>VZTY01030658.1:0-76465 GCA_013400935.1 Turnix velox | reverse complement strand
CTCTCCTCCATTTCCTCTGACGCAAATAGTTGGTGTATACTGTTGGCCACTAAATGGCAGAAGCCACATATACGGTGATTGATCTTACTGATCTCATGTTTGAATTTACATTTTAACTGCTGTTAACTGGGAATCCATCACCTTCTGTTGACTAACCTTTTTTTTAAATTTTAATTAATGTATGTCACATCTTGCATATTGAGTTATATGCTTGTAAGAGCTAGCGCTGCTGTTACCCTGTCAAGACTAGGAATTCCTTTGGTGAGTACACCCTCAGTGTTGTGCCCCTCAAATTTGCAGTTCATCCCTGCAGGGGGTTGTCTTGCTGTTCAATATCTGCATTTAAAGCAAGGCTTTGATTTTAGTTATTTTCATAATGCCTTCCACTTACTGAATTACTGTTTTCTTTAGGTATTTCCTTGGGAGGCCATTTCAAAAGATGTTTTTAATAAACATATATGCTGTGAGAGTGTGACTGAGAGAGGCAGTCATTCTATACAGGTATAAACCCAAATGGTTTTATTTTACAATACCTTTTTAAGATACTTCAGCAAACTAAAACTATTTTCCAGGCCATAGAATTAGAACAAAAACAATCAAGAAACAAACATTTTTTTAAAAGGACAATAATCTCCTTAAATAACATTACTATGCATTTGGTATTGATTTATCTGCACTGAGAAAAATTACTTTCATTATTGTAAATGAGTATTTTCAGTATATCCTGGACCTGAATTATATTATTGAAGCTTTACTACTCTTGAGTAATCTGACTATCTCACACAAGTGCCAATGCTGTATTCATGCCAATGCACACCACACCATCAAGTTATTTTACCTCCCTCATCTAATCTAGCTTTCAGCACCTCTACCAAAGCCAAACTGCCATGATGAGAGTCTACAGTTTGGAGAGGGAGAGGGTGTGAATTGCTTAAGCCTTGGCACAAATGTGGAAGCAAGGTAGGTTTTTGTGAGGAGGAAACTTAAATCCGTGGGTCATGTTGAAGAGGCTGGGACGAATGCTGCCCTCATACACCAGCCAAAGTGCACTATAGCTGGTAGGTTTCTTTGTGCAAGTGAGACGAGCCTTTGGCTTAGTATTTAGTTAATAGGTTAAATGTGTAAATACAGTCTAATAGGGAACTGTATTTTCCAGACTAATCTGAATTACTGCTGGGAGTTAAACTATGTGTGTCCCTTTCTTATATTAAAGAAAATGAATAGGAGAAATATAATCTAATCAGATGGTGATATTGCTCTGAGGTGGGAGTAGGAAGAGGCTTTGGGTTTCTTCAACTGTTTATTCTACTTTATTTTTCTTCTGAACATGATTCTCTCATCTCAGGAAAACTGCTGTTTCGGATGCAGTCTCACTGAACCTCTGCCCAGTGCTTAAACCAAATAGCATCTGAATCTTTTCCAGGAAGACAGGGAGGAGATGTGAAAAATGTTTAGAACTAAGATTAAGAAAAATAAATGTAGTGTCTCTGCACTGCTGCTTTCACATGGGATCTGAACTCAGGTCAGATGGGCAATCTTTACCAGAACTCCTGAAAGGATCAAGCCAGGAAAAGTTCATTATTCTTAGGCTGCCAGTGGAGGCACAGGCATTTTATAAGTGGCCTTGATTCCAAATTCACTGATATCTAGCTCTATTGGCCCCTTAGGGCCAGATTAGTAAGGAACACCCAGTTTGGCAGGGTAAGAGGAGGAAAACACTGGCCAGGCTCATTCCTGACCTATAGTGGTGCCCTGGAAACTGAAGCCCTGTCTGTCAGTGGTCAGCTAGCATTTCTTAAGAGAAGAATTACAGGATTAGCTAAAACACAACAAAACCTGGTGTGTCTCTTTCAAAATCACAGGAAATGTTAGGAGGTACATGAGGATTCATCAGAATTTCATGTGTCAGGGACTAGATTTATCTAGACCAGTCAAGCAAAATAGGTATTAAAAAAGAAACCCCATTCCTCTGTGCAAAGATAGAGCATGTCCTGTAAATACAAACTGATTTTGCACAGTACTGACTTGCAAAATTGTCACATTGTTACATTTTTTTGCTTAATAACTTTTGTCTATTGATATTTGTCTTAAATTTATAAAATAGCTTGAAGGATTTTGTCCTTTGTCAAAGCAAAAATGTATGCTGAGAGCAGAAAATATGACTGAAAAAATCTAAAGTCCACATTAGAAAGAGCACTTCTAACTTGCATTGTAAACCTGATTTTCACTTTTATTTACACTGCTCAAATGACTATAGGAGAACCGAAGAGAGACACATGGTGTCTGGATTTGACTTGTGCAAGTCAAGTACCCTCTCTATGAAATTCCTTGATGCATATAGAGTGTTGAATTTTTTCCACACCTTCACATTCTATAATGTTGCTGCCTATTGTTATTTAGTTGTGGTAGCAGATCTCTCCCTGGGTGATGAAGCAGTGCTGAATGGCTTCTTTCTCACAAGAGAAAGAAATGGTGAAAGGTGGAGGAGTGGGACAAAGAAGATGAGTTTTCTGTAGGTGTCATTCCATTATAATTAACATAATCAAGTAAACACACAGATGTTTGCTGGATGTTTCATAGGGAGAAGAATGTAAATTCTCATTCTTCTCCCCTGGTAGACACACTTTCCATATCTCTCTAATGCAATAATCTATTTTTTTGTGCTTTTTCCTCTTTTCTGAGCTGGATAAATCAAACTCCATTCCAGCTCAAAGAATTTCTATAGACACAGAGCTCTTTTGAACTGAAGTTATGCAATTAGAGGTTGAAGAAACTTATCTGAACTATGGATTGATGAGTTAGTTCCAGACAGCAGGGGTGATTTATAAACCATTCTGTCTAGTATCTAAATCTAAGTAATGAACCTTAGGATACCATTGAAGTGTTTAAGTGTATCTGTTTTCTCCCAGCTCCCCACTTGTTATCATTTTGGTGCTTTTCTATTCCTTAGCTAAATTAGTGAATTACAAGAAAGTGTCATTCATTTGTAAATTTTTATCACTGCAGAATGACACTGTTTTCTTGACGTATGCTTCTGTGTGGCTGAGTCACACTCAAAAGTGTTTATTATACTTATCTACTATTTTAGTGGTTTAATACAGACTATTAAGGCATATTTTTTGAGTTTTGAGCATTGTTTTCAAAGTCTGGATAAGAAAAGTCTCTGTTTTCAGACAGGAGATTCATGTCTCTAAAGAAACAGGACATATTCCCACCTTATCCTGTCCTGATCCCTTTCTATCTTCTCTGCCTGCTTCTGCAACGAGAAAGCTGCAGGCATCTGGAGGAAAGAGGTTTTTTTATGTTTCTTCACTGAGTCCCCTTCTGTCTACTTCTGCAGGTTACAGCAAATAAATAATTAGAACTCAAAATAAGCAAACCAATAAGTTCCCATCTCTCACTGATCTCAGTATCTAGTTCCTTTCTTGACAGTAAATTATCAAAAGGAAGAATAATGTAATTAAATCTTATTTTCAAGTAAAAAAGGCTTATGATTTCAGTAACTCAGTGGAAACAATTGTATTTAGAAGGCTTCACACAAACATGAGTAAAATGAAATTAAAATCAGATCTAGTGCCAAGTATTTGTCTCTCAGCCTATGACTCTGCAAGCAACTAAACTGCCAAAATAAAGACTAGTACCTTAGCAGTTTGTATCAGGAATGGTGTAGGTTTTAGAGTTAACCTAAGCTGCAGCTGGTTTATATAACATACTGGAACAATGCTTAATAGAAAATAGAAATAATGATGATTTCTTCAGGTGGGTTTTTACTATGTGCAAATTAGTTTCCAATTTAAATTCAGATTATTCAAGCTTATGATGGGTTTTTAAAGTGAATTTCCACGTTAAGCAGTTGCCATCCATTTCCTAGTTGGTGAAAATTCTTGGTGTATTCAGTACTTATAAGCAGTTTGGTCTCTCATGAATAGCTGGCAACTAGGTTAGCTTCCCACACTTACCTTTATAGTGTTCTTACCTCTGTATCTGATTTTAATGTCTACTGTTGGCATACTGTTAAGATACAGCTCCTTAAAAAAGATGCCTTACTATTGTGTTACCTTCTTTTTTTTTATTTATAGGTATCTGTGGACTGTTTATTCCCTTCAGCTGAATCAACTGTTGATCCTTGCTTTGGAGATTATGTTGTCCAAGAGGGACCTGTAATTTCATCCATAATGGGTAAAATGGAATGAAGAAAAGGTTATGTTTCGCATTTTATATATATTAGGGGTTGGAAGGAAGCACAAGTTGTGCACCATGTAGAAAGTATTGCTCGTATCTGTAGATTCATACATATGGTACTATTCAAATCCTATTCATGATGAAGACTGTTCCAAATTTTATTGTATTTCAAAATGAGTTCTCCTCTATCTCTAGATGGTATTGAAATCTCTATCAGAACCAGATCAAGCTTCCCTTCTTTCCCAGATCTAACTCACATCAAACAATATAGCCAAGAATGTTTCCTTCCTGGGTTTGAAATGTGTTTGTCCTACTAGGATGAATTTAATTTTGTTTTCACTTCATAGACCTGTTCTACTTTAAGTTGTGTTCCATCCAGATTTACTTCTAGCATGCAATAAAACTCTTAATTTCATATGCAATTAAAATATTTATCTCTTTCATGCCTTTATGTGAAGACCTGCTATATTACACAGACCACCAAGCACCACATACTAGTCTGGAAGACAGTAGACAAAGGAAATCCTTTACTTGTGAAATGGTCTTTTTCCAATATACAAAGGTGTAAAATGAGACAAGAAGTACTGTTTTTGGGGAGCCTGGTGTGTGCTAAGCAGGCAATAAACAGAGCATGAGCATACCACCGTGTATTCTAGGAGGTACATATGTCCTCTCTGCTCAGCAGAGACCTTGTCCTCCCATCTCAGAAAAGTTATAAGAATTAGGATGGGGTCAGAGAACAATGACTGAAAATTTCCATACAAAGAACTGCTTTTGCAGTTTTGCTGTAAAATAGCTGAACCCATGAAACTCTGAGTAAAAGAGAGTGGCAATGATCACTGTCTTTTCTCATACAGGCTCAAATGAAACAGGCTAAATCTTAAGAAAGAAAAGCATTTATTTTATATACCAAGGAGTCAAGCCATAGAGCTGCCAGCCAGAAGGTATTCCAGGCAGTCCACGAGCGACTGAGAGTCACAGACAGCAGGTGAGATACACTGTGAGTGCTATGGATGTTAGTTCCAAACTGTGAAGTAGTAGGTAGAGTGACACTTGCTATAGGGATATCTGCCTGCACCAGGAAATCAGTACATATTTAATATAGTTGTCTGACACTGGGAACTTGTCTTACCTGAGTTCTGGCCATGTGCTATGGGCTTTGGTAATGCTTTTCATTTCCTCAAAGCTCTGGATGTTAAAAATTAAAATAAATTAATTAAGAAAATTAAAACTGAGATTTTTATTTTATTTCTTCACTCTGCCTCTACCAACTTATTTGATGAAAACAGTGCATAAAATGAAATCTTGTCATAGAATGGTTGTTTAATCTTGTATATCAGAAAGTATATATCAAAATTACAGGACCTATGTCCAATTTCAATCATGCTTTCGTTCATCTTATGGCACTGCTTTATCCAATACATGTCTATGAGTAACTCCTCTCTCTCACAGACTGACATGAGATCTCCATTTCTTGCTGGTTAGATAAGGCCCTCCCTGTAAATCCTGTATGAATGAAGATGAAATGTAAATTTGTCTTATTTTTCCACTGGAATTATCTGTTCTTTACAAATGAGATATTTCCCTTAAGATCTTCCAGTTAAATTAAAAGTAAGGATTTGCATATGCAGTAGTAAATGAAAACCACTGGAACACATTTTAAGTTTTATTACATTGATGTAAATTGGAAATACTGGCTTTATAAAATAAAAAAGGCCCAACTTTGTGGAAAATGAACCAATAAGACAAGAATGTCTTTTGCCTCTGGCTTTAAATTTTAAATGTTATAACAAACTATTGTGTAATTATGGCAAACAAGACATGCTGTTAGCCTTTCCACATCACTAAGTAGCTTCATTGTTATATTGAAACCATACTTTGAAATTGTGGGTACAATTTTGTCTGCTAAAGGCTTTACTAACCATTGCACCGAGAAAAGGATTACCAGATTCTCTAAAGTACAAGGTCTTTCAAAATTTTTCAAGTTGTTTGATGAACTGACCTGGCTTTCCATGAGCAGCTATTACTTCTTATGGGCATGAGAGGAGATGCAGAAATTTCTCTCTTCAAATGAAATCTCCACAAAGCTAAAAATAATTTAAAAATCCTTCCTGAATAATGCTTTCCAATGAGCTTTACTGAAACTGCATTGGAGAAAAGGATGAAAAATTATGTGATGGGATTTTAAAAACTATTATGATAACTATTTAAACATTGTGTCTAACATCTACATCAAGATGAAATACTGTTATTCACATAAAAAGTATTAAAAAAATGCTACAAGTCTCATATTAGTACTTGTTCCTCGCATTACTGTCTCCAGAGATATTTAGAGGGGCATGTGGTGTCAGTTCTGCTTTCCTTCCATTTCTCTTGCAGCCTGCAGTTGTAGTTGCCAAATTGTATTTTACTATACTTTTTAAAAAGTACACTTGCAGCACAAGATAGAACTTCATTCAAAGTGAAGATGTATCCAACTTTTACAGTTTTTACACTAAAAAGATTGTTTCTGTCAATAGCTCTAGTAAAGAGTAATGCTAATGCCATGGATTGCAGCATTCTGAGCTTGTTTTTAATTTTTAGAGTGTTTTCCAACTTGTGATGGTGCAATGCAAAGAAAAACAATACAATATAAATAGGCAGTTATTATAGCCAGCATCAACAAATAAGATTCCAATTTTTACAGACCACTTTATCCTAGCTAAATGAATTGATCCTTCATTCTCTGGATTCTGAGAAATGTAAAGAACTACATGAGAATGAGATCTTAGCTATAATGTACATTACTGGTAGAGATGGCCCAGCGTGAGAAAAGTCTGAGCGCATGAAGAAAACTTAGGCCAAGTCCAAGACTGAAAGCCAGAGTGAGAAAACATTTTCATTAGCAATACAAATATAGTCCTAATCCCTATTAGCTATATCTCAATTGAAAAATTTGGACAGTATCTAATTTTAGTGATAATAGCACATCTTCAGCTGCTGTAAATCTATTGGTATGTCCGATTACTAAAACCAGATGGGGATTAAGTAGCATGCTCTGTTCTCTAGAAATACTCAAAAATTAAGTATCTAGGATATTTGTTATCTTTTGCTCTTCAGAAGTTGGTTGAATTTGGCGGAAGGAAAGCCGAGTCAAAACCAGATGTGGCTGATATTTAGGACTGGTTGTAGGTGTCATGTAATCTTTACTTTTGTGCCTCCCCAACTCTGACTTGTATTGATCTACTAGTTAAAATAAACACTGGCCCATAAAAAAAGTGAATCTGAAATACTGTCAGTAGCTAAAGATGATGATGATACCGTTGCATATTATGACACATTATTTAACCTTCCTTTGGATCTGTCTGTTGAAAAGATAAGGTAAATGGTCTCCAGCTATACACAAAAAGCTCATAGTCCAAAACAGTTCTTAGGCTCAGAACCTAAGCCTAAGGTTCCTCTTAACCATTGCTAACTGTTGTATGCCTCCACATGAGCAGGTCATCAACTTGCTCCAAAGTGGCTCCTGTGATATACAGGATTCCTTAGAAAAAATCAGTCAGTCCAAATTACAAATAAGATTTAACAAAATAAATACCTGTTTCCTGAAAGAGCATACTAAAACATTACTCAGTGAAACAGCAGGTACTATGTACAGAAGTCAGACTAATATATTAATTCAGGAAATACCTTATACTGAAAGTAACAAATTAGATCAGTTAAAGTAAATTTATGATTTGTACTTCAATGTGTTTATCATATTATGAGCAACAGGGACAGCATTGACTGTGAACCATTAAAAAAGTGACCCTGAAAATCTGGAATGTGTTGATGTAACAACACATTTAGAGTGAATTTAGAGTGAAATTAATACATCTTCTTCAAGCTATGTAAAAAAATCTGAAATATGGACAGGTAGCCCCACTGATGACCATAATTACAATATTGGAGATTTACTTTCATTGTCTCGGAGTCAGTCAAAAGTACGAGGGCAAGTGAGGGCTTCAGATATGGACATAAACCTTTTTCAAAAGAAAATATTTAGACATCATTTCCAGCTGCTCAGGAAAGGCAAGAGAGTTAATGTGCCTTTTTGACTGCTGTTAATGTAAATGTATTATCTTTTCTGATTACGTACATTTATAGGAATTTTGAACATCTCCCTCCCCATGACATTATCAAGAAGCAGAATAGAGGAATGGCTGCAAGAGTTGCCTCTTGTAGCCAGAACAAAAGACTTAAACAGAAGGGGAGAAATCTTACACAGGTGGAAGTAAAATAAAAAAAATGTAAGTGACCTGTCTGGAAATTAAGGTAATCATTTGAAGTAAAAATCTAATTTTAGTTCTCTATGGCTGCACCTCAGAAATAGCAGTCATAGTATCTGGACAAGAATAACTGTTTGACCTTGCAGTAAATTTTAATCCTCTGAGATTTTTTCTTACCACCTCAGACCTGTTCTTCTCAAATATCTGTGTATATACATCCTTCTATAAAAACAACAAAAAGTTGCTACTAGATCTGTGTGTGTATGAGGAAAGGCCCCAAACCACAGATATCTCATGAAAAAAAAAAAATCACACAAAACGGGAAAGGAAACAAAATTTCCTTGTGTCAGACAAACAGAGCTAACACTGTTACTGTGGGCTTGGGCATGTAACTTCCCATTTCCTTACTGGAGAGCCCACTGCTCAATTTCTTTACTCAAATTACTGAATTTGCTGCTTTTAAAGATAGTACCATCCTGCTCCTCTGCTGTCCTTTCATGGAGAGACCAGAATGATGGTCTCATCCCAAATACCCCAAAAGCCAATTAAATACTTCTCATCTCACTAGATCTGACTCTCCAGGCATGTACATTTCCTTCTGTTTCCCCTTTATTGTACCAAGGGGATTTTCCTAAGTCCCTAGTGTCTATCAGTAATCCCATTCAAACAGCCACAGCACCAGCTGAAACCCTGGATGTTTCTGACTTGATACTAAGCCTTAAGGTCCCAGCAGGCCTACATAATTCTGCAGTTCCAAAGAGTGATTTAGATTTGCTCTGAAGTTAAACGAGAATCCCATTATGGGAATTAGGCAAGCAGTTAATATTATAGAAAGGAACAACTTTTTTTTCCTAAAACAAACCAGCTTTCTGGTAACACTACACAAAGATAACAAAAACCTGAAGAGAGTCACAGCTTCCTTTTCAGGTGTGCTGATACAGTTGTCTAAGTCTCTGCTGTGATCATGGAAATCAGCTGAGTGCTGCCTTTTGGTTTTGTTTGAAATAGTGGTAAAATGTTTTGTAGCTATATATTTGATAGTAAAACTTAAGCCAGGGAAAATGCATGGACTGCTTTGTTGATACTTTTCAGAGGAATGTGTATTGGTTTGATTCCAAATGAGATTCAAAATTTTATGGGGTGCTTCTTTTTCTTTGGCTACATTTGACAAGCAATACAAAATCAAAGGCTTCTTTTATTTTCAGTAGGAGCAGGGTTTTACCTCAAGTACAAACCACTAAGAATAGAAAGAAACCTTTGGAAGACCCATGTAGATCTGAATGGCGTATCAGAAACCTGGAGAGGGAAAAATGAATTAAAAAAAAAGAATAATTGATATTAAAATCTTGAGTATTTGCTACTCTTGAAAATCAAGCCAAAAGGATAATTCTGTCCATATCTGTCACAGGCCTTCCAAACACGAGATCACAGCTGAATGCAGGCCAGCACTACAACACAGAGCTGAATCACTGCAGCATTTTCAGTATTATATTGAAGCACTTCAGTCTATGAGAAGCAAAAATAATCTGAGGCTCTAAAAACCAAGGGTTCTTCCCTCAGATGAGGTGACAGTACTAAATCCAAGCTTGGCTTTCAACCCTTCCTCAAGTAATGAGCAAAATCAAGCAGTAGGTCACCTCAAATGCTTTCCAGAACTAAACAGGGGAGATACAGTGTAAATCTACAGCAAATGTGGGAAATTTTACTGTTTTATTATCAATGACAGTTTATAAAATTGAATGGCATCACTATAACAGTACAATATGATGGATTATGGTTACAAGATCAAAAGCAGTATCTTTTCCCCTCATTTTTTACACTAACACCTAATTCCATTAGAAGCAACTTTATGTGGCTGTTTTTATCTGTTGGTAACTGCAAAATCAGCTTTTTCCCTTGACAACTAAGACTTTTTGAACTTCGTAACTAGAATAAAATCCTACGGAGTGAATTCTAAGTATGCACATGCAGTTGAATTCACATTTAGATTGAGGATTTTATAGAGAGTAATTTCATTTTCTATATCAGATAGGGTGCAAAATAAACTGTTACTTACAGCAATTCAGATTTTTAAGAACTTCAGAATGTAAATATGTAAAGTCCTCATAATTTCAACAGGAAATCTCAAAGCCAGTCCATCATCTGAAGTTAAAAGAATGATAAAAAAAAAATTATATACCTCTTTGAAGTGCATGGAAAAATTTCCATGCAGTCAATTGAAAATCTCGTGTTGTTTTCAGTCACTTTGAATTAGGTCTACAAGCACTGATGACTCACTAACAGTTGAATGCCATGAATTGCTAAGTATTTATAATTTTTTTGAATATTATAAGGAACCACATAAGCAGTGTGTGAGGATTTTGCATAAGGAAACTGAGCTTGGCTGCTACATCATTTTTGGGTTTGTATAATTCTAGACTTTATATAATTCTCTGTAATATTTTCTAATATAAGGTATTTTAAGTTATATGGATATTTTGTATAAAAATGTCCAAAGTAACTTAAGGTAAAAGAGAACATATAGTACTGATAATTTAGAGAAAATAAGTTTTTAATCTCAAGCTTTATTTGTTTCTTAACAACAATGTATGGCTTCATGACTTGGCAATACCAGTGACGTACAGAAAGACGAGAGACTGTCAAACTCAGTGAGCAAAATGTAAGTTTTAATGCAGCTGTACCAGTGATATTTCATGACCATTTACAAATTATAGTCAAGGGCCACTACAAACTAAAAAGGACAAGCAAGTCAATCAACTTTAAGATGAGTTTAGATGCAAACTATGTCTTTAGGAAAAGAAAACCTGTTTTCCACTCTTTTATAAGTGCTGATGAGTTATTGCTCTGATACAGATCACAGAAAAACCTTATCGTTTTGAACTAAGTTTGGGATACTCTTGAAAACAGCTTTTCTTATGCAGCTAAGCTTGTGGAATTATTTCAGTTTGATCACTTTTCCATGAAAATGACAGTATGTAAACCTACACTTGTAGCCAAGGGGGAGAATGTTATAAATGAGCTCTGACAACATTACTTGAATACTGAAATATCCAGACATGAGTTGTTTAATCCCTGAGTTTATAGCATTAGACTTAGTTGGTAATAAAAAATTGCCTAATATCCTTCTTGACTGGTCAAGTCCTCATAGTACAATACACAGATATAAGATTATACACAAGAACTTCTCAGAATCTTCATAAATCAAATATACTGAAATTGGTTGGAAAGTACTTATCATGAGCTTTTTTATTACCATGCTTAATTCTGATTATGTTTAATTCAGAAGTTCTACATGCCTAAGATGGGCTTAATAAAAGCGCCCGATTTTTGTGATCATTATAAGGAACAATTTTACTTTTATTGTGTATAGGCAACCTAATGGAACAAACAGAAAAATAAATGAAAGTAGTTACTTTTATATGGAAGACATATAATCACATATAAAGAAATTATTTTAAGCCTTAACTGTCGTAAACACAATTCTAAAAGCCAAATGAATTGTGAATGAGGTGACATAGTCATTTTAAAAAGTATAGCTTTTTAAAGCTCTAAAAAATTTCAACTGATATTTACTTTGAAATTAAATCAGTTTTTTTCTAACTTTTCCTTTTTTTACCTCAATTTTTTCCCCCTGTTATCTTTTTACTTTCTGGTTTATATTCACAGACATGGGATATGCTGTTACACATAGGATGTTGTCAACATGAGCCACCCATTTCAAAACTGACAGTGTCTTCCTGAAATCCATTCATTTACTTTGATAACCACTTTCCAGCCACTTCTATTATATCAAATTCAAACTTGCTCACATGAAAAAGTTAAGCATTCCATGGAAATTACTTGGTGTCTCTGACAGAATTACTTCTGTACAGTAAAGGTTTCAGGGTAATGATTTCATTGTGCCAGATATTTCCAGTAAAGTCTAAGGAAAAGAGGCCACTGAAGTCAATAAGCCTTGAATCAGGACCTTTGGATTTGGTTCATCAGTTATCCCAAGGGTAATATCCTAAGTACTTCAGAATAAATAAGTGGAAGTCATCTTTTAAATTAGAACAAAGGGTCAGAGCAAATTATCTTTAGTTCTCCTGTAATGAGTATATAAAATTTGCTCAGAGCTCTACTGCAAGAATAAAGCAAAATATTGTAATGAACAAGCAAAAAATCTGCCTTCTTTGTCGTATGATCCAAGCAAATGTGGATAGTCATTGAAATCTCCTCCATGTCAGTTCTTTTTTTATTGATCCATTCTGTCTTGTGGCAGGGTCTGCCTTCCTTCTCTTGTGCCCAATGGCAGCAGGCTTTCCTCCTCTCCAGCCTCAACTATGGTAGTGGAGAGGAGGAAAATTTCTTCAGACTTCCCTCCTCCAGCATTTTCCTTCAGCCTCCTGTAGATGAGGAAGTGCCTAGGTCCACATAAACTCAACATAAGTGTTGCCAGGGGATTTAAATATATTGAGGATCTGAGATGCAAATAACTTACTCTGGGGAGGCTGCTGTATGAGACAGAGATGCATGAAATCAGATTATATCAGACCAGGTAAGAGAGACTGTGAAGAAAAGCAGCATCTGAGGGTTGGCACATGGGCTTGGAAAACAGTTCTGGTGGCTGTGTTGACTCAGGGTACACTTTGTGGCTCACAGAGTGAGCTGTGAGCCTGTGAATTAGTTGTATATAGTGAGGATGTCAGTAGGACCATTCTGGGGAAAATGACAGCTTTAAGTGGCTAACTCCATTTAACTTTGTATGCACAGAAGGAGCTTGAACCCATTCTCGTAACTTTCCCTTTCTGATGGATTTCCTACTTGGAAATTCTGCTTCTGCCTGTATTGCTCAAAGGTTGACAGAAGTATCTGCCTTACTTCTAGTAGCTTCAAATAGAAATATTTAATTTATATGGACATCTGTGTAGGGTTGACTCTGGCTGGATGCCAGGTGCTCACCAAAGCTGCTCTGTCACTCCCCCTCCTCTTCTGGACAGGGGAATATAACAAAAGTCTCCTGGGTTGAGATAAGGAAAGAGAGAGATCACTCACCAATTACCATCAGAGGCAAAACTGGTATCAATTTAGGGAAAATTAATGTGATTTATTACCATTGAAATTAGAGTAGGGTAATAAAATAAAAACTAAACCTTAAAACACCTTCCCATGGCTTAAATTTACTCCTGAATTCTCTATTTCCTCCCCCACAGTGATGCAGGGAATAAGGGTTGCGTTCAGTTCACCGCATGTTGTCTCTGTTGCTCCCTCATCCTTGCACTCTTCCCCTGTTCCTATGCAGAATAAGTCCCTCCCATGCCAGACTATCCACCATGAACTTTAGCAGCATGAGTCCTTCCCATGGGCTAAAATTCTTCACAAATTGCTTCACTCCTCTCTCTACTTCTCATTCTTCTCTGCAGGCTGCTGTTGCACTGTTTTTTTCCTCCCTTTCTGAAATGTGTCATCGCAGAGGAACTACCACCCTCACTGATGGACTTGGCCTTATGCGTTGTTGAGCCTGTCTTGGAGATAGCTGACAGTGGCTCTATCAGACACAGGGGAAACTTCCAGCAGCTTGTTACAGAAGCCAGCCCTGTAGCCCCTCCTCTACCAAAGCATTGAATCACAAACCCAAATCTTAAATGAATAGAAGATTTTTAAATTTAATAATTAAGTGCAGCTGCATTGACCATGCAAGGAAAGAATGTGGATGACTTATGATCAACACGTTCAATACGTTCTTAGTATATTAACAGTTATAATGACGGAAACAGTGACTTCTGCAGCAAGAGGCCAAAAAAGCTCTGACTTCCTATTCATGCAGAACAATCATGTAATTAACGTAAGAAATTACTTGTATTCAGAGAATGCATGGAAAAGTAATTTCAAAATCTTTCTCCCAGAAAATCTTCAGTTAATCTTGAATGAGTTCAACCATCCATCTTGGAAAAATTGGTCTTTGTTAACTTAAGGAAGCTTTGGGTTTCATATTGGTCAGTAGTCATCTGGGGTTTGTATGTTTGTGTGTTTTAGGTCTTGAGAAACCTTCACTTGAATATCAAGTTAGAAGACAGTGAGGTCTGTGTGACTGTTAATTCTGAATGTCATTTCTATGCCTTTGATATGCTTTTTCCACTGGGATGACTGAACTCTGATCTCTGAGTCCATATAACTCTCTTGCTATGTTTTGGATCAAGCACTCTAGAAGGGAAAATAAAAACTTAAATATATGCATTTTGTCAAGTTTGACTTATTCTATCAATGCCATTTCTTTATGTGAAATATTTGTGTTCAGATACAATATTTCTCTGTTGTATGAACATGCTTTTCAGTATTTCTGAATCATATATATGTGTGTACTATATGTTTCACAAGCCTCTATAATATCCTATGTATTTTTGTATAATATTTAATTCACATGAAAATGATTCCTCAATTCTGTTTTTTCTGGGCAGCTTTTTGAAGAAAATGGCACCAGTTATCTCACTGCAAATTTATCACATGATTTTGATACTTCTCATGATTTCTTGTTTACTAGATAGTTCAGGATAATTAATAATTTATTTAACTTCAGCAATATATGAGAAGAAGCTGCATCAGAAAAGATCCAAGTGAGTTCATTCCTCTCCCAAGCAGCTTCTGAGTATAAGCACAGGGAAATGTATAAGCACAGGATAATAATGTAAAAGATGTAAATTAATTGTCAGTTGTCTTTTCCTTGTCTTTAGTCCAACTTCTGGCCAACATATATTTACTCCCACAGATCCAATGCAAAAGAAGAGAGGATAGTCATATATTTCATCTAGGATTTACTGAGGGACACCATGGGAACAGGTCATGGAATTAAGAGATATACTTTCACTATCAATAGCATTGCTAAAAATGTATGAAATATATTTTGTGGATTGAATGTGAGTTTATTTTCTCCTATCTGGCTGTAGTATATGCATATGAAACTGTAACATATGGAGATCAACCACTGCTTCGAAAGCAAAATATTCTGAATTCAAATAGACTCTTCAAATTCAGAGCTTGTCTTTCTGAATATTCTGAATATTCTGAATATTACAAATTATTGATGATGAAGCAAGACAAAACTGAGAAATATCCATTACTTTGGTAAATAATTTTTATAGGAGAAAAAATTAGGTAATTAGTTTCTGAAAATGGTAAAATAAGTTTCAGAAGCATGGAATTAAAGCTTTGCAAAACTTCTTTTAAATTCCAGAAGCTTTTGTGAGGGACTATCTTCTGGCTGTTAACAGACAGCAGAATGAAAGCATTATAAGGATGTCAGATTTTCCGAAGCTCATTTCAGAATCCAAAACCTTAAAATGGATTATGTAAATAGTGTCACTGTATGCCATGTTTATAACTTCAGCTCTTGGAAATTGAGGACACACCAAAGAGACATGTTAAAAATTGTAGTGGAAATACAAAAACATGGCCTTGATTTTGCAGGTTTTTTGCATTTTTTGTGATGCTTTTAAAGAAAACTGTATTACCCAAACTCCTTTGTAAAAAGAACAGTTCTGCAGTCCTGTCAAAAACCATGAAAGCACAACTCAAATGTGATCCAGAATTTATAAAAAAGTTGAAAATAGTATCTATAAGATCTCAGGTTTTTTGTTTATCCCCTACTGAATTCTGGGGATGTGTTTCATTATACTTGAATACTTGGTCTGTTAGTACTAGAGATGAAGTGGGACAATATGTGTTTTTGAGGCACACTAAGGGCTTTGTTGGGAAGAAATCTTACCTAGTTTTGTTTCAATTTTTGTGGTTTTCAGAGGATTGCTTTAGAGAATATGATGTACAAAGCAAAAAATTAAGAGGATGATCTACAGATGTAAGTGGTACTTTAAAGTTGTTTTCCACAAATTTTAGATTGAGTTTATTGGTCAGAGGGTGACAGAAGTTCCATTAGTGGCTGAGAAAGTGGTCCTATATTATTTAACATATCCTTCATCTGCAATGCAGATGCATACATTGCATTTTTCCTTCATCTGCAATGTAATTCTAGGTCCCCAAGAGGTCAGAAAAAACACAATAAGAAAAGTATTCAGTTTGGCTGATAATGCATTAATTTGACAGGGAATGCTTTTTCCCAGAAGTTTCCTCTTCTTTGGTCATTACAAAAAATGACTTTCTGTTTTAGTGGTACTGAAGATGATTCTGTTCTAACAGGCAGATTGTCAGGAGTAAATAGCTTTGGCCAATGTGGAAAATACATCACTTGCAAAGAATTCTAAACAGAGGTGTTGATAAATATGTCACTATATGGCCTTCTTTCCAACACCTGTCTTCAGATTAAGTAGAATGTAGTTTGTGCTTTGTCACTTACACTACAGATGAGTTTGGCCTTCAAGTGTAACTCAATAACCTTAAAATACACAGAAGATAAACAATAAATACCAGGCTATCAACAATTTTATTCTCAAATGGATTACGACATGACAGGATGCCAATATGATAGTCAAGCCATCACTTAGGCTGGTTATTTTATTTCCAAAGTAACAACTGGATGTAATTAAAAGCTATTATTCTCTCTTCTGTCATGTCTAGTCAGTTTTTTAGGTCTCAGCTGAGTAATAGTGCTTCTCACACCTCATCTCCTAGGTAGCTATTAGAAGTATGCCACTTGCAATTGCCAGATGTTCCTGTCAACAGCCTGACCCTGAGAAAAAAAAATTAAACCAAAAGCTGCCTCTTGTGGTTTCTTCACTTTCCTGTACAGTAGAAATAGGAGAGAGTGATGAGTGGTTTATAGGTCACAGCATATGAAGACTGTCAATGTATGACTACTGCTTTCATTTGTAATTTGCAGCCTGTCCTGGAGCTGTTGGGTAAGATTTTAGCATTTCGCAAAACTATGCATGGATAAGTTTAAATTCTGCTCCAGATCAGGCTCTGTAAGAAGGCCTCATATTTTACCACAAAACCCAAGCCCTGGATCCTTTGCTGATTGCCACAGCTCCTTATATTTTCAGTGCAGGGCAGTAAGTGGAATTACAGATGGCACATCAACTAGGAGCTCATGTCACTACTATTAGAAATTGTTCAATTAGTAATAACCAAAATGATCACTTATGTTACCCAGAGACTCTGTATCTCCCTTTCCTTTGTTTTTTACCTACAATCTACTCTCCTTCCAAATATGGGTAACTACCAAATATATATATATGTATATGTATACGGATTGGTATGCAAGTACAAGGGCTATTTCCGTGTTTCTGCTTATGAAGAGTGTTTCTAGGTCCTCTAAAATCAGCAGAAACCCTGTCTTTAACTATGTGTCTTTAGCTACAACTTCACTTATGATGTTTTTCTTGTTCTAAGTATTGAAAAGCTTCATCTGAAATCCTGATTCAATAAATGTTTCTATGTTTGCATGTAGCAGACATGCATTGTAGTGCTTTATTGCTTTCTGAAAGTTTTATTTTGTGATGGTGTTATGAGATTTGCACCTGGTCCTTGTCTAGCACTGAATAAATTTACAGCTTTAGTTAATTAGATCCTCTGGCAGCTCAGTTCTGCTCTCTCTTTACTTCAGACTGCAGCATTCAGACATGTTAACATTCCATTTTAATGAGGGCTAGTTTCTTCAGTATAAATTGCAGACAATGGAGCTCTAGCAGCAAACATCTGCTCTCAGGTATTTTAGAAAACAGCTATAAAAAATAATATTAATTGCTCAAAAGTATAAAATAGGAATGAAAAAACATTTGGAAAAGAGAAATTTTAATATATGACTTAATTTGTGCCATAAGTGCTGAACTTTGGGATCTAATTGTACAAAGTAAACTTATCTCATGGACTAGCATAGACTGGAAATGTATATTGCCCAGAAATTTGGCAGACTTCCACAACTGCCAGAAAACTTGTGATGTTTTTAGAGGAAGTTCCAAGAAAACGGATATTGTCGGCTTTTAGTTACATAGTTGCAATCTTATCCACACAGTTTAATGCAGACACATACGAGCATTAAGATTTGGGAAGATTTCTGTGATAGAAAATGTTCTTCCACTGAAAAGCAGAGTAGGAATACTGCTGAAATGCTTATAAATGCCAAAACTGATGAACACCAAAACATCCAGTGAGATTCATCACCCATTCTCTGCACCCAAACTCATGACAAAACTCATAGTGGTGAGATCTGTATGGTGGTTGCTAGTTGCTTTGTGTGTAACTCTAGCTAGGGATGTGAAAAAATACAGACATACAGACAAACTCAATGCATTTTCTGCCCTTCCTGAATCAGATGTTGGCAAGGATCAACAAAGAGGAACACTTTTTAACAGATATTCTAAATATAGATATTATAACAAAGGGATTTTGTGATTATTGTGTTAATAGATATGATTATTTGCATGCTCAGAGTCTTGAATGGCAGCTTGAAAAAGCATTCCTTTTAAAAGTCTAGATCCAGCACCAACATTAAATATAAACATTTCAAAAAGTGTTACATATTATTGTCAGTCCTTATGCAGTGAGGAAATTATTTGGCATAGCCTTATGAGAGATTATATATATTTGTGTGAGAGCACCCTAGAGAACAAATATGGATCTCTCATTTTTGTAGCATCGGGTGTAGAGTGACTTAAGAGGGCATTCAAATAGAGCATTCAAATAGAGCAGTGATGAGATGTAGAGAATTATCATCTCATAGAATGCAGTCAGCATGAGAGAGACTTTGGACTACACAAAAGGCAGTGGATATTTCATTGTATGTAGGATTTTATTATTTCCTTTCCTTGCTGTTCTATTAATTTACTACCTGATTATTGCCTTCAGGGCACCTAGCAAATTATGTGCTGACAAGATAATGTGTCATTTTTACAGAAACAAATGTAAGAAGTGCTCAAGACCTTAAAAATGGACAGATTGCTTGCCTCCAAAAGGAAACCTCCATGACACCTGAAAAACAGATAGTTCTCCTGGCATCCTTTCCCCAGATAAAGACACTTCTTTCCAGTATGCAAATCTTTAATACAAAACTGGCTTCAGCTCTAATAAATTCCTATCAACTAACATATTATTTTACTTTCTGTAGTGACAACTGCAGGATTCACAACTTTTTATTTCTCCTGCAGATGTGCTGTGCTGGCCAGTTTCTACAATGTTGTTTTTTTTTTTGGCACCTGCATACTTATGACTGTCAGTTTGGCCTCTACTTAGGACATGTGTTCTGCAGTTGAATAATGTATTACTGTAGATGCAGCCGACAATTGCATTTTTGCTTCCTTTGTAATTTGAAGTGCAACCCTGCCTAGGGTTTTTTATTCTAAAGCTTCTAAACATGTGATTGTGATTTTCAACAATGAAGTCTTTTGAATGTCTCCAGTTCAGGTTATCATCATCATCTGTTCAGATGATCTTGTACAGATAAACCACAGATGAATATAGCTGATCATGCAATTTAATGTACATTATTTATAGGTTGCCATTAGTGCTTTTGTGGCTATTCAGATTTTATGTCTCCTAAGCCTCCCCCCCTTCTGCCCTCCCACCGCTCCTAGTTTTAATGCCTCCTAATCCAGGCTTCATGTGGCTCTTTACTATTGCTTTTTGATGCTTTCCATGCATAACCACTTAATGAAAGATTTTCTTAAAAAGAAAATCAAGTACTCCCAACCATTGTAAGAATGTTAATTCAAGTATTGCTACATCAAAGTAAAAAACAAACAAGTGGAAGAAATGCCTTTCCATATCCACGTTCCAACTTGCCAAAGAATATGGTTGTGCTCTCTGCTGCCAATAACCACTCACTATCTACACCATAGAATGGACACAAATTGCACAGCTCAGTGTTCAGATGCTACTGGGACTGGTTACTACTTTTATTGGTGAAGCAGCATGATATTTGGCATTTATGCTTTCTCTGAGATTAACATTCATGCATTTGACTGCGTGTCTCCATGCCTCTAGGAGGGCTTACCCAGCCTGTAACATGCCCTGCTGCTTGAGTCTTGCTCTCCTCTCTCCTGTTACCCTTCTGCCATTACTCCAACCACCATGTGGGCAGTGGTTGGGCATTCCACTGTACAAGACAAGTATATGCCAGACCATACAATGGGGGATATTTAAGTTAGTCATACAACTGCAAAACCCTTCCCCTCTATTTCCCTCACACGCCTGTCATTACTGGGGTTTTCCACACTCCTCCTAAATATCAGCTTCAGAATGGATCCCTTTTGGAGGTGGTTTTCAACCTCTAAAAATGGCAGGCAATATAATTTCTGAGCACTGAAACATGACAATTTGAGATAGCACTTCATGGCAAAACTTCAATAATTTTATTTTAGGGATTATACAAGTGTTGATCCTGAAAATATGTTATGAGAAGTAAAAACCACAACAGTTCCTTGTGTTTGGTCCTAGATATCCCATAGACCCGTGATGACTGTTTCTTCACTCCTTCAAGTGCAGATGATTGCTTGAGTTTACATGCCCAGGAGACATGAAGAGAAATCAGATCTTAAAAGAGAAAAGATCATGACTGTTAACTTCAGAAGTATTCCTGAAATAAATTAATCTCTCCTTTCTTTGGAGGGGGGGTTAGATTTAGACTAGACATAAAAAAAAAAAAATAAAAAAATTCTTTACGGTGAGGGTGGTGAAACACTGGAGCGGGTTGCCCAGAGAGGTTGTGGATGCCCCCTCTCTGGAGGTGTTCAAGACTAGGCTGGATGGGACACTGAGCGGCCTGGTCGGGGGGGGGGTGTCCCTGCCTATGGCGGGGGGGGGTTGGAACTCGATGATCTTTAAGGTCCCTTCCAACCCAAACTATTCTATGATTCTATGATTCTTCTCAGCACAATATACTGAATTTATATTTGTCACGATTTGGCTGTTCATAGATGCTATCACTGAGACTTCTGGCATACAACAAAGTGATTAGTTGGCTCCAGTACTTATTCATGCTGTAACTAGCATAACTTGTCACACCCTTACCACATATTGGCTTTTATCAGGAATTTTTCATGATTGCTCTCCTAATTTTTCCAATTACTTGCAATCATTCTAATGTACAAAGACTCAATCAGGATTAAGATTGTAATGTGGCTAGTGCTGCACAAGCATGGTATAATCTGTGTATCTGACTATTTACACGATCTTAATGCCTCTTCCTGAAGACTAAATTTCCGACCTGGAGCACTTCCTCTCTAAAATTAAATACAAAATATTAAGCAAAGGTAAAAAGTTTTCCACTGTCAAAAATATAAATTTCAATATCTTGAAACTTTAAAATTGAATTGTCTTTAAAATCCTAGGAGTCTATTTTACATACACAAGTTATCTTTATATTTTCCCATATCTGCTTTGGCTTCTGAGCGAAGATTTTTCTTTTTTTTTTTATTTATTTCAGATCATTTAAGATTTTATTTATATGTTCTCAGCATATAAGTTATTGAATAAAGATTAAAAGCCTTTTTTAGGATGTATGGCATGTCCCTTTCTACCTCGTCAAGGAGAGATATTCAAATAAATATCTGTGCTCAGGTGGGGATCATTACGCAGAATGATCTTAAATCCTCTTAGGAGTTTGATCTAGGTGGAAAATTTCAAAGCCAGCTTTATGGTGGCTGTTACCTCAAATCAAAATAGGGAGGTAATATCTTGAAACTTTAAGGTGTTAGAAGCATTGTGGTGAAAGGAAAAGCTGCAATCCAATATTCTGATGTTACGACTTGAAAAAGGAGCAGGACACTTCCTAATGAATAAATTGAAAGTCAAAATTCCCTTCTATCATCTTTATGTGAAGTAATGAGATAGGTCCTGGTTTTGCAACTTTCAAAGCAGATGTCCATTCATGTGGAGGTGCATGTGTGGTTGCTGCTGTAACTCCAGAGGAGTGGAGATAACTTTTTATACAGACCAAAACGCTACTCGACAAACAGCATCACTCCTTTCAGTGAGACTGTCAAGAGTGATTTAGCTGGAAGTCTAGTATCAAATATGAATGTTCCTTTAGAGCCATTTTGTATTCAAAAATATTTGATCTTCAAGAGATGCTATTGACATCATTTCACCATGTTATTAGAAAGTGACATGCTAGTTTATTTACTTGCATTTTTTTCCAAAACCAAATCAGATTTATTTATTATATAATTTCATTTTTTAAAATTTATAATTTTAATTTTTTAATTTTTCATTGTTTGTCTTAATGAGGTGGCTTTGATCTATTGCTTCCCCTCTTAAAAGCAAGGAAGTATTTCTTTGATGACATTTAACTCTTCATTTATCAATAAAATATAAATACATTCTTGACATTTTAATTTTGTTTTTAGTGGGAGATAGTTTATAGCTCTTAATTTATTCTCCTTGATCCTTTTCATCTTTCTTAATCAACATAGTTTCATAGTGAATTTCAGTGTCTTTGTTGTCATTTAGCTTTAAATGTGTTTGATTTTTCACATTTGTTATCTGTTTAATTTTTTTTTTTTGCTTCTTTAATGTTTTATAGGCACTGCACCACTGTATTTGTGTTGGCTTACGAGTTTCTTGTATTTTTTAAATCCCACTGGTAGATCTCTGGGAGGAGACTGACTTGGGCTTTCACATCCAAGAAATGTGATCCATACTGCCTTTCTGCAGGTTTACTATCTCAGTGATGTATAGTACACGACAGAACTTCTTTGAGGAGTCTTTGAGAAATGTCTTGGATTTAGATACATGATGTAGTTCCTGTTTTGGTTCACATGGTTGTTAGCATTTCTTTTTGCATTTTACCTACAGTAGCTAAGACATCTTACCTGAACCCATGATTCATTTCTCAGTTTGGAATCAGTCCATAAATAAGCTCAGGATCACAGAAATGTTGGCTGAGACTGCTGGGTTTTTTTCCAAAAGGCAAATGAGCAAAGTGCAGAGTTTAGAGAAACTGAAGCTGTGAACCTTTTATTTTCCCAGAATCCAGAAGCCTTGCAAAGTCTAGGATTCTCTAGGATTCTTCTTTTGCTTGATATATTATAATTTAACATGAAAAAGGGAGTTATGCCCTAGGCCCATATTGATCCATTTTCCATTGAGTGGCCATCAATGATATGCAAATAAAACCTATACTCCCTTCACAAGTGCATGAAACCTCCCACATCCCAAGCTGATGATTTCAAAATATGTTGGGTATTTAATCATAAGTCTTTATAATTGATATCAGTAATTTAATTACCATAAACCCACAAAATTTATGAAAATTAATTTTCTTTTTCTAGATTTCAGGTTTCCTATTGTACTTTTTAATTTCATCCTTCGTGGCAATGGCAGGGTGTTTGCTAGTGTATCTTATAGCCCTGTTTCTTTTGATTATTTCCCTACTAATTTTTCCCAGTATAGTCTAGTCTATTCTAGTCTACATTTTCATTCTTTCTCCTTTGCCTTATCAGCTTTGTAGTTACTCCTCATAATCAAGCAATACATAATCTAGTATTTCAATAAGCATGGATCTGTACTTAACTTACTTAATTCCAATATCCTGTACTGTTACTCCAATAAGGGTCCAGTACGGATCCAAGGTTGCTCCTGAGTTCTCCAGAGGTCT
This sequence comes from Turnix velox, assembly GCA_013400935.1. Lineage (NCBI taxonomy): Eukaryota > Metazoa > Chordata > Aves > Charadriiformes > Turnicidae > Turnix > Turnix velox. The sequence continues at coordinate 52,513 of VZTY01030658.1, read as the reverse complement.
CAATCTTTCCCACGTCCAAAATGCTACTCTCTAATTTTGATTGACTAGAGTTTTTTTCTATCCTTATAAATAGTGACTTGTACTGAAGTATATATATTTTCTTACTTCCATTCTGGACCAACCAAAACATCCAGGACCCTAGCAATTCTGCTACTTAAAAATACTTAGTGCAGAAAAGTATGCACTGGGAAGTAAGAGCTGCTCTCTTGCACACTGTAGAAGAGATGTAGGTGCAAATGATAACTGTGAGAATTGTTAAATAGGAAATAGGTGGTTTGTGAAAGAGCCAAATACAATAAATACTGAGGCACTAATGTCAAGGTAAAAAATTTATGTAATGGAAAAAGATATTATTGTTGAAACCCTTCTGGGGAAGACACAAATAATTAGATAGTTTTGTCCTTGAAATTTCTCAGAGGAAATCCTGACAAATATTTGAGATTAAAGTTTTAAGATGATATGAAGCTATTCTCCAATGTCTTGTATAAGCCTTATTAGGCTAGGTAAAGAATTAGGACCTATTCAGCTGTTCCCAGTTATCATCTTAGAGTAATTGTTTCAGTGTGCAGACCTTGCTCATATCTCTTTTTATGAATAGCTGAAGTAACTCCAAGCTGTTTGGCCTTTCAAGTGTCTCAAACACACAATCAATTAATAGCTCCTACAATGTCTGCATAACCCTTTTCTCCTTAGTAACAGAGGTTACTAAAAAAAGATGCCACTAAACAGAAAGTAAATTTTTAACGCATATAACTTTCAATTGTCTTGTTGGGTTTTTTTAAAGAGTTGATAAAGAAGAAGCAATTTTTTTTTTGGTGAAGGTTAACCCAATCCTCTGTTGATAAATTTTTGCTATTTACAAATAATTAAATATTTTATTATTCACTTACAACACAGTAATACCCCTAAGAGGAAATTAATAACTTCTATTGCTCAAGCTGCTTATTATAGAAGAGATCTGTTCAGAAGAACAGGACTTTAAAATGATAAATATAAAGAAAGATTGACTGATTACAAATAGATGCATTTTATTAGACATATAATAGCCGAAATATGATGCCTTTATGTATGCGATGGAACTAACAGTAATAAACAATTTTTTTTTTCCTATTCTGATGATGTGCAATCTAGCTCATAATGATTGCTATTTTGAAAGAAATTTGCATGCATCTTCCAAAATTACTCTAGAATAAGCTGCTATTTAATTTCTTAAGTAGCAGACATGGACTTAATATTTTCTTCTACTGTAAGGCAGTCCCCATCATTTTTTTCTGTATCTCGATGTTCTATCCTCCCTCAGAGTTCACACCAGCAAATAGTTTTATGTACAGCAATAAATATCACTTCTGGTTAGCATGTATTTCTGATGATCACAATATGTTGGACTTCTGCTGTTCTGTAAAATAGTGAAAATAACTAATGACTTCAGAAGTACTAGAAAACATGTAGCATTTCTATATGAAATGTAGCCAGTAAATTGAAGATCTACATCATGGAGACTCATATTTAAAATCTAAAGGTGATCAAGAGGAATATATTCACTGGTCAGGGATCTGGTTTGCTCCTATTCAAATCAAGAAGTTCCTTGATGACAGAACCTAAGTGTAACTTAATTTTGTGCAACACAGAGCAGTTACAAGGTGTTATAGCATTGTACTCCATTCTACAGTAGCTCCTGAAAACTCATTTGTTTATTTCCAGCTGGGATCCAAGCAATCAAGGTTTGGATACAGGATGTTTCACAGGTTACTTCTGTGATACTGTTTCATTCCTTCTGTGCCTCGGTTATTCAAGTATAAACACCATCACTAAAGATATTTTGATCTATTTTCTGTTCTATCAGTCAATAATGTAGCATGGTTGTAGACTGAGGCATCTGTATACTGCTGTACTCCACTAATATGACTATTTTGTAGATTTCTTTTGGCATCTAAGTTTTAAAGGTCAGTTGATCAGTCAAACCAACTGTTGTTCAAAGATCCTCACTCCATAGTCCCACATGGTAGCAGGAAAATAATTGTAGCCAAAATAAAATCATTAAAAAAGAAGAAATAGGAAACTCTCAGCAGTGTCTTTAAAAAAATCCCCTATAACTAAGTATACTGTTTGTTATTCATTCCCCAAAAATGAACACAATTAATTTTTATTTGTCACTTAAAAAAACAGATAGGTTTTTCACAGAACCTATGCAAACAGTGATTTTCACATAAAGGAAAGGAATTCTGCACAATGGTTTAAGCACTATTCTCACAGGTTCTATGTACATAAAATTTCTGGAGTAAAGAATAATGGTTGGAGTTTTACAACTTCTGTAGTTGAACTGACTTCCATACCAGCATTCAGAAAGTCTGCTAGTCAAGTCCTGTTGATGTAACCACTGGACATCTTTGAAAAATTTGCACATATTTCTATTTCATTAACAGATTAGAAGTAAAGAATGAAATATGAGAGAGAACGAATTGAACAGCTTTATGATAAAGTTTGGAAACTTAACAAATTGTCTCCTAATCACCATTTTTAGATGTAGACAGCCCAAGGAATCAATGATTTTCATAAAGAATTTTCTGTCTGTCAGTGCTTATAACTCCCAGGCGTGCTTAAATTTGGAAATAGGGATGTAGTAATTGTTCATACTTTGGATAAAGATATTATTGAGTAACAAAATCTTTATAAACATTACTTAATCACCCATAAAACAGAGCAATGATATAGTATTATAATTTATATTTTGATTTAAACTATTTGATCAAAATACAGTTTTTTATTTAGCATACGTTTAGCTTGGGTGGGCAGGTGGGATCCAATCTCATTAAAATAAAAATACTACACCTTTGGGTTTACTCAACACGAAGAAAAGTAGAGCAGGGTATGAAGGGACTGTCTGAGGAAAGCAGATGACATGAGCTCATGCGGTGTAACAGATACTCATTTCTTGACAATGTGCCCCTCTGCAAAGGGATGTTTTAAGCTATTATATGAGTGAGATTATAAATTAAGAGTGAATGTGTTGCACTGGCTTTGCACTGGCTACCTTTCACCTGTAAAGTGAAAACTTTACAGATAGATACGGGTAGGACCATTGACCCTTTGCAATGTGTTACATTTAGTGAATAGATGTAGCTGGGAGATGCTGGAGAGCATTTTCCCTTATCAGGCAAATTCCTATTTCATTTAAATTCAAAGCAAAGCTGGAGAGGAAAAACAGGATGAATGACATGAGTGCATCTTTAGTCAGCAAAATGCATACCTTTTGTCATTATAAATATGTGCATTAAGAGGTAGCAATCTGGATACCAAATCTGCCCTTTAGCGACAAAGCTTTTTTTTCCCTAGCATTGAAAGATATGTTTGGGAATTTGCAACATCTGTTTAAGAACTTAATATTTCTTAATTTTCACGTTTTTAGTAACAAAACCAGATGAAAGTCGTAGATCAATCCATCCATATACAATGTGGATATGTAACATTTCCTTTACAACATTTTATTGCAGAAAAATTGAAAATTAATTTTTCAAAAAAACCTCCCCGGAGCTACACAAACTGTCCAGCTGCAGGGCTCCAACAGAATAAGTTACCTTGGGAGTCTTCACATCTGCAGTCTGCAAAGTAGTTGCAAAAGCAAAGATGTGACCTTGGAAAATTTGAGACAAGATTTAAAAATCTTCTTTCACAGTCCAGAGGAACAAATATAAATGGCAGCAGAATTCAGAGGAAGTCAAGTACACTTCAGTCATCTTCTCTGTCAGAAAGACTTTATCACAGATTTTAATATTCTTAAATTAGATACAATTTCAAAAATAAATTTTCTTATCTTCACATCTGTCTTACTCTCTGCTGTTCTTTATAGCAAAAATTTGCACAACATAAATCTATTCCATGCTCATTTTGAATGAACATTATCCATTAACAATTTAAGTAAAAAAAAATCTTTTATGACCTGTCTCACTGTCAGTTATAATAACTGCATTTTTATGTAAGAATTCACAGACACAAGAAGCTGAAGTTTATTGTGAAGTGCTGGCACAATCTTGATATGTTCTTTTAAATACTTAATGCTAAATTCAGTTAAGCCTTTGCATGTCAGTAGCATCTGGAGAGTTTTTAATGTTTGTTAAGTAGCTAGGATGACTAGTATTCCACTTCTGGAAAATGTTACTTTCAGGGAGGTAAAGGATTTACAATTAGGGGGAAAAAAGCTAAGAATTACAGTATTATTACCATGACATCTCTGTCTGAGAGTCCTAATTGGTAGACACAGAAATCCTGGCTTACGCACAACAAAAAAAGAGAAAATATCATTAAATTTAAGTTTGGAACCCTCATTTTTCTCTATAATATCATATATTTCTAACAATCTAAAAATATGAGGGTGTCAGAGAACATAAGCGGTACTTGTCAGGGTAGGAACAGGTGTGCTTAAATTCAACAGAAAACCAAAAATTCAGCTATATAACTGAATCTGCATTTAACAAATGCTAAGGTAAAGAAGACATATTAAAAGGAAAATGCAATGAAAAATCTAGGCCAAATATTTAGTGTCTGGCTCTGGGCACTGGCCCACAAGGACATGCCTTCTTTAGGCTTGGGCAGTCAGCAATAAGGTTCTTATCTTCTCTCTGGAATGTTTCTGGATTTCATCCAGAGATTTTTTAGTATCAATATTGTAAGAAATCCAGAAAATACTAACCCAGCCATTTCTGAACAATACACTTTTCCATTAAAACATACAGTGGCTAGCCCTGGACAAATGGGAAGATAAATATCTGAATGTAAACTACTGCTTTGTGTAGCAGCAACATGGGATACTGTGAAACAGGCAATTTCAATGCTTTGCCTACAGTAGTTATTTAGGGATATGGAAACAAAACAAATAAAAATAGGGAAAGCAGATACTGAGGTTGCTTTTGAGGCATGGGATTAAAAAAAAAAAAAGTATTGAGGACTGTAAAAGTGTAAATTTTCCCACTGTCTGCTTAATACAGGTTCACCTACTGCTGCAGAAATCCTCTGTCAGAACAATATAGAAGTCTTCATAGAAATAAATCCCTAAAATAAAACTTGTCTCCCCACCTCCAAAGCTGGAAGGGATGTCTTGCTCTCTAGGCCTTGGTTCAAGTTATCATACATATGAATTTGACATGTAAGACACAGGAGCTAAGAAAAACTCTCACTTTGAAGAAGAGCATGGAGGCCACCTCAGATGGCTTTCTGTATTCTCACTAAGGCAACTTAATCACATCTTTAAAGAGGGACATAGTAAATCCAGATGAAGGATCCCAGGGATCTGTATGTAGGTAGCTGTGTACCCGCTACAAAACTGTGGACATCTAATTAGTAGAGTCAGCCATGACTAGGGAGGTCAGCCACTGCCTTTCTGCTTCCTTGTGCCTTGAATTCTCTAGGATTTGAGCATTCTGTATACTCAATACTGATTGTTCTGTCTCTTGTGGAAATAGCTTACATGTAAACAGCTGAAGATGACATTCCTCTTGTACAGAATCTACCCTTATTCTCCAGACCCTACTGGATTCCTTTATCTATGTATTTCATATGTACTTTAAAGACTTGCTTGATGTCCTCTAGCTAGTAACATCTTGGACTGCTTACCAAGAAAGAATGAAAACAGTGGTGCACTTTTCAAGGCAAAAGGTTTTGGCTGTGCATTGTAATAACTCTTCTATTGCACATGGAGTCAAACGGCCCTACAGATGTTCTGTTTTAGACAGCGGATTAGCTGATGAGACTGGCTGTGATAGGAAAGGGCTGACCCTCAGCACCTGCCCAGTTTTATTGCCCAAATGCAATAACTAAATGCTTACGTTGCTTCCCATCAAGCTTTCCCAGAATACAGCCAGGCACAATTTGCAAATGTAGTATTGAATTTTATTATTTACTAATGAAATCTGGTAAAAGAATTTGCATCCTCTTCCTGTATAATGAATTTCCAAAGCCAAAACTGCCCTAAGAATTCAAATTAGAGATTGAACAATAATTATAAACATGAGATCAGGATTGAATTGGGTAATTTGAATCACTTGCTTACAGACCATTTAATAATTTTCACACACTTTTCATTGAAAACAGCCATCTTGCGGCTGCACAAGCAGATTCAGTCATGAGTACAATTACAAAATAAACACAAGAGACCAAATGAGAAAGTGAGAGAATAAATGTGCCAGCTGGAAGCCTTAGCAAAAAGATATTTCATGACCTCAAGAACAATTCAGTACAATTGAACCTCATTTATTCTTGGCAATATATTCACAATAAGTGTAATTGACTGTTCATCTCTGAACTTTGGGACTATATGGAACTGATCTTGTCTGTGAAGATTAGATGTTCAGTAATCTTTTTGCTTATGTGAGGTCTTTATTACTCTGTGGCTAGTGCGTATGCTGTACTAAGATTTGAAATATTTTACATATTTTGTTATTGAGATTTTAGTTGGTATGACTGTTGTGGTGACATTCTTTTTTTCCTACTCAGTCTGTCATTTTTTTCTTTACTCTTCCATCTGATTTTTTTAGTGCACATACCTTTCAATGTACATGATTCTTTTGTTCTTGTTTATATACAATTTTTTAAAAATTCAGATATTCTCACGTTATTTGGATGCTCTTTGCTATTAATGACTTTATAAAGTACAGTCCACTGCCTAAGGAAATATTTTTTGTCAAGTTTTCTTTGGATTAAGGTATTTTCAAAGCAGAAATTACATGATAGGCTAAAGCAGTAAGAAAATAAAAACTCTGCCCATATAATCCCCTACCAGCTATTGCAAAATATAAATAACTTATTCTGTAAAATGATCCTGAAGAGATGAAGTCAGAGTATCAGTTTTCCTTCAGGTGCTGGATGCCTCTCTGTTAGCAAGTAGAGCAAACTAATAGCAATGGTTATGCATAAAAAGGGAATATTTCTGTAGGCTCACACTACCTGTATTTTGGGAGGAGAAATGGTACGTCAGGGCCAACTCATCTGTGACTGGAACAGTCCTGGTTCCATTTTGTCTGAAGGGAGACCAGTTAAAGTGCTTTATGATCACTCTGTGATATGACCAGAAAATGCTATTAAGTGAGTACTCACAAGAGATTAACTTTAAAAGTACAATCATAAAGCAGATGTGCTTGGAGTGTTCCCATACCTCTTCTAGTCATTATTTGGTTTTCCGATGGTTCAGGGTGCCACAGTCCATGTGCTGCTTTGGATCTAGCTATAGTTCACAGCTCAGCATGACACTGAAAACCAAGAGGGCATGTTTTTAAAATAGAGAATATTCAAGCTGCATGGAAACATAGATGTGGGGTAGACACAAATAGCTACCATAGCAGAACTATCCTAGAAATCTTCTTTTCATACAGGCCCTTCAACAAAATGTAGTTGATATAAATGAACAGACAATATTAATGTAGAATAACTAAACAGTAAACCTTGGACATGTTTAAAATTCCAGTTTTTCAGCTCTACTGATCACTCTCAAGTACACCAATGCTATTTACAATTCCATGTATCATGGAAATCTATAAATAACAAATGAACCCAAATATACATTGGTCATATTGAGAGAGATATATATATGTGTGTATGTATGCGTGTATCTAAACCCTGGATTTTTTAAAGAAAGAGACTATCTCCATTTAGCTTCCATCTTTTATGTTCCAAGTACAGGCAAAATTCTGTTCGTATATAAGAGGGGCTCCAGTTTAACTCCTACCAAACTTTACATTTAGATGAAGTTTTCATTTATAGTGTAACTCATGAGCTTAGTATTTAAAAGAGATCCTTAGAATTATCATCAACATATGTTACAATTAATATAACATGCAGAAATTAAGATGGACATTTCATTATTTAAATAAGCTAAGAAATCTAGCATCTGTACCACCCACCGTACCCAGGCTCTGGGTATATTACCCTTTCATAAAACACCACCTTCTTTTATCGTGGCTTCCCAAAGACTAAAATGAATTCAGTTACAGTAATTTGCTGTCCAAGTAAGTATTAACAGGAAGGGATTAAAGCAGGCTTCCCATGGAGCAAAATGGCATAGAAACCACAGTCTCACTTAGGCCTGAGTTAAAACCACCAATTGCATAGCCTGAACTTCCTAAGAAGGCATCAGCAGATCCATATTTTTTTTTTAATTGGTTAGAAGATGGCATTCACCTCTAGAGACCAATTTAGATGGTGTGTGGGCTACAAGTCCAAATCAAAGAATTCTGTGACTGATGATCTTGAAGAAGTGAACTGCTCCTGATCTGCACCAGGCCCAACTTTCCCAGAGATGATGCTTTCCAGCTTAAGTAAATTGCATCACTTGTAACCAAAATGGGACATGCTGAAGGAATGAGTTATCATTGCTGGAGCTGAATCAGAGAAGACAGGGTGCAGTCCCAAAGCCAATGGGAGATAGTAGCAAGCAGTTATTTCAAACCCTGAAAGGAAAGAACATTATTACTGTCATAAATCATCTACAATATTTCTCAGCACTTTGTCAGCTAAGTATCTACAAAGCAGGTCACACAAAACCAAAGAAAACAGAGAATCATTAAATATCTAGCTAGTATCCTATTGATTTGCTTCTAAAACTTGTTCCCAAGAGTTTACTGAATTTGAGATGTTTATATCCACATTTTTGCTGGATTTAATAAAGTAATTTCCCATAACTTTTGACTTCCACATTTCTCATGTTAAAATAGCTTTATTTCCCCAAAGTTATTTTCAACTTAAAACACTAATGTTAAATGAATTACAGCCTCCACTTCAGAGATATCCACAGATTATATTAATTTTGTAAGAGCTCTCCTATTCTCTGATGCTCTTCTATTAATAGAAATGTTAGTATTCAAACTCCTTTCATATGTCTAAATGGAGGCAGTAAGGCAGACAGTCCACCTGGCCTCCAGTTACTGCTCTAGATTCATGGTGTCTTGGGAAGTGTGAGAAATGTTTGTTAGTCTGTAAATCTTTTCTGATTGATCTTAAAACATCTCATGAAAGTTAGGGGTTCATTTTTCTGTATGACATGTCTTCTTGTAAGGTCAAGTAGCCTTTGATGGCTCCAGCCTTAGTAAGGATCCATTTTCTACACTATGTTACACTATGTAACGGCAGGAGGAAAACAACCTTATTTTTATGAGAGGAGTAATGGTGACCTGGTTTGGAAGAACTAGAAAAGGTTTTGTGTAACATTTTAGATAAATTTTCTTAATCTTACCAACTTTTGATTTCTTTAGAAATGGCAAAACAAGAGATATACATTGCCTCAGGTAATGTGGATGGAGCTTTACATAATATAGCTATTGAAGTGTATTGGTACCAGGACTGCTTCCAGTTATTTTCACATCCTTCAGAATAATGTAAAGACTTCAAGCCAATCTATTTTTCATATTAGGCCAGATACCAGATGTAAGCTGTCACTTTACATTAATGGAACCCAAGTGATGCCAGTGGAACTGCCCTAATGCCTGCATCATGCTGACCCAGCTCCCCAAGATGAAGTTCTTAGTGAACATTTTAGGTTCTTTCCAGCCACTGTTTATGTTATTTTTAACTAAATTTTGTTTTAAAGCTTTTAAATTAATGGATTTTTATAAGTCTTGCAAAACCCTTCAAAACAGGAAAGATTCCCAGAATACTTGGACCTGCTGCTTATCAATGGCAGACCTTTGCTTATGTTGAATTTAACATTGCAAATGACATGCTGGTTCACTATTTGCTCTATTACAGCTTTCTTTTGGAATGAAGTCAGTACATGAAGAATTCGGAGATGATATTTAGTATAATACTGATGACTATATAATACAATTAAAATGTATATGACAGTTATTCTTGTAACATTGTTTTTGCTAAAGGTACAAATTGATTATCCTAAATTTATTCATATACCACAGTTAATTTGTACTTGAGTGTCCAAAAGTTATTTGGCTCTCGTGTCAGTTGAGCATCTTGGTCCTAGTGATGAGGGTATTCTCAAGACACTTCAGTTCTCCCAGATGTCAGCCAACAGACACATAGGTCAGCCAGAAAGCTGTTTAAAGATGAACACAGAAAAGTAGGGTAGTAATAAACACAAAAATCATAAGTCATGTGCCTTCCAGTTTAAGGAAGGTTCTTCTATGGGAAAAAGGAATCTTAAACTTATAATTATATTGTCCAATTTGAGACCACTTTTATATCCACAAATGAAAAAAATGTGACACGAGATAAAATTTTTGTCACCAAAGTAGTAGTTGTCACACCAATTATCCCAGTTTTCTTGCTCAGTGGCAAGAAAGAGATCATTTTAAATACTTATACCACCCTGCCTACAGCTCTCATTGTAAACTGCTGAGAGAAATTAAAAGGAAATGAAAACCAAAAGATGCCTTCTACAGTATGTTGGTTATCATCTTGCAAAGTCAGCCGTCTGTGCACAGAGCCAGTCTCTGTATCACTTGTGGCCTTCCTTGGCTTCTGCTCAGAGAGCTTAGGAATTGTTTGTTGTTTAATAGAGCCCTCAGAGTTTATTGTTGGAGAGAGCTATTTCTGTAAACCAGAATACATTGACTGAAAATCCTTTTACAAAACCCTGCAATAGAAGCAGTTGGATACACTCTTCCCCTACTAAATATTCACTGGGAAACACCAAACTAGATTTGAGGTTTACACCCCCAAATTTTAGTTTGCCATTCAGCAACTCTCCACACTCGGGGACACTGTCTGATGTCTATGCAAAGATTTCTCAAGCGAATTGGTGCTTTCATCACAATGAAAATAATACTCCTCATCTCATAGAATTAGGCCAATGATAGGGAGCAAATTTCTGTGTCAAAAATAGCACCACTGGCAACTTGACAAGAACTTGTCTGAGACACTGTACTAGCATACACATAAATATGCATGTTTACAAATAATCTACATTTGTTAGTGAGTAATTAATCAGATTTTTTTCTTTTTGTCTATGCAAGATAAAAATTCAAAGGAAATCTGTTTGTCTCTGGTGAAGAAAACACACTGAACCGGGAGTGTATTATATAGAATGGAAAATAATTTGTTTGAACTGGAAATAAATTTGTATGAACATTTATAGTTTTAATTCAGTTTTTAAACAGCTGTAATTTCAAAAATGCAGAGAAAAATGTAATATTTTCCAAAATACCAATGTGAAGTTTTCTGAATTTTTTCCCTTTTTTTTTGGCTGAACTTGTTCTCCCTCAATCAGCCACAAGTTAAGGAATCATTTGCATCTTTCCAATTGCATTTTTCTGACAAGTAACTTCACACTGAAGAAAAACTGAAAGGCAGCATTAGTATTTGGTGTGTCCACTAAATTGGTAGCAGAATTTCATGGGTTTCTCTTGCTCTCAAATAAACTCTAGCAGTCTATTAAGAATACACTAATATTTATATCAGTAACTTCATTATTGAATTATTACTAATGGTTAGCACTTGAGGGAAATGTTAGCTAGAGAGATAGCTAAATCTCCATATCCACAAAAGGAGGTAGCTGCAGAGTTGTCTCAGAGTTTATTAGCTGGGCTATTAAGACTAGCATAGTTTCCCCTAATTACTCAGTTATCCTCACCTTTGTGTGTCTCTCTGGTACTACTTGGTGAATATAGACACTTAAGCCTTTTCAAAACCTTAATCAGTTGTTTCTCACTGTGAAGATGCCATCAGAAGGCCTATGAATCAGACAATGCCGTCCTGAGCTTTTCCCTTTGTGGACTGATGCCTTTAAGGTGTCATGAATTTATGGTACATTGCTGCAACAGGACTAGGGCAATTGATGGGGGACCACCCTAATGACTAAAAGGTGAAAACTGATGTAAGGTAGGCCATTGGATGAAGGAAAGATTTTGTGTTCTGGATCTTTTCCTCTTACAAGATGATGGGATACACATGGAATAAAACAAGACTAGGTCAAAACACTGGTAACAGAATAAAAAACACTGAAATCTGTTAAAATTGTGAATCAAAGCACACTTCAGTAGATCAGCTTTGTCTGAACTCACAGACTAGCAAATACAGTAGTAACTAGATATATTTTAATTTTTTTTGTGACTTTAGTAGAAATGAAATGTAGGCAAGAATCAATAATATGTATATTTTTATTGGAGTTCAAAATAGCTGGAGCTCACAATTAAGTGATTCTGTGATCCATTGATCTTTAACATTCTAGCAAGTGTTTATAAATAACCACATTTCACAATTATAAAAGTAAATCTCTAAGTATGACTAAATGAGGTTCAATTTCTTACCTTATTTTCATTTGCAGACATTTATATGGTCATTGTCAAGTATGTCCAAAACACACATTGGTTTTGTGAATATAAATCCAAGACATACTGCAGGGACTGACAAATCTTTGAGAGTTTGAATCTCAGTTTCATTTTTAATGCTTAAAAATTATATTAAGGGGCTTTACATTTCTGCATTTTTTGATGATCCATTCTATTTTCTGGAATATACTGCATAAAATATTAACTTCATTATTTTGACCCAGCCTGAATTTGTCCCGAGTCCTGGAAAATGTTCAGCTGAATCTACCAGGACAGCACAGAACACTCTGGAAAAAGAAAAATTATTTCCCCATAAATGTCAGTAAAGGCCTTTCAGAATAACAAACCAAGCATGATTTAAGTATGCTGAGGTCTTATTTGTTCTTACAGCTCAAAATATTCTTCTGTTGCTCTGTCTATTTCAGATCAACTACCATGAAAATATACTGAAAACACTGGGAAAATAGACACGGATGTCATCAGAGGCCACACAACAGAAGGAGTGATTCTAGATGAGAGGAATATGAGCACTTTCCCTCAATTTCTTACCAGTTGAGACTCTATTAGTTTCAAGAGAACATAGAGCATTGAATGTATGAACTTCTAGCTTTCACTGTTTGGGGACCCACAGGATGGTTCCTTAGTCCATTTTATTTACGAATGTAGACACACATCTAGTGTCAGATTGGTGGGAACTGGATCTGTCAGGAAAAGGCAGTTTGGAGGAGCAAGGAATTCGAGTGACCATAGACACTGCAGCTGAAAGCCCAGCAATTCTGCTTTGTATAGCAAGGAAATGGAGCTAAGAACTGTGAAGTTACAGCTTGTGAGAAGAAAAGAAAGCCAAAGTAGTTGCAGAGAGGTACTCTTATTCTTTCTTTTCTTCTTTTCCTCAAACCTTGTAGTAGTTTTGGGGAAGATAGAAGGCATGAAAGTTGAAGAGGAATCTTCTATTTGATCTATGGATTATTTGACCAAAAGCCCCTTTCCGTATCCAGGCTGAGAAGCCAAATACAGCAACTGCAACTCGGTATCTGCCATCAAAAGTCATCCCTGAGCTCCCATATCCTCACCACTGATACCAATCAATTGATCCACATGGAGAAACTTTGACAAGAACACAGAAATTCTGTTAGTGACAAATGCTGAATAAACATAGTCCTCTGACAATATAACTATTTGCAGATTTCTTTCTTCATGGACCCCACATCCTCTTGTCCCAGAGCTCCTCACCCCATACTGAGCTCATTTTCCAGTAGGAGTCTCTTAGAGGAGATGTCCAGAACTCTCTTAGGCGGGATCTATATGATCTATATTCAGATAGAGGGCAGTGTAAATCTTGAATTAGACAATACGTCTTTGTCTTCACTGTGGTATAAATATATTCTAATGATTTACCATGTATTTGCTTTGCTATTTCACTTAAATGAAGAAGAATATTTGTGAAGTTACCTTTCAATGTTAACATAATATCCAGAAATCTTTTGCCAGTCTATTCTGGATCTTGAATATTATAACTTGCTGATGATTGATTAATGGATTATTTGAAGGAAAATCATGTGGATGCACAAGAGCATGTGCTGCACTGCAGTTTCTGCAGCTGGTGCCCTGGGTTCAAGGTGTGCACAGGATTTTAACTCCTAAGAATGAAACAATCAGCCACTTGCACTAGTATTTCACAAAACAGTAAACAAATCAACTTAAGATATGCAGACAGGGAGTCATACATAAATGCCATTTTATTTATTTAAACATCTACAGGGGGATTAACTTTCATGTTATGCAAAACTCTTCTGTTTTAAATGACAAATTTCCTATTGGGTAGAAATGAAAAAAAACAGTTTACTATGTAGTGTCCAAATGAGAGAAATTTTTCATTCTTGAAAATGAATCAAGTGTGCTGACTACACAGTAGCTACCAAGGCCTGTGCTAGTAAGTACATATTTTCTACTGAACAGGATGTGCCATCAATGGCAACTTAAAATTAAGTGTTACAAGGCAGTTGTGAAAGATGTGTGCTCTGTATTTACCACAAATGTGTGACATTCACACAGTGTGCTGAGCAAAAACTGGGTAGCATAGTCAAATGTTCCTTCATTTCTACTTGGAAGAGCTACTTATCTTGGCCTCAGAGAAAGTATTTATTCAGCCGTACACCATATGAGGAAAGTTATGCAATATCTTACATCTTAGGATGTGCAGTTAATGCTCTGACAAATTCTGATCCTAGATACGTGTGGAAAAACTTGTATTGCATCAGTTGAACCAATCATAATTAATTTGTAGAAATGACAGGAGGCTTTAGCACATTGACAGCAAATAGAATTTTGCATACATGTGAAGAGAAGAAAGAATTTTAAGTAGGAGGCAAATTGAAGATTTCTCACTGATCTTTCTGTGCTTTTTCTCATACCATAAAGGAATCTCAGGGTCAAATGACATGCAGTTAACCACAGTGGTGTAAGGGAGAACACACCCTCTCACATGCTTTTTCCAAAGAATTTAATTATTTTCTTCTGTCACATAAAAATTTTGCTGAATGAACTTCGCCAAAGTGCTCCAAAGACCCAAAGCTGTGTTATCTCCAATTAAACCACTACTATTACCTTGAACTTAAGTCAGTGCTCATAAGTGCAGATTACATCTTAAAAAGGCTGCTCACTTGGGTAAAATGAATAGTATTTTTCTCATTTTGTAAGAAAAAGGAATTGAAACTTCACTAACTTCCTGTAAAATTATTCTGGTGAGTTTCTATAAAGGTATTCCAGAATTCATCTAACGTAACTTACAAGAATTGAATATAAGCTTTATTTATAATAAAATTAGAAAGATTTTCACAAAATTTCTCAGTTTGAAAATTTGTACTTATTGATCCAATTAATAGCATTGGGAAAAGATCTGACCTGCGACTGGACTTGCAAACATTTTAGTGTGGGGGAGAAAGTTCATATTTGAGAGGCTTATATCATACCTGTAAGACACTTAGTCAGCTCATTATTTAACAATAGTCAGAAAATGAAGTGTTGAAAAGAAAAAAAAATAAGAATTAGAATTTTCCTGCCACTGCACATCTTGAATACTGACTGCATTTGCTCTGCTTCCATAGCCATGAGAATGCAACAGCAGAAGAGAGAAGGATGTCAAGAAGAGGAAGAAACAGGAATGACTGAAGGTCATGAAAACTTCTTCTACTACAAAGCAAGAACATATAGCACCTTGAGCTGAAACACAAAGCTAAAATACAAAGCACCTGCTTTGCTGCTAAACCTTCATTTGACCTCAGGCAAATCCCCCAGAGCAATAAGGGAAGAAATGGAAACACGAGGCCATTGCCCTCCCTCCCACCTCCTCTCTAACCAGGTGGGGGACCAGCAGGTCCCCAGCCTTTCTCCTCCCACCGTGTCTCCTTGTAAAAACACAACTCACCAATGGTGTTCTCCAGCAGACACACCAGGAGAAGCATCCCACAAGGGGAACAAGTGGCAGCTGCTTTCCCTCCCCACTGGTGTTAAGTAGGAGAATGGGCTGAGGGGGCTGATTTGAAACAGGTGGGGAGGGGAGGAATCTCCAGTGGAACCCAGGTGTGTGGGATTTGGAGGAAAATGGGCTGGTAAAGGGTTGACAGAGGCAGGAGATGGTGGAAAAGAAGGGTATGTGGAACCTGCCTAGAGGCAAACTGGGGGTAAAAATGGAAGGACTTGAGCGTTCACCATGAGAGGGTGAGACACTGGAACAGGTTGCCTAGAGAGGTGGTAGAGGACCCATCCCTGGAGACATCCAAGTCCCGGCTGGATGATACATAAAGCAACCTGATCTAGTGCAGGATGTCTCTGCCCATGGTAGTGGGGTTGTAACTAGATGATCCTTAAGGTCCCTTTAAGGTCCTGAACCATTCTATGATTCTATAGTCCATTCAAATAATGAGTGGTTTAGAGCAGGGAATTGTTGTTCCTTGTCTTTCACATTCTTGAAAAAGATGATGTTAAAATAAGAATATTTTGAGTCTGGATCTCTGGAAATAGTAGAAGTTCAAATACTTTCAGATGCACAATTGGACAAAATATCAGGAGAAAATTTATAGTAACTAAATAAATGACATGTTGTCTGCATGAAGAAGAATAACAAAAATGGAAATCACCCCTGCATTCTTGGTCTTCTTTTACCCTTTTTACTAGACTTCAACTGCTCTATTGGGCATCTTCTGTAGGAAAAGAGAATATTGGTGGGAGTCTGGTTTGACTGATACAAGCCTCCCTATACTATAATTCAGTATTGAACTGACATTCAATTGAAGTCGTGCCCTCTAAATATCAATAGCACAGAGGATGGAGAACTGTAGCCTTCAAAGGAAAAGGCACAGGAAACTGCTAGGTCAGCCCTGCAGTGTCAATTTAGTTCAAAATGAAAAGTTAAAAGCACAAAAGAAGGACAAGAAAAAAGTAACACAGAAGGGTTGATAAGAAAGACTTTTAAATCTTTACATAAAAATGATGTTTTAAATGGAAAACAAATTATCCTGTTACTCCTCTTTTTCCATAGAATCATAGAATAGTTTTGGTTGGAAGGGACCTCAAAGATCATCGAGTTCCAACCCCCCTGCCATAGGCAGGGACACCTCCCACTAGATCAGGCTGCTCAGTGCCTTGTCCAGCCTGGTCTTGAACACCTCCAGAGAGGGGGCATCCACAACCTCTCTGGGCAACCTGTTCCAGTGTTTCACCACCCTCACTGTAAAGAATTTCTTTCTTATGTCTAGTCTAAATCTATCCCCCTCTAATTTATATCCATTGTTTCTAGTCCTCCCATCCGATATTATGTTAAAAATTCCTTCCCCTGCCTTTCTGTAGGACCCCCTCAGGTACTGATAAGTTACTATGAGGTCCCCTCTGAGCCTTCTCTTCTCCAGGCTGAACAACCCCAACTCCTTCAGCCTGTCCTCATAGGGCAGTTGCTCCAACCCTTTGATCATCTTCGTGGCCCTTCTCTGGACCCTCTCCAACAGCTCAATGTCCTTCCTGTGTTGAGGGCTCCAGAACTGGACGCAATACTCCAGGTGGGGTCTCACCAGTGCCTAGTAGAGGGGCAAAATCGTCTCTCTGGACCTGCTGGTCACACTCATCTTGATGCAACCCAGGATTTGGTTGGCCTTCTTGGCTGCAAGTGCACACTGGTGGCTCATGTTGAGTTTGTCATCAACTGACACACCCAAGTCTTTCTCTTCAGAGCTGCACTCAAGCCACTCTCCACCCAGCCTGTATCTGTGCTTGGGATTGCTTCGACCCAGGTGCAGGACCTTGCACTTGGCCTTGTTGAACTTCATGAGGTTGGCTTGGGCCCACCTCTCAAGCCTGTCAAGGTCCCTCTGGATGGCATCCCTTCCTTCAGGTGTATCAACTGCACCACACAGCTTGGTGTCATCTGCAAACTTGCTGAGGGTGCACTCAATCCCACTGTCCATATCTCCTACAAAGATGTTAAATAGCACTGGTGATGTTAAATAGCACTGGTTTTCAGTCTCTGCAACAGGATTAAAGAGCACAAACAGGTCATTCTGTATTTATTTTTACTCATAATTCACCAAAGCTACATTCTAATTTTGCAACACTTGCTGATCTCAGGAGAGATTACTTTTGTGAGGACTGTTTGTGAAATGCTTTGATCAATGAGGCTGAATAGCCAAGCCTATGCTGAGAGCACACAAAGCATTAGCAAGGTACCACCACAGCTGTTTATAAATGCTTTTTAACAAACATTATGGGCTTGAGGTCTTTGATTCTGCTCTCAGTGGGCAGAATAGGACAACAGCCATCATTCAGTGAGAATTCATGTGGGATTTAAATTGTTGTGGATTTCTAGCTCTTAGTTTCTTCTTTTCATCTGAGGCTGGAGGTGCTCGTCCCTTATTGGCATGATTTTCAGAGGCCTGGAAGCTGTTTCAGATCCAGTGGGACTGCATGAAACAGTCCTGTGCATCATCTGGGACAATGTGTGCGTGGAAGCCTCTGCTCGAAACAGAACCACTACCAGCATAGCAGATCCGACCATTTTTAATATCTGATTACTTGCACAGCTCAACTAGTGCTTCTCAAATGCCTTTGAGTTGCACTTGCAAAAACAATAGTTATGGAGCTCTTCCAGCTACAGAGGTTCAAAGTACCACATAGGAGAATACAATGCGTTAGACACTAATCCATTTAACTCTTCTATATATATTTTTCTCTATGTTTTACAAGTGTAGTCCAATCATTCCTTTTAGATTCCAACACAAGAATACTTGTATCAACATGATAGTCTATTAGAAAAAAATTTCACTCATTTTTTTATTAAAATACAGTGGTTAGGGATCTTCTCTGCCATCCATTCACTCAGTATAAATTCAACCTTTGACTCCAATTAGAGTTTTGAGATTTCTTGAGAACAGATGACATATTTATAACTCAAGATGCTTGTCCCATCCATCTGTTCTCTGTTGGCAGGCTGTAAATTATTAGGAGACATGCTGCCTTGCCTGTATCTTTGTCTGCAGAAGAGAACAGGGTTGGAATGGTTTCCTGCTCTAATTGGTGTTTAGTTTCCTCCATTGTGTGAAAGCTATACAATAACAACCCGTGGATTGCTTTCTAATCTTCTCTAAAAATATTTCTTTCTTTCCACACTGAGGGTCAGCTCATCAGTGGAGACTTACAGTAAAAAGAAACAAGCACTTCTGCAGACTGGTGCAATGTCAGACATAAGCTATCAGCAGTCGGTTGTAAAAGTGAGGGAAAGTACAAAATATCCTTGGTCCTGAAATTCATTTACTGACAGTGACATCCTCAGTAAGTGATTTAGTAGGAAAATACATTTTTAAGGTTGTACAGATAATTCCAATCATGGATTGAATCCCTGCAGGAATAACCATCAAGCCAAAAAAAGTGTAACATATGTCTCTTTCAGCTGCTGTAGTTCATGTGAACTCGCTGCTGGAATCAATTTTCTTTGAGAATTCTCAATTTATCAAATTTCTTTTACAGATTATAGCAACATGTCTGGCATTGGTGGTGTGAACTATCTGAAGTCCAAAATAGAAAAGGTGTGGAGTCACTGTGCTGTAGATGCTGCTCCAACTGCTGAGAAAGCCAAAATAGCAATGCAGCTTGTATGAAAATCAAATAAACAATTAAAGAGTGCAACAGTCATCCTAGGAAAGACTATTAAGGAGTCAATGGATGATATTGTTGACAAAGCATCAAGCCAAACAATATTTGTCCAAAGCTGATAAAGAAAGAGGGGTTAGAAATTGGAGAAGCTTCAGAATATATTTTCATAATTTTGCTTAGCTCAAGCAAGGTCTCCAAGGACTGAACCATGGTTACCATAACCCTAGTATTAAAAAAGTGGTCTAGGGATTTACTTAGAAATTATATATATTAATGTATTTAGCCTCACATGGGACAAAAGTGTTTCATGTGATCAAATAAAGATATCCTTGAAAAAGATGACAGACTGAGAACAGTCATATGTTCTCAGGAAGTGGAGATCATACTTGAGCTGATTGGAATTCCTGGTGGATACTATTACTGCAGAGGTGTGGGGTGATTTGCTAGAGTAGCGAATAAAGCATACAGAATTTGCACTGTGGTTATTCAGATATTTTGTTTACATAACCATCTCAGAACTTTAAACTCATGTGTATAACTTATCCTTACTAAAGGATAAGTGAAAATAAATTAAAGAAATCAGAGGTGTTTCTTAAATTCTTTTGCTTTAAGAATTTGAAGTCATTATCAGACTTGGACTTTGTTTTTAGAATTTCTGGGATGTTGTAGGATTGCCCACAGTGCAAAAAAAGTGAGTATTAAGACCAACAGAAGTACAAAGGAAATAAGAGGCAAAAAGTAATTTAAAACATTTGAAGCATTTTAGGCTTTCTCTAATTGTCATTCTTTCACCTGTGAAAGCCAGCAGAGCAACGAGGGACAATGTAGTTCTCCACAGCCAATTGAGCTTCAGCTTAGTTTGCTTATTCTGTGAACATGAGCAATGTTTAGTACAAGCTTAGCAGTGCTTACTTATTTAAGTATGCTTAAGGTTAAAATCACTTTGAAATTAACAGTTTTGTTCTCCTCTTAGTGCATCAAGCCATAACCAACCTGCTGGGATAAACTGATTTCTTCTTGGCTGCTGGTGATGAAATATTCAGGTAACTTTTCTTGGAAAAACAGGATAATAAATGACAACACAGAGAGGAATTAAATTCAGAAAATACTGATGTTGCTGCTCCAAGAAGAACTTATTCAGGATGAGTAAACTTTGCAACTTGGATGACTGCTGAGATTTCATTATCATTGCAAAATTCCCAGATTGCATGAATTAGATAGAAGAGTTAGTAAAATGAACAAAGCTTTTCAACAGACCTTAAGGAAAGAGTTTTTTCTATCAAATCCAAGTAAATTATTTTATGAGTGATATGGGATTATAAGAAGTCAAAGTCAAAATAATAGTTTGATTTTCAAAATATATATATCTCAAGTTATTCTATAAAGTTCAAGAATCATTATGTAGGGAAAATACTGGAGATTGTTACTCTAAGAGTGACAGATATATGTAGTGGGAAATCTTTAATGTGTGCATCCTAATTAAGTTTGGTTTGAAAATTAAAAAAAAAATACAGACCAGCAATTTGCCATTACTGATTGACTCTTCAATATTTATTTTATACTTTCTTAATGCAGCCTTTACTGATGCCCGAAATATTAAGGCTGCTGTTCTCACTTAAAGGAAATTGGACAAGAGACCATGCAATTTCCCTTGCCTTTTTATATATATATATATGATATTTATATTGAAACATACAGGAGAAGATAAGTTTTTTTCTTCTCTGCTGCTATTAATAGATGTTCCACAACCCAAGCTTTTTAGGTTTCTAAGGACAATGTATCTTCCACACAACTCCTTGTCAAATGGCTCCTACCAGGGAAAACAAGTTTTCCTTACCAGGGAAAACCAGTGACTGTGAGGGCATTTCTGCCCTCTTCTTGATGGCACAGACAGGTTTAGGTGCATGCCAGCAGTGGTAAGTGGGAAGACTTTAGTGAAGGTTTTGGATGAATGCTGCAGATACAATGCAGATTTTTCCTATTCAGCAACAGACTAAAACTTAGTCATCATGAAACCTCACTGAGTCTCACTGTCCCTATGGGAATCCCAAGATCTAGAGGTGCGTTCCTATGTTCAGTTGCTGTTTTGTTAAGTTTTAGAGCCAAAATTGTGAGTGCTATGAATCTTATTTTCAACTGAGTTCCTGAAATGTTACCCAGATTTTGAATTCAACAATAGACTTGTTTTTTCGCCCTTGGATATCTTGAAACAATTAAGCTTGTTAGAAGTAGGTGCTAGCGTGGATAGAATTGGAATGAGGTTTATATGGCAGGGAGTTTAAAGTAACAAATTATTGACACATTTAACTACTTCCACTGCAGTCTAAAATATTGGACAAGTAAGTAATATAAATTCACAGCTTAGATTGCTTTTGGAACAAGGGGACACTATGAATTCTTTATGGTCAAACATGACATCTAATCATTCAAGTAGCAGAGTGTAGCTTATAAATGCAGATGTGATTTTTGGATTTGATTTTAGATTAAGGGTTTTTGATGAGCAAAATTTGGATAATTTCTTTTGTTACAGGATACATTGTGTTACAATCTGACATGATTGTAATAAATTTTGTTATGGAACTCTACAGAAAACTTGGTTTCAGTCATAATACTCTAATGGCTTAATTGTTATTTAGAAAATGGCAATGTTGACAGATCAAAGTCTTCTCAAAACTATAAAGAATTCCTTGGATATTCCTGAGATTTGTGTGCACATTGGATCATAATGTCTACAAATCTTGCAGTAATAATTTTTTGTCTGTCTATAAACTCAGAGCAGATGCAGGTTTCACCTTTTGTGTGTCTTAGTGTGTAGTCCCTTTACATAATGTCTGTGTCCATCAGATTTAAAACTGCTTTATAAACTCATTCTGGAGCTTGACTTAGGTTTGACCAAAAGTGTTGAGAAATTTAGTGGATTATCTAAACAATATAGAATACCAGAGCTTTGATTTGTGAAATGGATCTCTCTCTTGCATTGAACAAACAGACTTTCATGAGGATTTAGTGAGTCTAACACTTTCCCTAATCATGACAAATTTAATTTCCATGTGGACTATTAGACCAGAAGTAAGTATGTTTGGAGACAGATTTTAGGAAAAAGCAAGGGGGGAAACACAGCAGGATAGACCTCATATCATTGGAAGTGTAAGAGGTTTCCTTCTACTTTTCATAGTTTTCCATATCATCTTGAGACCTTCAGGAACAGAGTAGAAAGTTTGTACATGTTTATGGATTGAATCAGTTTTGATTGCTTTGAAGTTGGCCATTATTTTTGGAAAAGCAGGGGGAAAATAGTGTTTTCCTTTTGGGCATGTCCTGGTTAGATGCAGAACAGAAATGCTTTTCTTGTCAATAATTTGATTTTTTTACTTATGTCTCATCTAACTAGCTGGACTGCCTGAAATTAACAGCACATTGTGGACATACTGTTTGTTCTCAGAGAGAGGACCTGATTTTTTATAATCAGACCAAAGAATGGTATGCAGAAAGACTTTTGCTAATACCTATTGCTATGACATCCAAGGACAGCTACTTTTGGAGGGTCAGAAGGGAAAAAGTGTAGGGGGATTTCAACTGTAGGGAGGAGTGCACAGAACACGTGACCCAAAACTGACTAATAGGGTATCCCTTCTGCTTCATGGTCAAAATAAAAGCTGAGGGATCAAACTGATCAGATGTCTTTCTTCAGATACTGGTGCTATGGACTCTTATCTGACCATCCGTCTTTAATCCTGGTACATGCACTCCTGAATCCAGATTTAAAATCCAGTTCATGTAACACAGAGTTCAGCCTGGAACTTTCCCAGTACCTGATGAGATTGTCATACTGGGATCCTAATACAATTTTATATATACATTTGACTACTTCCTTTTTATTATTTTGTTATTAATATTTCTTAACAGTAGTGTAGGTCCTTCTAAACTCTTCAGTCTCTCTTCTTTCCTTGGCAAGGGAGGTGATGGAGACCATCTGTTGCATGTTTCAGTGGTCAATCTGACCTCAGATATGGCAGAGTGTTACTGAACCACCCCCATTTTACCATGACAATCTGTACATGGTCCTCGGTCACTATAAGAATACCTCTCTGCTTATTACTTCTACATTTCTGCAACTACAACTTGAGTGGGGTTGTATCAGTTTTTATTTGTATATTACAGTGGCACTAAATGAAAATTGCTCTTTCAGACAGTTAATAATGCCCTTCTGCTACCTACAATATAGCATGAAGGGACAGGAAATGTAAACTTTCCCACAAATTTGCTCAGAAACTGAATAATCATGGTTTCTTATTTATTTTAATTATTTATTTATATATTGGAATTTGGAGGTGGAAAAGGGAAGAGTCAGTGAAAAAACAGAATTCTTTCCCCATAGTACCAAAATCTGTAGACCTTTCATTGGCAATCCAAACACTTCATTTTGAGGTTTTCATTGAAACCACAAATATTTTTATAAAAAAATCCCAGCCCTGAATACTTCTGCTTAGTGGCAAATCTATGAATATTTCTGTATTGTACAAATAAATCAGGATGTTTTTGATGTTTCATTGTAGTGGCAAGAACTTTCAGTTCCAATTTTTAAAGGATTTTGATGAGCACATCATTCATGTTTTTTAGATATGGAAACTTTACAAACCAAATTGAGAATGACTACTATACACATCAGTTGTTTATATTGTAATATACTTCATGATAAAATAGAATTTTTAATACATAGTTGGCCATGCACCATGATGTATGAAAATATAAATTGCCTCAAAAAATATTTTGGAGAAAACTACCACAGCAAGGAGTAAAAGATAAGAAAGAACATTCTTTAAAAGTTTATATGAAGCCAGACTTGAACATAAAAAATTACCTGTGGATTCTGCACAGAAATTATTTTAATACAGGCAAATTCCTAGAAGTGGGAAAAATAACACATGAAGTTCAAGTGTAGACTATGAGATCGTTTCTCTCTTATGTCCTGCTTTATGTCTATGTGCTGAGTATTGCCAAACTAATTAACCACCAGTTCACAAAAGATTCTCTTTTTTTGCTAAGTGACAGGCTGATGAGAAAAAAATATGGAATAAGAAAATGGAGCCCGACACAACAAAA
This sequence comes from Turnix velox, assembly GCA_013400935.1. Classification (NCBI taxonomy): domain Eukaryota; kingdom Metazoa; phylum Chordata; class Aves; order Charadriiformes; family Turnicidae; genus Turnix; species Turnix velox. Next base: position 28,007 of record VZTY01030658.1, on the reverse strand, counting down.
TAGAATTTTGCTTATAGGTCTTGTGACATTCAGGAATTAAAGCAAGCTAATTGCTCCTGTTTCATTTTATCCTGTCTGAAAGGAAATAATTTGTGAACAGTTGAGACAAAAAATAATTTTTTGAACTAGGGGAAGAACTAGTTAACTAGTTTGAACTAGTTAAGAAATAACTGAATTTAGAATTATTTTGCACCATCTCCTGAGAGAAAGTTCATATATACTGTCACATACACTTTCTGTACACAGAGATATGTGTGAAAAATATGTTTCCGTGCAGGCGATCCTTGTCTGAATATGGTATTACTTATTGTAGGCCACCCACAATAATACCACATTGAAGCACCTCTTCACCACCACCAGTGTTTCAGTTAANTGTTTCATTTTATCCTGTCTGAAAGGAAATAATTTGTGAACAGTTGAGACAAAAAATAGTTTTTTGAACTAGGGGATGAAGCAGTTAAGAAATAACTGAATTTAGAATTATTTTGCACCATCTCCTGAGAGAAAGTTCATATATACTGTCACATACACTTTCTGTACACAGAGATATGTGTGAAAAATATGTTTCCGTGCAGGCGATCCTTGTCTGAATATGGTATTACTTATTGTAGGCCACCCACAATAATACCACATTGAAGCACCTCTTCACCACCACCAGTGTTTCAGTTAACCTTTGATTAAACACAGGAATTTAAACTATGGAAAGGTCTGAAACCTAATACAGTCCTTTGACACCTTGGTGTCTGTCATTAAAGATAATCCTGTGTTAGCTACTGATTTCTGAAAATAGAATTAAACTACCTTGGTTTTCAGTCTTAACCCTTCTGTATTATGAATGTAACCCTGCTGTGTTAGGAGACTTCCTGAATTATTGCTTCTCCTTTCAAGTTCTTGTGTTTGTACAGAAACTTTAGGGGGGACACAGAGGCCAGAAAACACAGACTGGTCAACTCCGTCACCAGCAAGTGGAGTGACTGTCGGGGTTGTATCATTTGCTGGACCACAGAAAAACTTTCAGAGCTCTGAAGTCTGATCAGGCCCCATCCTTCCTTGAATTTTTACACTCTACATAGAATTAGACATTGAATCAGGAATATTGAGTGTTGTTTGTTGGCTTTGTTTGGTATTTTTTCTTTTAATTGTCTGAGCATTACAAAGGCCATGCAGTTATTTTAACTTAATCTCTGTGGAGATTTCTACATCTTTGGCCATGGTTCCTGGTAGCTAGAATCCTCCATTGATGGAGACCCTGAGATGTAGGTAGGGTGTCCCAGTGATGGAGGCCTGGGATGGTCCAAAAGGCGTGTGCTCTCAGGTATGCTTTTACTCCATTTTAACTACTGAATTTTTTCCCTTCTTCCTTAAGTCTGTTTATCCAAGGTACTAAGAAAACCTTAGTGGGGATCTCCTGATAATTCCCCAATCTGTTGTTCTTTTCCTCTGTGTTCTAGATTAAACACTGGCAACTTGAGACATGGTTTAATTTTTCCTTAGTTCTGTCCCACATGGACATTATCAAATAAAAGAAAGAAGTCAGATAGACATAGCTTAGCATAGATTTGCACTGGAAATTAATGTGAGTAGATTCAAATTTGATAGCCCATGAAAGATGAGAACGCCTTTAGATTTATACTGGTTTTGAGAAATTGGTCTTCAAGTTTTTGGACAGGTTGATCACTGCAGCTCAGCTGCAGTAAGTAGGATCCTGGCTGAGAATAGCCTAGGCACTAAGAACCCTGCAGAGAGAGCTCTTACACCCATCCTCAACAGCTGCATTGCTGGGGAGGACATCACTCCAGAAGAGGTCCGATCATTAGTATGACACTATTCCTGTTGTAGCAAAGTAAACCCTGACCAACAGCAAAAGATTTCTCTTGAAGCTAAACATGAATAGTGACCAGACTCCACAGGGGATAACACTCACTCCATCCCTCTACTAACCATCCTGATGCACCTAAATGCTGAAATCTTCACCAGTCTTTCTAAGCCTCTGGTAAGCTGTTACGTGACTTTAGAGAGAATACTTTTATTTTTTCTTTTTCCCCTGCAGAAGCTTGTCAGTCTTGCGTGTCAGACTGTACTCTCTTAGCAATGCACATAGGGTGTTCCTGTCTCCCAACTATTCACAGCAAACAGAAGGGCAAAAGGGGAAAGAAGAGGTTTTGTGCTATTTTCTTTCAGCTTCATGACATGGAGCCCATGAGGAACAGCTTCGTCCATGACACATCTTCAAGAGGCACCTACTACATTTACTTTGTCCCAAGGGGTTCTAGTGCAGCTGCAGTTTCCTAGAATTAAAGCCCATCTTGCATGTCTCTCTACAGTTAAATTTCTGATTCCTCTTCCCAACTGTCATATGCAGGAACATTAAAAAAAATTCAAAATTTCAAAAAACTGTCTCTCTACAGTTAAATTTCTGATTCCTCTTCCCAACTGTAGATCGTAGGAACATTAAAAAAATTTCAAAATTTCAAAATTATTACTTTCAACAGGGCTATTGAAAGTTTGAGTGGAATGGAGCTGTTTTAGGATCATGCCCATGCTAACATTTTTAAAGCATTTCCACATGCCTGTTCTAGGATTAAAAAAAAAAAATTTAAAAATAAAGAAAAAAAATTAAAGAGAGTCAGTCTAGGAAGCTGCAGTTTAAAGGTGAACAGTGTAAACAGGAAAAGACAGCAAGGGCTGGAAAGACGCCCCCCAGGGATATGGCCTTTATGGAAGCAGGAAGGTGAAATCTTACCCTTGTCAGTGAAGCTCATTTCACAGTACCAAAGAGGGCACTGCATTTTGGCAGGGTCCTGCTGGTTGAGTATTAGTGCTGTTTATTGTGCAGTGATGGTTTCTGATAACAATGTCCAGAGCACTAACTGAAGATAAATACTTTGGGATTCATAGTGTAACCTGAGATTTCCTTGTGGAATACAAAGTTTATCCCTTCCACAACAATAATCTCATAATTCATTCATTGAACACTAAAAATTTCTCTTACATATTAGATCTGTTTGATAATCTGTTCAGTGTTCTTTCCTGGATAACAGTTTAATATGGTGATTTGCAGCTGCTAGTCAGAACAGCACATGAATAAATGGAGATGCTCTATGTTCTAACTGATGATGCAAGAATCTGGTAGATTCAAAAATTCTTGCTTTCTCTGCCTTGCTATTTTGTGTAAAAGTCTCATTGAGTGCCATTTCTGACAGAATACAGAAAAAAAAAGTCATCTACCCTTTCTAGACTTCTTTTTGGAGACAAGAAAATGTTTTGTTTTCTTTTAATTTACTTTATGCTCCAGATTAATTTTGATACACATTCAACTTGCCTCAAATTTCTAGTAGCTAAACATATCAAAAGACACAGCGTTAAAACCTGTAGAAAGTGTTTGTCTGGGTGTACAATTCAGTCTCTGTTGAGGGGGTTTGACTGTACATGCAATCACAAATGATAACATCAAAAAGGCTTTAAGCTGACTTCAATTATGTAGCTTCCCTTGTCCTTTATAAGAGTAGATCCACAGTGATTTAGGACATTCATTTTCTTTTATTCACTAGGTGTAACTGTAAAAAAAGTAGAGAACTGGAAAATATCCTATTTAAGAAATCTGTGACATTAGTTGCAAAGATGGGATCTCCACAACAATGCAGTGTTAATTAAAAAAAAAAAATTTCTAACTGATATGTAGAAACATGGCCTCAAAACATTTCTGTATCTATCTCCCAAATGTAAATATCTAACTAGAAACAAGCATGGAAATACCAATAGTGATTTGGCCTCCTTTACATCTATACTAGCAATTCTGAGAATGATTTTGAAGGTTAGTATGGAATGCTGTGTCTGAGCTTGTTCGTGGCAAAAGCTTCATCTAGTCTGAAGAAGACAAAGCATAGGAGGACAGACATTAGAAAAACAGAATCATAGAATACATTGAGTTGTAAGGGACCTTCACAATCCCTTGGAGTGAGCAGGGACATCTTGCACTAGATCACCTTTCTCAGAGCTTGTGGAGCCTGGCCTAGAATGTCTCCAGGGATGGGGCCTCCACCACCTCTTTGTGCAGCCTTTTCCAGTGTCATGGTGAAGAAATTCCTAATGTCTAAACCTGGCCGGATCTGGTTTAAAATCATTGCCCCTCATGTTATTGCTATATGCCCTGGCAAACAGTCCCTCCCCAGCTCTCTCACAGGCCCCTTCAAGTCCTGGTGGGCTGCTACAGGGTCTCTCTGGAACCTGCTCAAGTTCTATTTTCACTACAGGGCCCCAAGTCCTGTAGAAAGAGAGAGTAGAAAACTGAACCAAAGTTCCAGAGCACAGCTGCCATGAGAAACAGCTTTTAAGCTGCTAAATTTCATTTCAAAACAGTTTTTTCTAACAGTACATATTCTGAAAGCACAGCATCAGCACCTCAGTGGTGCAACACTACAGCTGGCACCTTGAGGCCCTGGATGTGGAGCTGGAGAACCTTCTGAGCACAGCCATGAGCAAAATGGCTTATGAGCACTGTGCTTGTTGCCAGTGGGGAAACAAATTGCTTCCGGTATTGTTTCATCTGGGTTCATTTTTATTTGTTCAGAGCTGCTGAGTTCATGTATTTTGTTCATGTAAAATGGACAAAAGGTCACAGACAACTGGATTTTTCCAGCTTTCTAAATAGTGATTCACTTCTGGTTTCTGTAAGAAAAATGACATGGAGCCCTACTAATATCTAAGCTTATCTATGGCCTTGTGACCTGTGAATCATAACCTCAGTGAAACTGTGCTTCGAACACTGAAAAGTGAAAGGTCAGAGAAAGGAGATAGCTTATGTGTGGTAACAGGATTACCAGTTTGGGCTGCTCTGAACCATAAATTGAACCATCTTATGGCCAATATCACTCAGGTGTACTCAAGAAGAGAAGGGAATTATTAAACTCTTGAAAAGACACAGCATGTCTTGTACTACTAAATATCATCCCAGAGTAAATAAAGGCACTGAAAAGAGCTGAGTAGTTGGGAAATTAAAAATATAAAATTACAAGGATATATTTTCATTTCCCAATTAATTATTCCTCATGAGTCATAAGCCTCAATGTAATTTGATTCATGGACCATGCGATAAAACAACTATCTGAGAGAGTAATTAAAGACTTTCTGGATAATGCATTATGCATAAGTTGGCTAAATTTAGGCTGGAAGAACAAACAGAATTCTTGCATTTACAGCTGCTGAGTGTTTGCCCTGAAGACTATTTTATCATGGGTTTCTAAAGTATACTTTAGTTCCCTTCTTGGAGTATAGCTTTCCTTTCTTCCTTCTTAGGCTTCCCAATTTTTGTGTGCTCCATACCATCTTTGGTCTAGTCAAATTGCAGTGAATGCAATATGACTTTTTAGAATGGTTTTGTGATTCCTCTTTGTCAATCATGTATGTTTTTTGGAGAAACTTTTTACTTTGCAAATATGCTTTTTTTTTTTCCTTAGACATGGTCTACACTGCTATGAAACCAATATACAATGAATCCATTTGGGATAAACTGAAATCAGTGGGAATTCAAAACTGAAAGCCCATACCTAAATATAGACTTAACTTTGACCATCCATGCTATTTTTATTAGTTCCTTTAGTTTCCTTTTTTAAAGTCTTTCCATGCATATTAGTTGATTCTGGCAATGTACTCTTCTTTGGAAAAGCTTTTTTTTTTGGAACCGTAGATGGCAGCAGACTGCAGAAACTTCATAAGGGATATCCTGCATCTTCCAGAGCTGAGTTAGCAGGATACTTTGTCATAGAATGGATTCCCTATTTTCTTCCCACACTCAGGGACTAGTTAAACAGTGTGTTTTAGATACATTTATATGCATATATGTATGTACTGAAAATTGTACTGAAAATAGACATGTTTTTTCCTTTTTTTTTTTTTTCTTTTGCAAAATGGTTACCTAATCAGGTTAAAGCCATAGAGTCATAGAATGGATTGGAAGGGACCTTAAAGATCATCTAAGTACAACCCCTCTGCACCTCATAATCTTTGATTTCCTGCATTATCCACTGATTGAAAGCAGTATCATAGAAACTGTTTCAGATTACATAAATTTTTAGCTGTTTTCCCGATTTGATCTCAGGGCTGGGGGAGCAGCTCACAGAGTCTTACAGGAGATGCAGGAGATGCTGGTGTCATGCTCATTTGCACAATACATGATGGAAAAGAGGTAGTGACAGAGCTGCTGATTCCTGCCTAGAACTTTGTTAATAAAACCACAGTAACAGTGGTAAATTTCCAATTCTTTATTTTTATAGTATTGAATATTCAAAACTAGTCTTGCTTATAGAATTATTTTTACAACACTAAGCCAAACATATTTATTTTTTTGTCTTCTCCTGAAACCTTGAAAACTCTAATCAAACACCAAACTGTTTGTGACATGCTAAGGCTGAAGAGGTCCTTCATGCATGATAATAAACACATCTCCACTTACGTGTTTAAGGAACTGCCTCTCTCCTCCTATGGCAAAACTAGCATTAATTTGACAGTCAAATAAACAGAATAAATTACTGAAATAACTTTTTGCTAATGAGGCAGTATATCTTTAAAAAACACTAGTGTGCTGTTATGTCATCTTTGCAACCAGGCAGTCTAAAGTCAGCACTTACTCTCCACTGTGGCTGCTCCACTGTGTTTACAGCCTAGAGGTGTTGGAGGCACCTCACCTTGTGAGAAACTGCTGTCATAGGGCTCCTGAGCTATACCACTGTCCCAGAAGTAGTAAGGCAGCAGAGGGCTGATCACTCCCCCATTGGCTGGACTAGGGCACAGACAGCTCTGTTGTGGCCTTCAGCCAGAAAGCTTTGGGCAGTGACAGGGCAGCAAGCAGGGAGGGCCAAGATTTGCAGAAACCAGGACCTGCACTGAGGTTGCTGTAAGGAGTTCCAGATTCCCTGGAAAAATTAAATGAAAGGCCTCAAAAAGGTCATTATTAGTGCCTGGCAGTGTGATTATTGCTCTGTATGAAGGAAGAGCACAAGGCTGGAGATGAGACACTGCATGAGTCCAGGATGAGAATTTTGCCTGAGGGGTTTACAGTAAAAACAGTGCTAAGTGAAGCTATCAAAGGGTGATTAAACAACAATTTCTAATGGATGAAAGATGAACTCCAAAGCAGCCACTTCAAATGGAAAGAAATATTTTCTTCAAAAAAAAGAGTAAAACATGTATCCAGGAGTTCTGCTCCATTACTCAAAAGAAAATAAACCAGCAGTTCGAGAGTGCAGCTGAACGAGATCAGGTCTGAGATTTGTAGTTTCCTTTTGAGCAGACAATGATTTTAAATATAAGCATGAAAGGGCTGTGAAAGGATGGAGATTCACATCTCTTAGAGGAAGAATAAATACTATCCGAGGTAGATTTATCTACTGGTGAATTCTTGTCTCATGCTAAAAGTATGAACTGTTTCTCAGACCGTTTCTTCTCTAAGAGGGACTACTTTGTAAGTATTGCTTGATATTTTACTAGATGATAATGGATCTCCATTGCATTGTAATTGTAAATATTAAACAAAAGCAGAAAGTAAAATAGGCACTCTTGCTTTTAGGCTTTAGAAAATTGATTGGATAATAATTCTACCCTAATAAATATATTAACAGGTTCCCATGTTTAAGTCTTCTTCCTTTTCCTCCTTTTCCTGTGTTTTCATCTTTGTAATTTCTCCGACTCTCTTTGTCAGACTGACTTCCCTCTTGTACTGGCCTTGACCTCAGCTTCCTTATCTTACTCCTTTGCACTCCTAATTGTATTACCCTGTAACAGCCATTTGATCACCATTCACCAACTCTTACCCACCTCAATCTATCAAGATTCTCCAGTTTTTCTTTTCCTTGTTTCAGAAGTTTTCTTTCCTCCTTTTCCTACTCGGCTGAAACAGAACATAGAATGATGAAATGCTATGGGTTGGAAGGGTCCAATAAAGATCACCTGGTTTCAGACACCCTGTAGTGGGCAGGGACATCTTCAACAAGAACAAGCTGCACTAAGCACCATCCAGTCTGGCCTTGAACACTTCCAGAGATAGGGCATCCACAACGTTGCTGGGCAATCTCTTCCAACGTCTCATTACTCTCACAGTAAAGAATTTCTTTCTAACATCTAATCTAAATCTTCCCATCTTCCCTCTTTCAGTTTAAAACTGTTACTCCTCATCATATTGCTACACATCCCTGTAAAGAGTTTTTCTCCATCTTTCTTGTAGGCCTTATGAGTTACTTTTCTGAGGACTCCTGGGGTTGACCTGGCAAAGCATCTTTTTTCTGTTTAAGCAGAAAGAAGGTTCCTTAATGTGCCTGTTCTTCCTTTAGTAATCTCTTCCTTTCAACTCATCCCTATTTGTCAGTCTTTTCCCTTTCTCCATGACAGATGCGTCTTTACTGTTCTTGCTGCTCTGCCTCTCATGTGCTACCCTTTAGGTCCATTAATATTCCCTTCCTGCAGGTAATTGCAGCTTTGTTTTCTTTATCTTTTTCTTTTGTTTTTGTAATGAACTTACAGTTCTCCCAGATAAAAGTTTTAAAAAGGTCATTTTGAAAGGCAGGTTGGGTCAAGCTTACATCAAATGTATGGATTTGCACTTGTATCCATACCTGGATGCACACAACTGATCAAGTTTTGGTGACACCAGCAGCATCCTCAAGCTGTCCAGCTCATGCAAAAGCAGATAGATAGGAATGTCTTTGGCATGACTACAGCAAAGTCTGGTTGTAAATTAAGCCTTATCCTACCTAGAGAATTAAGATCTCATTGTGATTGCTGTTCCAGCTTTACACTTCCCAAAGGAGAAGTGAGTGTTGTGCCAAGCCCAATTGAGGTTACTCGAGACATGGTTAGACCTGGCGTTGGAGCTTCAGGTCTGCAGGGAAGAAAGTTATTATAGCTTGAAGGCTTCTTTTGGGGAACTGTGTAACTTAGGAAATTATTTTATGGGTAACTATTAATGTTGATGATTTGCTACTTAATAGGCCAGGATGGAATGACAGATCACTACAAAAGAGTGCATTTCAATCAAATCTGCAGCCACAGAAGATTAAAAAAGAAGGATTGAGATGCTATGGAAAACCCATCTATTGATTTGTAAAAATGTTGTGTATTCATGATTTATAAAACAGGATAAAATTAATCAGTGAAGGGTAAATAATAGATTTAATATTGCCACTGACTATTATTTTTACTATCTTAAAAGGCAAGCACCATTTAAAGATTAATTAAACCCAGAAAAAAAATTTTTACTAATTGCAACACTTCAATTCATGTGGTACATACATACTCAACCTGAGAAGCAAAACGTGCTTTTATGTAATTATTTCTTCACAGGTTAGGTGTTGGTTAAAAAAATAGATTGATCTGTTGGAATGTGTTTGAAGTAGCCCAATTAAGAAAAAAATTCCAAGAAAATAAGGATAAATTGACTACAAGAGTGATCCCACTAGTGTTAAAAGGCATACAAATGGAGCAAGAGGCATTTCTGGCTAAGAGATCATTGGAGATTTGTCACTGCCATGCAATGTGATTGAATGGACTGATAGAAGAGCATAATGAAAGAGAAACAAGCATCACACTTCAGTCTTTATCTATGCCTGTGTAGCTCAAGAGAAATTTAATTTTAATGTTTTGTGATTTGAATTGTAAATGATAAATATAGTCCCATAGCTTTAATCAAGGAAACAGAATGATAAATACTGAAACGTGTATTTGAAAGGTTAGAGAAATTAACTTCTGGACAAACTTTAATTGGACTCACTTCTTAGGCTGTGTCTAAAATTTATTAGTATTAATATTACTTAGAGGGAGATGATGGCTTGTAAAATGCTGTCAGGCTGCCACAGAAAGGTATCCTTAAAGTAAATCATATCACAGGCACTGCAATTTTTAAAACTGTTTTATTATAAAGGATAGGGAACTAAATCCACTTTTTTTTTTAAAACCCAGATAAATAAACAGTAAATATCCTGTTTTTTACTTTAAATATACTTTGTCTTTTGCAATAGGATCCAAAAAAAGGCATTTTTAACTTGGAGACCTGCAAAAATTCATCTTTTGAGAATATGGAGGAAGGCAGACCACATATTTGGCACATAAATGAAGACCATTTCAGAAAACTGCTGGAAACGAAACAGCTCTGTGAAGAAAATGCTGAGTAAGGAGTAGTTTGGCAACTTATTCAGCAGAAAACAGCAAATTAACCCTTAGGCAAATTTTTTTCAAATATATATATAAATATATACAAATACACAAAACCAAAGATCTTTCCACTTAAAACCAAACAAACATAAAATTGTAACAAAACCAGCTAACTCTGTGAAGGAGGGTTTGTGATCCTTAGAAAGTACCTTAGAAAGATCCTTCAAAAAATCCAAGCCATTTCTTTCTATTCCATAGAAACAAACTGCTAAGAAAAAAAAAAAAAACAAAAAAGAAGAGGGGAAAAAGGAAAGCAGTTACTCTGTTATTTACTGCTACTATTCTCTTATAATCATCCTTCAAAGCAGAATCAAGTCTTTGTTGTACCTCATCTTAGAACAGTTTAATGTATGAAAGAAAGCAACAAACAGACAAGCAAAAACCTCATCACATTCAGAATTTGCATGTCATGTTGGTCCCAATTGACTTGATCAGAACTGATTTCAGTGGCAGCAGAGTAAGCTTTTTCCTGTTTCATGAAGCAGAAGTAGAATGACTGCAAGAGACTTTTGCTAATGGACTTTATTCATTTGACTAAGTCAGGAGGGTTTGTAAATAGAAAGAGTTGCTCTGTTACTCATGGATCACCCAGCTACTTTTTCATTATTATAGGAACTTTCTCTTTTTCCAGTAGCTGAATTGTGCATCTTTCCCCACATTTCCACCATGTTTTGATACATCAAAATTACTTATTAGCAACCTGTAAACAGTCCACTAAAATTCTTTTAATATTTATATCCTCTTGAGGCTTTGTACCCTTTGAGTAGGGTCCGGGCTGCCTGTACCAATTGAATGACCATTATAGGAAATATAAGCAAGATATTTACAAGTTCACAATTCTTTATTTTCTATACAATTTTGACGAGTACTTTTTATAGTTGTAGCCTAAGAATTGTGTATAACTGGTACGCTTCTGATATTCACAAAAATGTAATACAGTGAAGAAAGGAAAATTTAATATAAAATTAAAATAATTAATGATAAGTTGCACACATGCAAGGATACTGTAAAAGGAATCCAATGCCTTAAGCTATGCATTTATGTAATTTTTATATATCCTAATAGTTTGCCTTCTTGTGTACTTTTGATGGATATTATTCAATGCAAAATCCTATATTTTCTTTATGATAACGTTTCATATTCTTTAAAATGTCCATTAATTTTTCTGTATGACGTTCATACTGCCTTTAATGAAAGAAGGCAAAAACCACAAAACACAGCTACTTTTGTTAGCACACTATAAATCTTGGCTCAGGGATTATGCCAATTAGCTGATTTACCTCTACAGAACAACTGAAGAATGTGTGCTCATTGCCCTTGTCATTCTTCATAAGTTTGACTTAGATTATTTATGAGAAATATGTCCTTAAAGGATTCAATGAAAAGCAATATTTGCACAAATTAAAGAGCTCTTGGATTAATACAAACTCACTCAAATTACACCACTCAAATTCAGTTAATTCAAGAAAAATAACATTTCGAGTGGTCATCTTTTGTGCTTTAAGATGAGTTTTAAAAAAGGTATCTCTGCAGTCCTTTTTCATGAATATGATTGCATTTCCCTGCTGAATAACATTCTATTCAGCAGACCATGGTTGATACAGTTCAGTTCTTCAAATTCTGATGCTGTTGCTGAATAATCTAGTATATTTTTGCATAATCTAGTATATTTTTGCATAATCTAGTATATTTTTGTCTTACTTAAGACAAAAAAGATATCTTCTGACAAGCACCAGACTCAGGCAGAATAAGCAGATGCAGTTCTTTGAAAAATCATTGCAGCCACCTTCTTCTAAACAAAGCCTCCAGTCATCAAAATGTAGGATGACTGTTGAAGAGTTTTTTCAGGTTATAGAGTGAAAATTAAGCAACTTTGCATCATCCCTGCTTGTGGCTTTCAAGAAGCTCTTCACCTTCTATCTTCAAATTGTGACAGCGGTGCTGCTGCATGAAGTGTTGTCCTGGTTTGTTCTAGGATACTACTGAATGCCTTTAAAAGTCCAAGGGCCGAATCATCATGGTGGTGGAGCGTAAGGAGTAGCTTGGGCCTTTGAAGTAGTGCCACTTGATGCCATTGAGCTTTCCATGATTTTGTCCAGCTGTGTAGAACATTCCATTGAGATTGGAGGGGCCACAGGCATCAAACCACCACCCTGAAATCATTAAGACAAACAATTAAACTGCAAGTCTACTAAGTATTCTTAATTTTTTTTTCTCGGTTTAGTTTATTAGCAAATTCTGGTATACTTTGGCTCATAAACACTCATGGTGTGGGATTGTTTGTGGGGTAGTATTTTCATATTTTCCCTTTTTTACTTATTTGTGCCATTCTGTAGCCAAAGTACGCTTTTGCACCAAGATTTCAGGTTTTTAGCAAATATGTGTTATGAGCATGGTGGTGCTGTCCTGTTGTAGTGATAACAGTATTATAGTAACAGATAATCAGTATTCAGAATGATGTAAAAAGAGATAAGTGGTCTTGTGTTAAATTTATAAACAAGACTCAGCAAATGAATGGAAGGATGAAGTGAAGACAATTATAACTCTGTATGATACTGGCAGTTAGCATACTCCTGTGCATGGATAGATGATTTAGGTGAATGTGCATTCATTTAGGTGACAGCATGGCACACTTTCAATCAACATATCTTCATTACACACATACTTTGGGCCAGAACAGTGACATTCAATCCTTAATCTTATTATTTTTAATGTGAAACCCATATTAAATCTCTAGTCTCCCAATCTTGACCTTGTAATGTGCTAAATGGTTTTGAGTAGGCAGTACTGTCAGGAGTGTCCAAACACACATCCAACTGAGATTTTTCCACTTCTCTGCAAAGTACCTAAGTAACTTCCCATCTGCAATCTAGGAAATTGACAAATATCATAATATCATTCAGGGTTTTTTAACTTTTTTTTTTTTTTTTTAAAAAGGTGTTTGTAGTCACTTTATTTACAGGTCTTTGGGTATCAGAAAATTACTAGCTACCTGACTACCACTGACTACCAAAAGATACCAAAAATGTTACAGACTGATATATTTTGGGCTTAGAAAGCTGCTAACATCCCCCTACTCCGACTGTTTTTTCCCAGAAAAAATTGCCTTCCTACTCATTAATCCTTTGATCCCTGTGTGCAACACAGAGAAAAATTGTTTGCTCAGATGCTTGCATTTCTGCTAGACTGTTCTGAAATATAGGTGACATAGGTTTGGTTTCTAGGGCAAAACAGCAGTTTGATTTACAGAATGTCCCTAGGTACTGTTGTGTTGGCATAATTGAAGTAGTGGTAAACTGAGAAGTTAGGATAAAAAAGAAGTGTAACAGCCAAGGAACTTTTCAACCCAAGTTTTGTGCCAAAGAAAATGCACGTAGAGCCATACCCTCACCTGTGTGAGTGCTCTGTTAACACAGCACTGAAAATAGACAAGAGATATTTATCAAGTAATTGTGAACATTACTAATCATGATAGGGGGGCTGCTACCATTTATATGATAATAGAGAAAACTGCAGTTTTCTAGAAGCATAGATTTGCTTGCAAACTGTGCAAAAAACATCATCTCACCTTTGGAGTCCTGAAGTGTATACAGCCTTTAACCAATAGAGAAAATGGAGCCACTGTGAATCATCAGATCTGCTTTAAATGACTACTGCTTAAAGACTAAATTAATTGGTCAAGTCTCTTGTCTATGTTCTCAAGATTGTTTCTTATGAAGTTAAAATATGGATTGCCATGGAGTTAGAGTCTTAAAGAGAACTCCAAATAACAAAAAAAACTTGGCAACATCAAGATTACAGAATACAAACTGACAAAGATAAACTAAGTGACATGTTGAATCGAGTGAAAGTAGTGGGAGTTTTGCTATATATCTTGATGGGAACAGAATTTTCTCTCCAACACCTTCCAGGGTATCTATTTAATATAACAAAAAGATGCTTAGTTCAGACTGAGAAAGGCAGAATGAATTCCCAGATGGCAAAGAGGTAATATTCACAATGTCAAAAATACATAAAACTCAATGGCCAGGAGCACTATTTGTCAGAAGGATTTCTGTTTGGTGTTTTCTATAATAAGAACTGTGGGGGTTCTGTGACTCTACAGCAGGACTTAGGCATCCTTCCTTCTTGTATGAAGGCAAATTAGATCAGGTGGTGCTTTTGCTTTTGTTGGTCAAATGTCACTTTTATTATTTTTCAGTCTGTCTGTCACAGCATTATAATCTTCACAGGACCTTCTACAAACTTCTTATAAGCACCACTGAAGGAGGCAAACATTGTCTAGTGAGCAGCTACTGTATACTGCAGATGTCACTGGGGACTGGAATGCAGAATTTTGAATTTTCAATGTGTTTTCCACTCTGACTTCTGGAAATGGGATGAAACTGTGAGATCATTTTAGAAACTGTGCATGGCCTGAGTGAATCCTCCAGTTTCATCATATTCAATAATTGTATTCTGTGAAGGTATTTTAAAATACTGATATGATATTGACAGTGACCAGCATTCAGACCCAGCTTACTCTGTCCTTTGTATTCAGATCTATGTAATTTATGTTTCTAGTCTTGTATAGTAATTTCTTAGATTTTGGATAATACTGAGTGGGCTTTTTTCAGAAATAGCACTTCATAATGAAATCTTGAGGGAAAAATTTATGCCAGATAAATTTTGGCAAACTCCTATTTTGATGCAATTGACCTCCCTTTGATTACAATGTTGTACCTAAGGGGGCAATAACCAAAGAAAGAAAAAGCTGGAAAGCTGATGTTTTACTGTAACCAGAGAACAATCTTGTAGAAACTTAAGACAAAGTTAAACAGAGAAAATCTAATCCTCATTCTTCAAAGTTGGAGCACAGATGCAGCTGGGTTCTGTTTACGGTCTTGGGATGAAGACATGGTAAGCTATACTGGTTACCATTTAATCTTAAAGGAACCATAATAAAAGCATAAACAACCTTTTAAGGAAAAAAGATTTTCAGCAGTGCCCTACAAAATTTATGTTAAAAAAGGTAAGAATTAAAGAAACACAAAATCTTCTAAACTTTTTGTGAAGACCCACTCAAATTTCTCATAGTAGATTTCTTCTTTTACCCTACTAAATTCTTCTTGTTAATGAGATTGTTTGAATATTTTGAAAGATATATCCTTTTAATATTTAAAAGTGTCCTTTTTAAAGGATTTTTATCTACATAAGGTTATATCTCTCCATCCTCCCCTGTAGTCCTGTGAAAGTTTTATTTATTTCCCATAAGGCTTCAGATTATCACAAGACTTCCTACTTCAATACCAAAATCCACACTTTTGACTGGATGCAAAAGAAACTTATTTATTTTTTGCCACAAGGTAATACAAGTATCAAGTCTTCTCTGAACAGCAGTAAGATTTTAAAACTAGAGATGCTTTTGGCAATGATTTCCATGTGATATTTAGTTTGGGGATGAAAATCATGGAGATAGGAAATTATGAAAAATGATAATTGGAGCAAGATTTTAAAGTGACTTAAGAAAGTGACTTAAGGTTAATAGAGCTTATTCAGAAACACAGGTAGTTTCTTCAAGTTGTGATCATACAGTTACTAATTCCTTATTTGAACTGAGGGTCAGTTCAGTCTTTTGAGGTTAGTTAATTTCTTATAATTGGTATAGCACAAGCAGCACTATCATCTCTGCAATACAAATCCTTAGGTCACAAAGGATATTCTCCAAACAAAAAATAATTTTGATAATACACGGACAGGTTGTCTGAGAGTTCAGCTATACAAATAAACATGAATCCGCAGTGCAGACAGTTTTACTTCCAGAGCAGTTAAAGCATGCTCACACTTTATTATGTTTGAAATTTAATGAACATTCCTGTTGCCACATGAATTTAATGTCAGGTATTTTAATTGAGCAAATGAATCCTGAATGCTTCAGTCTACTTCAACCATACATTGTCACTAGATAGTTCAGCTCCACAGACCTGCTTGTACTTTACCTTGATTAAAATACGAATGTGTATTAAGATAATTTCTACAAGTTCCAGTGAAAAAATAACAAATAAAAGAGGACTGCTCAAACCATAGCAATTTTTACAATGTTTTTCTGAAGTCACAAATATAATTCTTATGATAGAAGTTTCACTGTCAAAAGCAACATAAAAAAGTCTTTTGTATGCCAAATTTAACAGCTTTCCTCTTCTGGCTTGTTTTATAAATTGTAATTAAACATGTATATATGTGAAATTCTTTTTTAGTCAGCTAGTCGTCATAAATTAATGAGTGAGCTGCATTGTGAATTTGCTAGTGATAACTCAGGTTTGCTGAGAGATTCTTAGTTGCCATACTGAAAGAATAGGTCCCTAAACCCAGTACAGTTGATGGCAGACCTCTCCTTCGCACATTTGTCTCTGCTGTCCCTCCAGAGTACACTGAATATCTTCAAATATAGTAATACAAACCATTCAACAAGACCTGATGTATGTTTGAACAGTACATTTGTATGAATTTATAGGAGAAACAGGTTCTATGAAAAGCCAATATTTACATCTAGCCCTCTGAGTTTGCCCGTAAAATACAATGCATTTGGCAGCAAAGCTAATAAGAATTTTGAATACATATATATAGAAATAGTCTACATTATTGATGGTAATAATTAGGCTATTTTTGACTTTGCATTGGTAATATCTCTGCTAGGAGTCTCGTTGCAGTTTTGGATGACACCTCATCCTCTATGTGGATGCACTGGACAGAGTACAGAATAGTGAGGTAAGAGGAGAAATTTAGAATTGCTTAGTCAAAAATTCAAAAGACAGATTACCAACAATTTTAAATTAATGAAAAACTTGCTGAAAAAAGCTGTTGCTAAAAGGTCTACTTTTTCCAGGACAAGATGGATCTTAGTTAAATTATCATAGCATTAGTTGAGACAACTAGCAAAGATTTCTAATGTCAAGGTTAGTAAAACTCAGTGACATTACAACATCAGAATGAATATCTTTTACTACAAATCTTGAATCATACAATCATAGAAGATAAAAAGAAAGACAGAAATAAATAGGTGGATAGGAGTCTGTCTTAGAAATGGACTAAATGACCTATGGATGTGATTTTCAGGCATATCATCATTTATTTGTTAGAGTAATGGATTGAGCTATCTATCACTTAGCAGCTGGTACTCGACATTTTGAAGATTACATCAGAATTTGGCAGTTAAGGTAAAAGACATAAAAGTGTTAGCTTTTCATATCAACTGGATAACATAGTCCTTTTTATAAGGACCCTTTTATGTAGCAAAAATAACACAAAGATTGCCGACTGGTGACCATGATCTGATCATATCAAGAGAATGACTAAATTAGCCACTCCTTGATGTTCTCCTAATACTTTATTGCTTCTGTCCATATGTAACCCTGATAAGCATAGCAATATAGTGATAATTCCGTTAAAGCTGCCAAGTAGTCCTGTGTCTAATGAAATATTTCTAATATTTATAGCATAAAACAAATAATATTACAAACAATTCTTATCTGCATGGTGGTTATATTTATCTGTAAAAATATTAATATTAGTGATGCCTTCTTAGTAGTGTTTCATAAGTTACTTTTAAAAGTACCAGGATAAACTCCAAAAATGGATGCTTTCCTATCTAAGTAGACATATATCCTGGGATTCATGCTGGATTTTTTAAAGTGTGCTGACATTACTGCTTTCGAAGTTTTTGTTACAAACCAAATATAAGAGAAACTCTGGATTTTTCTGATTGCATAATGTACAGTCAAATTTCAATATTCAGCCAAGAACTTCCCTCTGAGTCAAAAGAGTCCTCCATAGAATTCTTGAAAGAAATCCATCAAATTCAACTATTGGAGAGAAAAGGATCAAAACAACATGCAACTTGTTGTGTGCACCACCTTTTGGGAGTATACCACCATTTGGGACTGCCATTGAGCCAATTAACAGATGAGAAATCAATTGAGGATTACTAAATACATGGGAACTGCACATGATTTGGGGAAATCCCTGAGATGCAAAAGATACTAGGAAAATACTCAAGAGAAATACTTATTTGCAATGTTCTTAAGTCCGTACTAGAAGCATCTGCTACTGACAGGTGTCAGAGGCAGGAGATTGTGGCTGGATGGGCCTCTGCTTCCAGTAAAATAGAAAAGCTATTTCTATAAATCTATGATATTTCAGTACTAGCAAAACACATAGAAAGTCTCACCATCACTTTATCAAACTATTTCAGGGATTGGAAGTTCAGCATGTTACCTGAAGCAAGGTAATGCCTATGTGACTGATAGTCAATGCAAGACAAAGCAAATTATCTTGAGGGCTATTTCACTATGGGCCAAGTTATCATCAGTCATTTTCCCGTTTCTGAATACAATTGCATAAGCAATTCCTGAGGCTCAGCTGACAGGTGGCATATTGGCAGGATGCTCTAAGTTGGCTTTGACCCCATAAATCTGATCCAGAGATGTTAACTGCTCTTCTACTGGAAATGTGTCTGAAACTCCTTGGATATCTACACATTGCTTCATTCACTTGACAGCTTGTTTTCTTGTAAAATCTGCACATGTAGCTCACTGGTGTATTCTTCAGACTAATGCTTGAAATGACACAAGGATATCACTTTTCTTTTTAGTGGCCTGAGATATCATTAACAGTTCTTAACCCACATTTTCATGCTACTAATTTTTTAATATTTTGATCAATGGAAAGTTTAAATGAAGAAATTATTTGAATAAATGTGCTTTGCCTCCCTTTAATGTAAACCAAGCATACTTAATTCAAACTTTCCAAGGCACAAAAATGGTAGTTAAAAGATTTAATTACCATGTAAAGCTCATAGAATCTAAGAATGGAGCTCCTGCATGTACTTTTGAAGACATTACCTAAAATTAAGACACAGACAAGTAGCATAGCATGGCTCTTAAAAGGACAAGAAAAACACACACACAACTTTGTTGATGCTACTGTATTACCCTTCCAGTATTTAATTTCTTATTCTGGGGAAGAGGGAGGAGAGAAAGGAAGAGAAAGAATAATAGTTTTTATATAGGCCAAATAAACCTGACAGCTAAGATCATAGCAAGAACTGTGTTTTCCTTACATTTTCATTTTCAGCCTTCACTACAACCATATTACATTCTTGAGCTTCAGCTTATCTCAACCTTTATTCCTGACATAAATTTATTTAGTTCACCTCATCGAGATAAGAGGTTCAACCAAACTGTCAAGATAGCTATGAACCTGACTGTAGATTTCATATCATTCATCATTAAAGAGCTCTCTCTGATCTTGCCAAAACTAATAAACTGACGTTTTTTGTAAAAAAAAGCACTTTCCCAAAACCTGTTATCATTGCTACTTTTCTTAATTAGTCTTTGCCTGTGGAATAAAACTGAAATCTACTCAAAAAGATGTTTGGATATTTAATTTTTTTTGAAATATTTTTTTGAAAATAATTTCAAGGAACAAACTAGAGCAGAGTGTTTCAGAAAAACTCCAGCATGACTAAAGTTTTTCCTTCTTGAAGAACTAAAATTACTCAGTGTTCTACAGACTAACACTGAAAGTCCAGTCCAAAAGACTAGACTCTGTCTCCCAAGTCTTCCTGCATCTATTTTTATTTTGCAGTGATTTTTTTCTATTTGTGGTTTCCTCACCCGTTGTTAATTCTCCCTCTTCCCCCTTATTCCTTTCATTTTCTAGGGGCATATTCCAGTATGTGGTTTTTCTGCTGATTTACAGAACTGCTGCAGCAAAATATACGTGAACACTGTGGGATTGTTGTTCATCAGCCGGCTGACCTTAGAGGGGCACTGACCTGTCATAGAAGTCAGGGCAGGAAAATAAACAAAACCCTCAGCTCCCAGAATTAGCTGTCTGGGAGCTGAGGTACTTCCAGGCAGCCAGGACACATGAATGAGTCTGCACTTCAGCACAGATACTACTCACATTTAGGAGCTTCTTACTAGAACCTAGACTGCCCTGGAATTTTGACTGTTTATCATGGTGTTTAAAAGAAAAAGTCGTAAGTTTTAAATAAAACAAACTATTGACTGCTTATACATTATCTATCCTACAAACACCTGGTTAGCTATTTTAAACAGAAAGTTAGTATCTGAGCACCACGCTATGGGAAGAATCTTTCCTTGCTGACTTTTAGTAAGATATAATTAGAGGAAGTAGTATAATCTTGATAATTTGTCTCCTAAAAGATCTTTCCAACTGTGTAATTTACTTGATATAAATTCCCAGTGATTGTAACCCATCTTCTGTTTGCAGATGACAGCTTTTGAGTCTCCTATACAGCTGAATGTGGCCTGAGTTCTATTCAGCCTATGTCATTAACCACAAATAATAGCAGTTTAACAGTCTGATCCAAAATGATGAATTATTTGTAGGCTACAAGATTTTTTCCAGGAAAAAATCACTGAAGAAGATCATATGTGTAGATAAGAGCCTTTCTTGATCATACAATCAATAAAGAAATTGAATCCGAGCTTTCTGCTTTAATGTGGTGTCCTAGAAATAAGGAAGAGATTACAACCCAGGAAACAGGAATAAGTATAACTTATAAGTTCTCACTCTTGTGCAGAGCTTTAGGTGTCTGTGTGGGGAAATAATCTCAGATATTCCTCTTAACATTGGAGGGAAAAATTATGAGTTATATGCTTGCTCCAGTCAGATTGACCTGATGACCTAAACCATTCCAACATAAATTCTTTGTGCTCCCCTCTACCTTGACTCTTCCTTCCTTTTGCAGTTCAATTCAGCTTGATAAGGATATCTTAAAAAAATCTCCCAGAACTACTAAGTTCCACAATTTAAACATGAGGTTGGAGGTCAAGTCTTTCACAGCTAAGTAAAATGACCTTTACACTAACTATGTCTATATGCAACCATGTGTATATGTACTATGCTTTTCTAAGACAGAAAGTTTAATAATTATAATTATTTCAATAGTAAAAGCACACTCCTAAGTGAAACAGATGAAACACTGCTAGTCCAGATTCTGACTGTTTTTAAACTTTGCCTTTTATTATCGATTCCCTTCCATATAATAATATGATCATTATCATTGTCCTCAGCAACAGCGGCAGCAGCAGCAGTGGCATCACTTAGGTTGGAAGGTACCTTTCAGATCATCAACCCAACTCTGGCAAACCTTTTATCTGGAAGGGACATGAATCTGATCCTCAGGTTAGGAGATTGGTGCTCTCCCATTTTGTCTCCTTTCTGTCAGATTCACTTATCTCTAAATTCTTCCCCCTTCATCTCCTTTTTTTCTCTAACTTTCTTGCCTCAATGAAACACTAACACGCACTTTCCCCCTTGACACTGTTACAATGGCTTCAGTGTAGAAGTACACTGACTGCATCTCTGAGTAATTCCTTCCCTGATGCTAGAGATCTTGAAATATTGGCACTGCCACAATATATGTACAGAAAAGAGTAGGAGTAATAATAATAAAAGGAATTTTCACACAGTACTCACACATCCATGCAACTTTAATAAATGCAACTTTATCCATGGTTGATTTAGGAAAACATAGCAGATTTCTGTTCATGTACCACATATTTTCAGATTAGTACTCACCTCCAGTCAACATGAGAGCACATTTACACATGCAGTTGTCATTATCAGCATCTTTTGTACTGAATTCAGCGCCATGTAAAATCAGGCTACTCTGTTTTCCAGCTGTTCCACTGTGTCCTTTTAAATAAAGCCTGAAATAGCAAGAAAAAAAGATCAGTGTGACTGAAAAGAAAACCAAAATATCCAAATATCTTTCTACATGAAATGTTCCTTGTATGAATTGCACAGAAATGTCCTGTGTTTTCCCCCATTCCCTTTATTCCTTCATTTTGTTTCAGGGTTTTTCATCTTATCTGTGGTGGTACACTGTCCCTGTCACAGAGCAGAACCGAGGAAAAGGAAATCTGCACTAGAAAATGCAACAAAGTGGAGTGAGTCAGAAAGAGGAAAAAAGAATGAGAAAACGTGCCCAGAGATCTGGAATGCATTGACAGAATAATTGAGGATTTGAGTAGCTGGTCTCTTTACTGTGGCACAGAAACAGCACTCCCAGTTAACAACAGTTAACATTATTAATCCCTGGGCTCAAAACAGGATTTCAGCAGTTTCAGAATTTTTAATTCCACGAGTTACAGCACAGGCCAGCAAGCTAGTTCTGCCAAAGCTGTCTCTGAGTGATGAATGGAGAATAACTTAAAGTTCAAGCCACAGAAATCTTCATAATTTGCAATGCTAAATATCCCTTTTCTTAAGGAGCCTTGTCAACTTTTTGAAACCTCAATCATGAGCTAGGAGCCTGAGCCGAGCTCCAGCAAGCAATAGAGTATTGGTGGTGCTTAGTGCTGCAATGCACAAAACTAAGTATGCCAACTATAAGAATGATGAATGAAGTACCTGTGTCCCAGCAAGGAAATGTTGCAGACCTGAGAACATCTGAGCTAATTTCACAATTGCAGGGGTGTGGAGAGGAGAAGAAATGAAAGTTGCTCACAATGGTTTCGTTAGCCTTTGCTTTAGCATCTCTGTGAGGCAGGTATCACTGGGAGATGAATGCTCACAGAAAAAACTTCCTGTACATGTCTACCTACATCAGACCAGTAATTTCTTGTTTTATTTGTTAACAAAATGTTGCTGAAAGAGGGAGGTACCCTTTACCATGGAAGTTTCCTATGCAGGAAGGAGGAGACAGGATGCCAGGGTCCACTGAAAAAGTAAGAAGCCATAATCTTTAAATTCCAGGAGCAAACTCTAGCAAGTGGAGCAAGAGAAAGGGGAAGAAGCATCCCTCACCTGTCTCACCAAGAATACGATTTGCTGTCTAGTGGGATAGACTTCTCCACTGAAGAGAAGATGAGAAACATAATTTCTATTACTTTTAAGGTTATTATGGAGGGGCAAATATAACTTTTTCATATGAAATACAAAATGCATAAGGACCCACAGAAGCAGAAGCAAGACTGAAGAGTGTAAAACAGGAGAAATGCCTCTTTTCACGTTATAATTTGCAGCTGGAATATGAGGTATTCTCCCTAACTAGTAGCTTTTCCAACTTTTCCCACAAACACAGTGACTGATGAGAGAAATTATGAGTCACTGGTTGGTTTTGCTCCTCTTAAATTGGTGTAATTTTATCCAGTGGCCTTATATGAGCAAAAAATTTCTTCATCAGATAGTGTTACAAGCAGGAGTACAGATCATCCTTAGCCCATTCTAGCTTATGGTGTAATTGTTAAGATGCTGGCATATTTCTGAAATGAGGAGAAGAGCCTGTCCCCGAGATTGAGATTTAAACATAACCCAGTTCTCCCAAGGAGTACTGGGTTTGGAGCTCTACTTATGAATGGTAGGAGAAAGACCACATAGGCAGCATATGGCAGCTTTGCTTAATTAACTGCTGGAGTGGGTTTTTTCTTCTGCAAGCATCTGTTGGTGGATATTAGACCCACACAAAGCCAATCTGATTAAAACTGCAATGCAAATTCATTACAGAAAAGCCTCCTCTGGATATCCCTGTGAGGTTACAGAGCCTTCTCAAGATGTGAAAGTGCAGAACCAGCACTCGGGGCTCCACAGAATCTGTGATTCACAATTTCAGACAGATAGATCTGAATCTGAAGATTCAGTACCTTTCAACTTAATGTTTAAATTTTCTAATTTTTAAATTCTTAAATTAAATATAAATATCATGGACAGTCAAACACATTGAGACAGTGCAAACACAGATAAGGCAAAGTCTGATCCGTGCTAAAGGCTTAGAAATTTAACAAGCAATGGCCTAGGAATGGGAATCTAGGAAGGTCATTGCATTATGCTTTTGTCCAATCACAGTGGCAATTAGGCCATAATTACCATATCCTCAGGTTAGGAGATTGTTATAATAGGCAAGATTACCCTAGGATCTCTCTTTGCTCATGTTCCATAAAACCAAAAGGCTGGAATTGATCTCATCTTAATTCATTGAACTTTTACCTTGTTTTGCAAGATGTGCCTAAATTTATGCAGAACAAAATAAACTTCCCTGAGGTTGTGTTGATAGAAAAATTGCTTTGTCACATGATATCTGCAATCAGATTTTATGGAGTTTATACTTCCTCACAATATCAGCAGCAGCAAAGATCACAGATGTCTCTTAAAGTCAGTGTAAAAAGAAAATGCTGTTTACTTAAATGAGACAGACAGTGCTAGTGATATTTTTTAACAATCAAGAAAATAAAACCCACTTAGTTCAATAAAATGTTCACATAATCTAGAAAAACAATAAAGAAAGTAATACTTAGTGTGCTATGTTTTCCCTGCAGGATAGGGCATTAGGATTATTTACAATTTCATACTCTCACCCTGATATTTTATAAACATTCCACTCATCACAAATTTAGATCTTGCCAGTTATGCTTGAATTTCCCTAAACATCATTTATCTAGTAGGTCTCCACTTACATGAAAAGGATAAAATTTAGCTTATCTCTAAATTTTACAAGGCTTACTCTACTGCAGCAGATCACAGATGAACCACAAGGTGAAACATTAATTGTTTTATGTTGGACACTTCTCTCTGAACTGTCATTGCCGAACACTTAGGAAAAAGGGGTACTGCAAGGAAACAGGTGTCAATCAGAAAGAACAAACTGATCCTGAAGCAGTCAGTTGTTCTCTTTCTAAGCTTCAGTATAAAGCACATAGATCTGAATAAGGCTTGCTTGGGATTTTCATAGTTCCATAACTCTGAATAACTACCAGGATATAATTTCCTTCCCTTAGAAATGATGGCAACTTAGAGTTACTCTTGGTAGTTTTTGAAGGAGACAATGGAAAGGAAGTTAGAAATGAAAAGTAACTGATTTCAGACAAATTCAAGGAGCATTTTTAGGACTTCATCTCCAGCCTTCCTACTTTCTCATAGCAGGGAAATTCTGAAGATCAAATAAAGCAGTGGAAACACTATTCAGATTTACAAATTAGGTGAGAAAATCATTCATGCTCAAAATAAGCAATGAGAACATATCCATTTTATCTGCATACAGTGGAATTAAAATAACCAAAAATAGCCATTATCAAGAGTAAATAGGAGTAAAATAAATGCTAAAAGTAAATAAATATTAGAAGTAAAATAAATACTAAATTTGGAGGACTTCTACAAGAAAAGCCTACAAGAAAGCCTCCAAAAGTCACATAAACAGATAACAATTTTAAGTTCATATTTTTTCTCAAAAATGCTTTGATTATTTGGAAATAACAAATCATTTATCAATGAATAAAATATAATGTCTGCACTAGCAGTATGAAGTATTTTTGGCTCCTTGTAAAGATTCTCAGTGCACCTTTTCCCGAACAAAGTTGCATGAAGTCTCACAATAGTCCCTGCATAGCAAAAGCACCGCTGAAATAGACATCTTCCAAATTGTTAATGGTAAATAATGTGCTGTGAACAAAATCTAAATAATCACTCTTGAGAAAAACTGCAGAGACTGAAGCCAAAATGTTTGCCAAATTTGGTTATAACTGCCTAAGATGTATAACCATGGTATTAATTTTTTCATCATTCAATGCTTCTGCTAAAGTGTAAAGAGAAACACAGCTTGTGTGGGCTAATTTGTACATTCAGTGCAAAGACCGTCTCCTTTCTGGAGAGAAGGTATGAGCTATCTATGTTGATCAGGAAGATTTTTGTGATGTTGAATTGGTCTGTGTTGCAGAGTGGAAGCAGTCATGGACAACATTATTTTCCTTCAGATTATCTCTAGATTGCCTAGGCAACTATTTGCATCCTTTTTTAGGATTTTATTAGGAAATAAAACTTTTCCTTAAACAGAACATACTTTTTCTGGGACAAAGTTTTAGATTTTATTGGAATAGTGTATATATTTCCCTTATGCAAATTAAAAGAAATAAACTTCACCCCAATATTTTGTCACAAATTAAGATTGTTTAAATAACAATTTAGGAAGTGAACATTAGAAGTAAAATAAAAGTCCTACCAAAGAAAGAAAAACATTTTGAAGAAACCAAAGAAACCAGAGAGGGTGAAAGATAACAAAAACTTCTTTTGTCACCTCTACTGTCCCAAAATTTTAAGTTATTGCTAAGTCATTCATTTGGGCTGCAAGAACAACTCACCACATTTATTGCTGCCCATCCTTGAATAACCAAAATAAAGCAAAAAGAAGAAAGGGTACATGGCTGGTGCCTGACTAAGCGGTAAATTCATAGACTCACTCTTTATTGTACTCCTAATAGTGTTTGTAACTATGCAAACAGTAGGTATGATGGCTCTGCAAACTACTCAAAACCTGAATAATGCAGTTAGTAGCTCTGTCAGTTGGAATAGATTTTTAATTTAGTTCTCAATATTTTACTGGCAGTACATGAATATAGTTTCCTCCCACAATTTTTTAAGAAAAGTGAAAGACAAGATGACCTCTCCATTTCTCCTTTGCTGCCATGACTCACTGCTGTGATTATTAAATTTGACGTTACTGAAACTCCTTGCCCATTCTCCAGTTGAGACAAGTTAAATTTACCAGCCAACAAAATATGAATTCAATATATCCAGAGAAAGAACATATATCTTCAAATTCGGAAGATAAAATTGTTATATTAAGTACAACAATAAATGGAAATGATCAGTTTTCTTCTATAATTGGTTCATTACAGCCTTTCTATATGACAAGTGCTACTTGGTAGTGAGATCCTTCCCTGAGATAACACACTAAGAGAAAAACTTGCTTTCTTCCTGAAAAGCTTGTTCTAATTTTAGCTTGTGCTTAAGCCAGGCACACCTGACTGGTCAAAGGAGAAAGTATATGATTTTTGGACAATGAACAAGCAAAGACAGTCCAGTCATGATTAAGAAACACAGCTACATAAATGCACATTCAGTACACAAGCAAGGCTAACTGGACCATTGTGTGTTTAATCTTAAATAATCTTAATATATTTACTTTTTCTTTATTGACTTTCTTTGAGAGATGAACTTATTCGGAACATCTGTACTAAGCAAGAATAATTAAAAGACATTCAGATTTACCGACAGACAAATCTTTCCTGCTCCAAGGCAAACGGCCTGTCATCCCTCTGTATGCAGACAAATGGTGCTTTGTCACAGTATACAAAAATGCTCAAAAATATGTTTATTCTGGCCAGTGAACAAGCAAACATATGCTTCTGCTACTTGAAACACATGCTACAGAAGCCACAGAAACAGTCATAGCAGCACTGTCAGCTGCTAAGTTGAAGCTGAAGTTGGTAACACAGTGGTGATGGAAGGGAAACATACAGTAGTGCTGTTTTTTACTCTAACAGAGAAAGAAACTTAAAGACATGTTGAATAGAAATAATTCCTGCTACTCTAATTTCTTATCAAATGCAGCAAAGAAGAAATACATTAATCTGATCCTGCCATTTTCTGTTAAAACTGTTTTTCAGCAAAATACTTACTAAACAAAATCACCCACTGCTGCTTTTTTCTCATGGAAATGTGAACTGAAACTTTTAAGTATTAAATTCATTACTTTTTTATCAATAAAAAGTTAAAATCTTGCTACAAAAGAACAATAAATATCACTCTCCCATCAGTTATAGAAACGCTAACATTTCCTATTGCTACAAAAACTACTGCTTCTGTCCCACATCATGGCTGTGTAATACATATTATATAAATTTAGCAAGTATAGGGGGTGTATTAATTTCAAACTTGAAATAACTAGAGATGATCGATGTTTTAGACAGACATATAAACAATGGGCAAATATTAAAATGATAATGGGTTGCATCAGGAGGAGT
>VZTY01030656.1:209085-250117 GCA_013400935.1 Turnix velox | reverse complement strand
CCGGGAGGGGAGGCGATATTGGGGGGGGGGAGGTGGGGACCCACTCCTTACACTTGAACTTCTGTAGGTACGAAGCTGAAAGGTGCTGGGAGTGAACTTGACCTCTCCGAGGCTTGTGCTGCTCCCCCGCCGCATGGAGTTCCCTGCTGCAAGTGCATGGCTCGGTGGTTTATTTTTTGGGCCGATATCCCCCACGTTTTTGCGGTGGTGGGGGGGTTTGTTGTTTGCCACCCCGCAGCCGCTACCTGTGCTGCGATGGCAGGAGCGGCGGGAGGGCTGCTGTGCGCAGGCTCTCTGCAGCTTTGTTTGCTGCTGGGGCAGCGACTGTGTATACGTGCAGGAGGCTGTCTTACAGGGACACTGCCCGGGACCTCCTCTCCTTGTGCCTTGCTCTGCTTTGCTCTTTCAGGAGCTGCTTTGGAGAGAGGACCGAGGGGACCGTGCCCAGCCGGGCCTGCTTCACCCCGGAGGGGGGATGTTTCCCCCCTCCCCATCAACCTCCGTAGGGTCGTGGTGGATGGCGTTTGCTGTAGAATAGCCTAAAATGAACTCGCTTTGCACGTGACGTGTTTTCCAAAGGAGCAGCGAGTCTCGGCGGGCCCGTTCTGCTCCCGCTTCTCCGCCGGGCATCCCGCAGGGCGGCAGGGCAGCTGGGGAGGTGCGGGGCAGGGCAGAGGGCCAGCAGCAGCTCCTGGGGCGCCGGAGGTGCAAAGTGAAATCAAAAGCTGACGAGCTCCCTCCTTGAGAAAAACACTCAGGGTGAGCGCCCTGCTTGTGCCTCTCACGGCTGAGCAATGGGTCTTGAAGATAACTGGGGGGGGGCAGATTGTCCCCCTGTGCCAAGCGAGGCCACCATTTCAGGGGGTATTCACTGCAGCACTCATGCGTTTATTTTTTTTTTTTAGTTGAATTCTTTGTCTCATCTCGGAGCATAGCAAAGACGTCAGTTTATTTTAAAAAAGAAAGTCATCAGGAGTGGAAAGCGGGTCTTGTTTCCTGAGACTCTTTGCTCCTGAAGGTTTTTAATTATTTTCTTACAAAGTATGCTTGCTGCCTGTACAGAAAATTCTTAGTTAACCCTAACCAGCCTCTTAGGATTTGCAGCTGTAAACTGCTTGTTGAATTGTATGGATTTCTTCTTTTCTGTTTCCTGCATTCAAGAAATCTGTGTTACTTATAGAGCTATTATTCCATCGTTTCCATTCTTAGGACTCTTGTCATCCGCTGCAAAATAGTTATTTGTCTGAACTGTAAGCTGCTTTTGGGAGTTTTTAGGAGAGGATTTGTAATCTATCAAATACAGCAGAATTAAAAGATTTCTGGTTACAGATTTGCTAGCGCCACTAAGGCTTTAACCAGTTACTTCAAGTGAGGCATACTCTTCTGTTTGCCTCCTGCTGATTTTTCTGCCTGTAGATTTATATTTACCTGCGCACTCTTTTTGCTTTGATTCTCACTGTGTAGAATCAAAAGTGCCACCCTGAAGTACCCAATCTATGCATGTCCTTACACTTTCTTTTCTTCTAGCTGCAGTGGATTAGGGGTGAGTTGTTTGTGTTACTGGACAGGATAATGCTTGGCAAGAAATTATTTTGGGGTGGCTACCAGCAGGACGGGTAGTGGTTTGCCTCACTACTGGCCATATTAGCTGGTGAGTGAAACGGAGGTGCACTGCTTTAACACAGCACCCTGCTATTTCAGGGGCAGAGGTGCAGCAGCAAGGCCCTGTGAGCACTTCTGCATTGGACCTACCAACTCTTCACCCATATCTAGCCATCACTGCTCAAGCCTGTGAGCTTAGATCCAAGGGGGAGAAATTATCCTTACATTTGAACATCCAACAAAAGCCTCACTGGTTTTTATTATTTGGAGCTTAGAGGCTATAGGCTCAGAGCCCCAGAGTAGAGTCTGGATTTTTTGATAACATGGTTAAATCCTCCTAAGTGACTCAAAGATTAACAGAGGGAGACGACTGGCCAAAGTTCAGAGGATCTGGAGTGGTCGTGGGCAGTGTGAACCACTGAGCAAGGTGTTTGTCCATATTGTTCCACTTTAGCTGTTTTCCCAAAGTGCTGGGTTTGGAGCATCATATCCAGGGAGGTGTGATTGTATGTTTGAAATTTACACCTTGTTATCATGTTGTTTTTCTTACACGTGAAAATACATACTTTAGGTTCTAGGGGTAGGAAAGGAGCAGAAAACTGCATGTTGCAGAACTGCAGGGGCTTTGTTGTTTTCATTCTCTGTTTTTGTATCCCGTTGCTTGCAGCACCTGATCAGATTAAAAAGTGAGATATATATTAATGTTTTTTCATGTTTTATGAGCTGTACACCTATAAAAGCTTGAAACACTCTTCCTCCTCATTCTTGGAAAATGGGAGCAGAGGGGAAGAGGAGAAAAACTGTCAGATATGAGGGAGCCTGGTGTGCTGTACCCTTCTTTGTTCTGTGTGTTCTTCCCTCGTGTTGCCTGCCTGTGGGACTGAAGAGTGCACCCCGTGTAGTACAGGTGTGCTACAGCTGCAGCAGGGGGGATGGGGTTAGGGGTGGATTACAACTGCCCTG
This sequence comes from Turnix velox, assembly GCA_013400935.1. Classification (NCBI taxonomy): domain Eukaryota; kingdom Metazoa; phylum Chordata; class Aves; order Charadriiformes; family Turnicidae; genus Turnix; species Turnix velox. The sequence goes on along the minus strand of VZTY01030656.1, from coordinate 247,552 downwards.
TTGTCCAGCAAGGGCGCTGGTGGACGCCTGCTTCCTCTGCCCAGATGGTGGGTGATGTTCATATTAGAAAATGAAACCTCCATCCTCTGGTTGAAGGTTAGCGAGGTCCAGACGTGCAGGAGAAGGAGGAGGAGAAAGGCTGCCTGGCCTTTGGGCTGGATGCTGAGGTCTGGGCTAAAAGCTTGCCAGCCTCTTGACTGCAATTAATCGAGACATAATTTTGATAGGTTACGATTCATGCAGGAAAAAATACCAACAGAACTGCATTTAAGTAAACCAAATCCATAAGCTTTCTGTCCACTGCAGTAGTTTAACATTTTTTGCTTTGTCCACCCATAACTTGAGATCAAAACTGAAATGCTGATTAGTAGTTTGCTAAACAGTATTCCTGGTGTTATTGGTAGCAATCAATTTTTAATCATTTCTTTGACACTTTACATAAAATTACTTCATTTTTATGTGTTTTCTTCTTGGTTTCCTAATGTGTGCTCTTCCCCACATCACACAAACCAAATTGCTTTGTTTTTTTCTGTCTTTCCAGTTTGCCATTTATACCATGTCCTCAACTAAGATTCAAGCTTGTTCTCCCCCCCAGTCGTTTTGGCTAAAATCTTCTGGCAAAAGAATTTGGATTCTTTCTTTCAGAGAGGACAGGAGAGTGGAAAAAGACACAAGATTGACTTTTGGGGGAAGGTAAATGTAGGTCACATCTTGTTAAGCTAATACTTACCAGGTTCTTGACCACAGTATAATAAATGTCTCTTCTTTCCAGAGTGGTGGCTGGAGCTCCTCAGGCAGTGCTGTACAGCCTAATATTTCTTGTTTACCTATAGTTGGAATTAAAAAAGGCACAAATCAAGCAGCTGGATATAGTGCAGTTGTGCCTTGTGCCTCAGAACTCCCCCCAAGATTGCTGTTTGATCCGAGGAACTGGAGGGATGACATTTGTGTGATGTGCCGAGGAGGAACACAATGCAGATCCAAGATGTTTGCTCACAAGGCAGGGCACACTGAGAGAAAACCACCCCAGCCTGCAGATAACTGAGTTGTCCCATGCCCTGGCTGGAATGACACCCACCAGGTATATGGGCTGGCTTGGTATCTGTGTGTAGGTGTGAGGTGCATGTCCACCCATGCACGGGGGAGCTCAGGCAGCCGCTTCTACATGAAAGGGTCAGAAATAAGGTAAAATGAAAACTGAAATCTTCGCCTTAGATGCCAGTCTGCTGAGGTCACAGTTAAACTTACTTGCAGAGCGAGGAATTGGACGTTGGTGGTGCAGTGTTTGGCCTGTTAATTCAGGAGCTGGTTTGTTTAAGGAAAAGGGGAGCAAAATAAGTGCTGAGTTATTAATATTTTCTGTATCTATTAATATTTTTGCTCACAGGTTATATTAATAGACCTGTGCTTTGTGTTGTTCTGGTGAAGAGTTATATGTAGAAGATAGAAGCTGCATTTTGTGTTTCAAATGAAAATGGAGCCTAATGTCTGAATTCCTCTGTTAATGTTGGCTCATGGTGAGGGTCAACCCCTGGCCTGCAGAGCAAGCCCCTTGCTCCGTGCAGATGTTATTCTGTGCCTGTACAAAGCAGCTTGGGGATCACAGCTTGATTTTTTTTTTTGTTTTTGCTTTTCCTTAATTTTTTTTTTTGTTTGTGGGAGGCCAAGAATAAAACACTGCAAATCAGACTGAGCAGACGTTGCTCCTCATTTGCTTCAAGGAAAAGCCTTTTTGCCTGCCTTTCTGAATTTGGTTGATTCTTCTGGGTTTGTTTTCCCTTAAGCTGGTGGCAGGGGTACAGCAACATCACCACACCTGTTTTTAAAACTGATCCATTTTAGTCCTGATGGAATAGGTCTCATCAACTGGTCTGTCACCCTGAGGAACAGCAGTAGATCCATGATGCCTGGGAGTTGCAGTACTTGTGCAACTGAGGAAAACAAAACACCATCTTAATAGAAGCCTGTTTGGACCTCGCTGCTACAAACATGTGGCAGCACAAACTTGGATAAGGTACTGGAGCCAGAGCACTGCATCAAGGCTGTGCCAGTGTGCCTGCTTCCCAGATCCCAGCTGAATCTGCAGGGTTGGTTAAATTTTGCTATGAGGAGAATGCAGAAGTAGTTTCTAGTGAATTGATTCCATACAGGCCGTTTTTTCTGCAGGCTGCAAGTGTTGTGTCCACTTTGAAACAAATGGGGAAAAAAACAGGACAGCAGCGAATCCTGAGCAGGACACCTGTTTATGCACAGGTTTATTGCTGCACCATTCCTCATCTCAAGCCATGCAAGTGGTAGGCTGCAGTATTTTCTAGTGCCTTCCATAGCAGAGGTTGTGTGTGTAGTCAGGAAGTTCACTGGAAGTGAGAGGGAATCTTGCCATCCTTAACTTGTGTGGCAGTTGCACCCAGAGAGGACTGTCAACTGTGTGCTCTTGTCCACCAGCGCACTTGTGGGTGGGAATCAGACGCAGACACGCAGCAAGGAACACCTTGTAAAACTTGCTCTCTTTGTTCTTACTCTTTTTGGCCAGGACAAAAGGTGAAGCGCAAGTGACATAGTTTACATGTTGCCCTCCAAATGCTGTGTAACCTTAGGTGGAGTTGTGTCCTCTGCACGTGGGTCATACAACGCCCTGCCTGCACCAGAAAGCACTGGTGTGGGCAAGGCTCATGCCACTGTTTTGAGCATTTTTTTAACTACCTTGTTCTGCTCCTTCAATAACTGGTAGCATAACAGTAATTCATGGCCCTCACCTGTCTCCCACTAGCCTTGGAGAAGAAGTTGCAGCAGTGTTGATGGTATGTCAGGAGCTAGTGCTGGTTTTCTTCTAACAAGAGGCAGTGTGAGGTGGAGCAAATGGATGGAGGAGTAAGGGAAGATGATTTAGGAAGCAAACAGGCGGTGCGTCACGGGCATGTTGAAATCTCCACTTAGTACACGCGTGGGCAGTTCCTGTTGGCTTACCTGTAAACTGCTAGGAAGTTATTCTTCTGGGGGATGTTGTCTTTCCTGGGTTAGCCTTATCTCGATGAGCACCCATGGTAATTGTGGGGGATGTTGCATCAACCACGTGCTCAAATGCAATTGCCTAGAAGTCCTGTTTAAGGGAGGGAAGGTTGTGGAATGGGGACAGCGTTAGGGAGTTGCTGTTGGAAATGGCACAGCATATTGCAAACTGACAACTGCATTGACTTGGCTCTATCCCCTTTTTTCAGGTTTTTTGATGATTTATTCTCAAAGAAAATTTAACTACCGCTTCATAACTTGTGAATTGCTTGGCATTTACTAAAGGGATATTAGGCTGTCTCAGGTTGACAGTGTAGTCCAAGCAGCAGCAGCAGCATTGCTGATCTTCTGAATCTGTGACTTGCTGATGATAATTTTTTACTGTTGGCTTTTTACTTTTATTTTTACCTGAATGTTTTTACTGACACCTTTCCTTCATTATTGCTGCCTTCAATTCCCTCAGGTTTTTCCTAGAGATACAGAACCTAATATACTGAACCTAAGCTAAACATTGAAAAGTCTTCTGCTTGTGTGCACTTTTGAAGGGCTCCTCCAGACCATTTGTATGAAAACCACAGTTGCACACCTCTCCCTTCTATAGAAATACAGATACTCATGTATCTTCTTAGTCCTGGGCCACACCTGAAGTAATTTTATTACTTCAGTAAAAGATTATTATTTGAAACAGACTCTGTTTCAGAGCAGCTTGGGCAGCTGGTTCTTTTTTGTTTGCTTCAGGTTGCATGAAGAGCAGAAGGGGATGGTTCTTCTTGTCATTATACTGTGCTGTAGACAGTGACGGAGAAAATAAACAATGTTTAGAGAGAATATAATTTCTTCTGAAAACAGACTTGACAAAAAACCCAAATCATCATGTGTATAATAGGTTATTTGGCCTGTTCTGTAGACTGTCAGGTAAATGTCAAAGCTCTCAGTTTTGGTTCCTGGATCGGGCTTGATAGTTGAGGCATTAGTCAACCTTCCTGCACCTCCTGCAGTGTGTGGCTGGTGCCCATGTTTGCACACATTGATTAGTCTTCTGCATCCCAGAGATGTCTGCAAAGAAGCATTTGCTCCTGCTGGGTTTGGTAGCTGGCATAGCCATGGCAGGCAGCTGTGCCTCTCCAAAGCTGGACTGGAAGGACCAGGTGACATTAGGGTCACTCTTCATGAGCCAGAGGTATCTTGCAGGTCTTCTACATCAGCAGGACTTCCAGGTACTCACTGCATCTTCTCTTGGCCCAGCAAAATACCCTGTGTGGGCTAAATTTCTTGACCAGTGGTTCTGCCAGTGCTGCGATCACTGTGTGTGGTCATTATTGCTGAGTGTGAGCTCTGCTGCAGTAGGCAAGTTGGAATTGGCTCATTACAGTGATGGTGTATACATTTTATGTGTAATTGCCAGAAATTTCAGAAAGGTCATGCCAAAGGGCTGAATCTGGGCCAGCCTGTATTTCCTCTCTCTGAACTCTCTGCAAACAGTGCCTTTGACAGGCCCATTGGGGGTGTCTGGTGAGAATGGCTCCTCCCAGACTTGTATTTTCTGTCTGTTTTTGTGAATGTTGGTGGATTTGATGTAGTGTTTGTTGCTTTTCATGGAGGAAAAGTTTGAGCTCTTTCTCTGGGTGTAGGTGTAGAAGAGAAAAACAATATTCTCCTTATTATGGTCAAATGATCTAAAGGTAGATCACAGCAAACCCGGCCCCCCTTAATCTGTTAATTTAGGATATGTGGTGTTGCATTTGTGAGGAGAGTGGCACAGTGGCACAGTTGCATTTGTCAGGAGAGGAACACATACCTCACCTGCTTGTGGTTCACTCAGTGCAACAAGTTAGAAAAAAAAAGAAATTAATTCATAGGCTTTTCAGAGGCTTTTGTCAGATAATAGTTGCCACAAGTAATTTCTTGGTAACAATATTAGGATGCTTTCCAGTGCAAATGGGTTAACATCAGTGCTGAACTTCTCAGGCATTTGAGGTTTTTTTTTTTCTTTCTACCTGCAGAGTGGTAGTTGGATTCTTTCCTTGTAGGATCAGGAGCTGTGCTGGAGCTGAAATGAGTCGCTGGGTTATTTCTTTGCATGAGCTTTGCTTTCTTTTTTCCCCCCTCTCTGCGTGGCCAGAGAGATTTCGTCATCTGTAACACCTAGGTGTGTGCCGCAGCAACAGCTGCCTGCGCCTGTGCGGGGAGAGGCAGCACCGGGCAGCTCATGTGGATTCCTGCAGGAAGGATTTCTCACCCTGGTTCCTCACCCTGCTCACTCCATGGACTGAGCACTTGCACCTCCACAGAGCTGGCTTGGTCAGCACTCGATGGGCAGATGCAGACAGGGGTTACAGCGCAGCACGCTAGAGACAAGCTGCTTTGATGTCATCTGCCAGCCGTGAGAGCTGCCACTGCCTCGGTATCTTTCCATCCTTAACGTGCCGGCAGTCTTTCAGTTGGACAAAACTAGAGCTCTGGGAAGTTGCTGAAGCGGTGACAGTAGCTTCGTTTTAGGAAAATTTCTCATCCGAGCATTGTAAATAAATACAATTAGCCTTTCCAGCTTAAAAAAAAAAAATTAGTCTCCAAGAAGTTAGGGCTGCCTTCTAAAGGTAAAAAACCTGAGACATTTATTGTGGGGGGGCCTGTTGTGGTGTTGGTGGAATAATCTCAAATCATAGTAAATTTGAAAAGAAGAGCGTACTGATGTGGTCAGTTCAGAGACTGGGATTTTTCATACTCTTTTTTCTATTTGTAGGCTTAGAGGAATTAAGGGGATTCCTCTCCTTTTTTGCCATTAAGATTTCAACAGCAACAGCAGTGGTTAGCTGCTGATTTTTCTTTCTGCTTCTCTGTGGGCTTGAAACCTGCCTTTTTGGGTGCTTTTTACTCTTTACATACTGCCATTTAGATGTCCTAATGCTCTCCTGCCCCCTCATAATTTTTCTTCACAGATGAAAATCTTGTGGGCTGTTTTTATTACTAACCTGTTCAGTTTTTTATGTCCAATTCTGTTGTTGAATCTATTGAATGTTAATAAATGCAAATTTATTATAATTCCCCCCCAAACCCACGGTTTACTCATGGAAATTAAGTTGATACCTTGAAGTATCTAAGGGATGTAAAAGTGAACCAATTTAACAGTGAAGCTGTTTCATAATCCATATAAATACACCTTTTAGCGCTTTCGCGACTTACGCAGGTGTCATTTCTAAATATTCTAAATCTTGATGTTTATCACTTTCTCTAATATTTCTTTTCTCTTTTTAATAGGTCATCACACAACGAGCTAGAAAAACATAGGTAAGTCTTGATTAAAAAAAAAAATGTATGACTGACATTGGAATTAGCCTGCTTATTGAAGAATATTTTGTTGAAATAGTTTCAGTTCTGCACTAAATAGTTTATTAAACTGGGCTTTTAAAAAGAATCAAATGAAATCTAATAGGCACAATATTATTTGGCTTTTTTGCTGTTGTTTGGTGTGCTATTTTTGAAACAACACTGTTAATTAGCTTTAGACTGATCGATGCTACAACAGGTTAACCAGGTTGTACTAACAAAGAATATGATTACAGCAACTGTTTGCTAGAGGTGTTAAATACTATAAGTACAATAAAAATATTTTGTGATTAAGGCGGATGATTTTTGGGGAACAGTATGTCACACAGGTTATTCTGTGTTTTTTTTTAAAGTATGCCTTTAAGTGCAGTTAATTTCCGTCTTGCATGTAAGTACCTACAGATCTGTTTTTCCCCTCTGTCTGCTTCCTTGCTGACATGTGTCCTGTCCAAAGAGCTGTGTGTGGGCTAGAAATCAGCTCAGTGCTGTGGAGAGCTTACTTACCAAGGACATTCATTAGACCATGAAGACCAGATTTTTAGAGAACTCACGTTTGCACAGTTTTGGAGGCAGCCTTTACCATCCGTCTGTTGTTATCTTGTCAGAGTTTGTTTGCAGAAGGGCTGTTTAGCTCTTGAAGTCTCCTGGGGCTGGCCTGCCTCTCTGAAAGGTGCTCCCTGAGAGCTGCTGGGTGCAGAAGATGCCCATCTTCTCATCAGCTGTGGGTTCCTGACTGGGCACTGCTGTGCAGGATCCCTGCCTTTCATTTAACCATTCAGGCAGCAGGAGAAGCTCTCTTTTGAGTAGATTTTTGGGTTTGTGTATCATGTAGCATTTGGGGTTTCACACATCCAAAGAAAGTAAGGGGACTTAAACCTCTTTGCATGCTTCTCAAGAAGTGAAGTACGTGGTGGATGGCACAAGATGACTGAACTCACGAGGGGGGGAAGATATTGTGTGTTTTTCTGTGGCCGCAGTTACATAGCAGCTAGACCATCACTTCCCTTGCATGCCTACATGCTTTCCTGTAGTTTAATTGTAATATGAGTAAACTATAGCCCTGCCTGATAGCCACGTGGTCATCCTAGAGATGAGAGGAACTGGGGAAGGCTCAAGCTTGCAAGCACGGGCCTAGGCTGCTGAGTGCAGTGCACTAGCTAGGAAATCAGCTGGCAGCAGTTGTGTTGACAGAGTCTTCAGGAAAAGAACTTCATACAAAATTAAAATGAGGAAAAAAATCTTTGGCCCCAACTGTGATTCTTTCTCACTCTCATTTTTCTTTCTGTCCTGTTTTCTGTTCCACTTCTTCCTTTTCCTTTGCTCCATCAGTACTGACTCGTTACCATCGAAACTACATATTCCTCATTTCCTTTTCCTTCCAGTCATTTCTATAGCCTGTTCATGGAATTGCCCCTTTTTCCCCCTACATTGCCTTAACACATTTATGCAGCAGCTCAGTGAATGAGGCACAGCAGCATTTGCAGCAGATGCAGGGGCAGAAGAAGGATCTGTTTAATTGTTCAAGCTCTGTTCTCACTTTCAGTTCTGTGTTGCAGCTCTGTAGTAGCTGGACCTTATAGTATATGCCATGCTAGCTTTTCTTTCTCTGCCATCTCAAGTTCAAAATAGGTAAACTGCAAGGTATGTCTTGTGATTATACAACTAACATTTGTAACTGCTTCTGCTTGCTGTTACCTCCTACGGTTGCACTGTACTTAAAGCCAGATTTTATTATTCCTGGCAAGAATCAGCAAATTAGTGCAAGATCCTTGTGCATGAAAACAAGTGTTCACAGAATCAGATTAGGTGTGCACAACTGTAGTTACCTAACGTATTGATATAAAGGAGTCTTGCAATTTATTTTTTTTTTTTTTTAAAACCCTTTTCTCTAGCACTGTGGGTGTAGTAGTTGATAATATCAATAGTATTTCCCTTTGGTTTCTTAAAATTATATTAAAATCCATTGAGCATCCTGTAAAGTTTAATGCAAGATTCACAGCCCTTGTGAGTCATTAATGTTTATAATTATGTAAAGGGTGAGTGTCAGCAGCATGGAGCCAGGCTCTTCTCAGTGACATGCAATGATAGGACAAGGGGCAATGGGTGCAAACTGGCACACAAGAATTTCCACTGAAATAGGAGAAAAAACTTTTTCAGGGTGAGTATGACAGAACAGTGGCACAGGCTGCCCAGAGAAGTTGTTGAGTTTCCTTTTCTGGAGACATCCAGAGCCCACCTGGCCACCTTCTTGTATGACCTGATCTAGGTGCTCCTGCTCTGGCATGAGGATTGGACCAGATCTTTCAAGGTCTCTTCTAGTCTCTGATATTCTGTGAGTCCCTGTGGCAGCTGCTCTTTGCAACAGAGCTCATTCTCTTCTCCAAGAACTGCCCTGCCCTGCTCTGGATGTTGATTTTGGAGATGAATCCTTTCCAGGACCAGTCCCTTTGACTCACCACTGCCATGATGCTTCTGGCTGAGACACACTTGGTTATCTCATAAGAGACTGTCGAGGAGGAAGAGAGGAGATGGCTGCTCATATCCTCCTCTTTGCCCTATGCCTCACGTGGTGTCTGTGGGTTGGACTGAGCGCTGGAGGGCAGGAAAATGGCTTCCTCTTTTACAGGACCTTGTATGAGGATGACCAGAGCTGCCACTAACTGAAAACCGCAGCAGCCATGTACTAGTATGTGGTGCTGTTCAGGTTATGTGTTGGTATTGCACAAAAGAAGTTTTTTTCTCTGTTTTTTGCATCAGTGGCTGGTCTCTCTGTGTGTGCAGACTTGGCATTTGGCACCACTATTTCAATTTGCATTTTCTGCTTTATCTCTGTTTTGTATGCTCTTGAGAAGGATGCTCAAAGGAAGACAACAAAAACTTCCAACCAAAATTCTTGTCATGTGATAGAATTCAGACTACAGTTACAGTAGAGTGTTAGTAATTAATACATAAAATTCCTTTTCCTCTGCTTTAAGACGCCCTAAAATACCCTTCTCAGGACTTCTATATATAGTGAAACTATAGTGAACTTCTTCATTATAGTGAAACTGTAAGGAATTGGCCTTCTAAAGGCAGTCCTGCTTTGGTCCTGTGTGATGAAGATTTACATCTCAGAGCCATGAAACAGGAAACCCCCGAAGTAAAAAGGAGGAAGGCAGGAAATCTATCCTAAGGACAGATGAGATTCTAGAAAGATATTTTAATAATTGCAGACAGGTTAATCAGAGTGGCACATGGATGTAGCTAGTTCGTAATGGCAAATATATGCCTCTGTATTCATGTATATAGCTTTTGTTATTGTTTCCAGCCAGAGCCATACATCAGCAGGCTTTCACAGAGCAGTCCAAATACCAAGGACATTGGTAATCATGACTTTTTGCAAGGCAGTTTTTAAATCGGCCTAACCTGACAGCCATACAGAGGAATTCAGCTTTGAGAGTGTAAAAAATACAAAACAGCAATCCATGAGAGACTCAGGCTTCTTAAAAAGACACAGCATGATGTAATTTATTTGCACCATTTTATACAAGTTCTACATTACAGAATAAAACCCACGGTATATCCCCTTGGAGATTGTAGGCAGATCTTTGGGCTGCTCTGTGCAGGCAGTGACTCATCTGCCCTCTGCTACTCATGTGTGGGCTTGTCCCCTCAGCTTGCCCAGGGGTGGGGGAGGAAGAGACACCTCCCTGCCGTGGTCCATCCTTTCTTGTCGGAAGCAGATGGAGCCTTGATGAGGGATAAAGGGACCAACCTGAGAGAAAGCCTCCTGCCTGGTTGTGAGGAGCTTTTGCTGCAGGAGTTGGTCAAGATCTTGTTATTTTGATGGCCAAGTCTTTGAAAATGTCTTGTGTATAACTTGTTTTAAACAGCAGCTTTTCAGAAATTGTGAGGTAATTAATAAAAGCCTGCCTAGAAATTGGTCTTGGATCAGCTGAGCAGGACAGCCCTAATTTTTAGAAGTACAAGATCAGATACATGAGATACATTGACTTAAAAAACTCTCAGTAAATGCAGACAAACCTTTCCCTCATCCCAAGAGATGTGTTCTTTATGGTGCTGATCAGGTGGAAACTGAAAGTGTTAGTGTGTGCAGAAGTCTGGAGTTCTGGGTGGTGCTTTCTGTTTTCTTTAAACCTAAAATATTGTCAGAAAAAAGGTTGTTCATAGTGCAACATCATGTCTATGACATGGGTATCTGTATATAAATGTAGGGTTTGGAAAAATATTTTTCTTTTTGATGGGAGCATCCAGTATTAAGTAAATATAGTAGGTGACCCTGAAGATAAGTTGTAATACATGGTCTGTTTTCTCATGAAAGAGATGCATATGAGCTTGCCAGGAGTACAGTTAAATTCACTGGTACATTAGTTTCATCCACTAGGGTTACTTGAAGTTTAAAGCTTGCTTAAGCTGAGAGGGTGCATAGATAGATGTCTTGAAATCTGTGGTTGTTCATGTTACTAAATTGCAGAGCTAAAGAAAAGCATGTAATGGCCAGTTCCTGATAAACTTGGAAGTTTTGAAACAGAACGGAAAAGTCACTGAAATAACAGCATACCAAAACAATGTTTAATGTTTATTTTTATTGTGGGCTGCCTGCCTTTTCAAAATCACCGATTACTACTGCAGTTAGCACTGTTATGCAACCTAAAGATGTAACTGCATTGATCCATCCCACTGAGTGGCTTCAGTGCAGCCCTGAGCTGAGGAAATCCCTTAACTGGCTGCTGGAGGTAAAGCACTTCCAGGGAAGGATCACCCAGGAAGTGTCTCACTGCTGTGCTTCCACCTTCAGCTTAGCCCAGTGCTGCTGCTGCTTGCAGTTGGCACAGGAGGGAGGAGAAGGAAGGAGCAGTTTGCTTTTTCAGCCATTTTATTTNTGTCACTCTAATATTTCTACTGAGCATCCAGTTCTGGCTGCTGTTGTCTGGAGAGTGCTGCACTGGATGGGTCTTACTAACCTGATACAAATCTCATTGTTGTAATGGGTCTGTAAAAACTGTTGTCATTTCTAGGGCACATCCAGATTGTACACAAACCATCTAGATAATGTGGCTGCTACATTAGTGGTGGGAACCACCTCATCTTACTAGCAGAAGTTAGCCTACTTAACTGTATCTGTTTCTTCTGTGTTTCTCCTCAAGTGAGGAACTTTACACCACCCAAGTGGCGTGAAATGCTTTATTGCAATTCAGGTGAGTTGCAGTCACCATGGTTACCAGCCGCTTAAGCAAGGTAATGTTTCAAGACTCAGACAGCTACTGTGGTTTAGGCATCATGAGGCACTGAGCTACCTGATCTAGTGGGAGGTGTCTATGCCCATGGCAGGAGGGTTGGAACTAGATGATCTTTAAGGTCCCTTCCAACTCAAACTATTCTATGATCAGCTTCCCCTCTCCTCCCCAGTTATTGCTGCCTGCCTGAGGGTGCTGGGTAATAGTGGTCAAGTGAATGAGGTTGCCTCAGCCAGTGCAAAGCTGAATCTCAGCTCAAATCCCCTTTCACTTGTCATTTGACCTCAAGTTCCAAGCACAGGGGAAGAGTATATAGTAGCGTTTGTGTCTTAAATTGCTGTAGTAAGTTTTTTTGTGGAGCTTGTTTAGCAGAACTTGTAAAGAATTGTACCTACAAAACTACAGATTTAATCCCATGCTTTTGTTCAGATGCTCTGTGTTTCTGAGTCTGATGGATCTATGGAATTAGAGAAATCCAAAGGTTTAAAGCTTTGCACTGAAATGCAAGTCTTTGCCCTGATCTTTCCCCCCATCTTCAGGCATTCAGCAAATGTCCAGACCTGTGGCTTGTCCTCTACTACGTGGTGCAGTAGATACTATAAATGCCTGTGCTGTCTCTCCAATGCAACAGGAGCCCACCTGATTATGTACTCCCAACAAACATGCCTTCCCACCTAGATTGCTGGTTGGGAAAGGAGGAATATGTTAAACAGGCAATGCTTGGAAGTTAATCTGCTCAGGAAGTTATATTCCAGGTGTCAGATGTACACTTCCTCGTGCTTTGGATAAAGCTTTTATTGAGCATTGAAAAATGGGCTAAGATGTGGCCATGACTAAATTATAATGTCCTTTTTCCTGCTGTAAGTCAGCTTTTAGCTGCAGAGCCTAAGTGCAGCCTTGCACTGGTCTGGGCTCCAGAAAGCCACGTGCCTCCTGACCAGCCAGCAGAGAGCAGATGGGCGAGAAACCAAGTGCATGCATTTTTTCCACTTGAATTTGTTCATCCCTCTCTCCAAACATAAGTCCAATGTGTGTCGGCCTCTAATGGACTATGTGAAAGGTGGTTTATGTTCTCAGCATCTGCTGTTTGACCTGGCCAGTTCTTATCCTTCATTTGAGAAACAGTGGGCTGCCCTTGTACAAAAGGGAAATAGACGTACCAGGCTTACAGGTACTTTGAGGGCTGCAGAGGCAACAGCTAGGTGCTCCAGATGCTAGGTGCCCTGCAAACAGAAGAGGTGCCTGATGGTGACTGCTGTCTTGATTGGAGGAGAGAGAAAATTGTTGAATTAGGTATTAAAAAAAAGAAATTTGCTTTTAAACTTGCTTAGCTACATCTGGGCAAGTCAGCTGGAACTTGATTTTTTTTTTCTTTTTCTTTTCCTTTTTTTTTTTTTTTTAAGGTATTTAGGCAGCTAATGGGCTTTAAGAAGCTGGCCTCTGAAATGAGTCTTACGTAATGCATTGGGAATCCTTGGCTGAATCCTAGCCAGCCCACAGGAAAAAAAATGGGTATGGAGAAGTGGTACCTGCCATGGTTGGAGGAGGTGGCTGATGCACCTGAAAGCTGGCAGCAGCATGGCTCTGGCTATTTAAGGCAAGGCTGACTCTGCACTCAGAATTCACTGCAAACCAGCAGGAAGCTGGATTATTTTCCCCTTAGTATGTCCCAAGCACAAAATTTTGATGACTGAGTGTTCCTGGTAGGAGCAGAAACTAAGGGAGCAACCTAGACCATGCTCTCTGGGTGGCTGTTCCCTGCTGCCCCAGCCTCCATGCTGTATTGGCATCTCTAGTTGCAGTGCTCCTTTGAGTCCTGGATATAGTGTGGCCTGGTCCCAAATACAAAATGCTTCTTACTAGATGGAGCAATGTGTGCTGTCCTGTACAGGTCATGCTGCTTTCCCCTTGTGGTGTCTGTCAATGGATGGATTTACTACACAGAATTCCTTTGCAGTTCAAGTAATGTTTAGGATGTCAGTCTTTTCCCCTCAGTACAAATGGTGGTTTAGCACGTGGCAGGCTGTGGACCCAGTTCTGCACCTGCTCAGGGGATTTCAGTAGGAGCTGTGCGTGCCTGCCTGCAAGTTGAACCCCACATCACATCTGGCTGGCTACAGGAGATGCAGTGAAGACTCCAAAAGCTGGACTGAGCATGAACATTTAGCCAGTGGATTGCAAATGTGAAAAAACATTGTGCTCTTTCTTCACAGCAGCTTAGTTTGTGCCTTTTTGGAAAAAAAACCCCAACCAACCAACCAAACCACATAAACAAAAACTCCATGCGTGTGATCTAGTTAAAACTGACTTCTCTTGTCCTATAGAACTGTGCAATTCATAAGGAGTGATAAGAGATTTCTTCCCCCCTGCCCCTCCCTGTTTTTGGAAGGAAGGGGTGTTTTGGGATTTGCCAGAGTGCTGTGTTTTGAGATGGAAGCTGAAACATGTAAACTGAGCTTGTGTGTGCATCCTGTGAGAAAAAAGCAGAGTGACAGGGCTCGTCAAAGGATGTCAAGGGGCTAACACTATTGTTTGATTCTAGTTTATGTTGTGCATTTTTTTTTTTTTTTCAATACAAATTACTGTAACTAATTGTGTAGTGCCTGGAGATTGATGTAGCTGATACAGAAGAGGTGTGTGCTGGGATGCATGTACGTCAGGTCATCTGTTGCAATGCTTCTAACTTGAAAACTAATAATTCTAGTTACAGGATACGTGCCCTACATTAAGAAACCCAAATTAGGTTCTGCCTTGTAGCAAGAAAGCGTAAGGTTCAGGGACTTGTTAAAGAAGGTGGTGAAACATCTCTAGAAGACTGGAGAACTCCTTGGGAAGTCTCTCCTCTCAACTGCTACCTTGGTATTAATGCCTAACAAATTTATCTGCTTTTCTTTCACTGATATTTCAATTTAGGTAGCTAAATGAAGATACAAGATGGTGAATAAGGGGCCTGCCTGGCACGTAATTCCTGCCAGAACTCAGCAGCTCCTATTGAAGTTGGGAGTACTGTCAGTGTTTGCAAATAATGGCTCCACAGACACTGTGCGTCTTACATACCACATTAGCTGGTATTTATAAAACATAAAGGTAGCAAGCCCTGTAATTCCCCCAAATAAGCTGACTTAATCCCGATTGGTAAATGCTGTTGTGTTGACTACTGAAATGAACAGCATGGGTGGAGCAAATAATTTCTGCTAGGGAAATTTGGGAGCTTGTGTGTTTGGCTAGAGGCAGTTATTGGGTTTAGGTGCTAACAGGTATTTGAAATAGACTGTCAGATGTCTTGGTTCCCACTGCCTCGTTTTACATACTCACATGGCAAGTGGGTCCAAACTTGCGGCTCTGCCTTCCATTGGCTGATATCCTCAGTACCCTGAGCTTCAGAAATTTGGGCTGAGTTTTGTGGGGTAAAAAGAAGAAGAAAAAGGAAAAAGAGAGTTCTGAAACCCTCTTCTGTACCTTAGAGTCCCAAAATAGGTAATTTTCATATTCTGCTTGACTGCACCCTCATTGGCACAGAGACAACCACCTTTGTACTGTTCAGTGGAAAGGGAAATAGGATGGAAATTAAATTATAAACAAGACATTATCAGTGCTGTGGCAAGCAAAATCTAAACTTTGAGTCAGGACTGCCAGATATCTGCAACTCTCCACTATCCCTTGATCCCAGATTTTGTCACTGTTTAGAGGTGAAATATTACATAAGTCTTTGCTCAGCTTCTAATTCATATGAAAGTAAGAGTACCCATTGTAGCCTTGGAAGAGAGCATCTTTAATTACAGTCAGTGCATTTAATCCTTCCCCTGAATTTGTTTATATATACACCTCACTGTCTTTTCTATCCACCTCTAATTACAAGGTTTCAATGACAGGAGTTGGAGACACACAGCAAGACATCTGGGAATGTATATTCTTAATTACTTTGGGGTGATTTCTTTTCTTCTCTTCCTTGGGTGCTCTCACCTGAGATCTAAACCTGCCTTCGAACTGGCTGGGATAGGCATCCTGCTGTCATTCCAGGAGATCCTTGCTTTCTTGTTTGGAGGACACCTCGAGTATCTACAGGGATAACAGACAGCAATACCCACCACTTCTTTTGCTCCCAAAAAACAGTTAACTTCATTTGTGCATGCTGAAGCTGCCACCATTAGCTACTCCCTCTAAGATGGCCATGAAGCTTTGGTAGGTACAGGTGCTGAGGAAGTATTAGCTAAAGCAAAAATGAAAGACATAGCACTGAACATCCCTTTCAGTTAATTTCCCAGTGAGAGCTTAAAACTTCCTGCCTCTGAAAACAAGAAAGTGATTATTTAGGTGCTGAACTGGCAATGTACTTGCTTTGTCTCCGATTAGGTTTTAGATCTGCAGCAAGAATTCCTGTTGTTGCTTTTTGTGCATGTGGGAACTTGGAAGTCCCGGCAGTATTTGTCAGGTTGGTTAAATTAGACACTTGGTATTTACTTGGCATTTGGATATAGAAGTACAATCAATAATAAAACCACATTCATGGGTATCAACCATTGCAGATATTAATGCATTTACCTTTATGCAGGAAGAAACTGCCTAATTCCAGCTGCCTGCCCTCCCAAGGCCCCATGCTCAGTGTGTGATGGCAATGAATGTTTTTAATTTAGCTAAAATAATTCAGCTTGACTTGTGTCTCCTTTAATTTGGCATCAGACAGTGGTGCAAAAAACAAATCTTGGATGCATTTCTCCCCTCATTTGACATATGTATAAAATAACGAGGACTATAGAGGGGTTTAAAACCAGGCAGAAAAAGCCCATTAGGCCTCGTACTGTGTTCTTTTTGCTTAGTGCTGTGCTATGGCTCAACTTCTCTAGGCTTCTCTCAGCATTGTAGACTTCTCCCTCCCTCCCTTTTTTTTTTCTTTTTTTTTTTTTTTTTAAGATCCTTCCTGTTGGCAGCTGTCCTGAGACACGATGTTCTTGCTTAGCATTTTGATGTGGGGAAACAGTCTGATAATTAGAGCCGGTTTCAAGCCATGAGCTGATCCGTAAGCAGGGACTTGCTCTGGGGTGTTGTCAGTCGATAAAGGTGTAGTTTGTGTGTGTGGAGCCACACTGCACCTTGTGCCTCAAGTGCCACGTGAGAGGGGCATATACACTGCCCGCAGCCACTTGCGGAGGAGGCAGACTGCATCCTCTTCATCCACTTCTTGGTGAATGGTTAATTTGTGGAAAATTATAGTTACCATCCTGTTCTCCTCTGTGTGTAAACCCAGTGCAGACCTGCAGCCCTCAGCAAAAGAAGGACATGGATCTGTTGGAGAGGGTCCAGATGAGGAGGGGGCTGCAGCACCTCTCTTATGAGGACAGGCTGAAAAATCTTGCAGCCTGGAGAAGACCTCCAGAAGCTTTGGGGAGACCTCATAGTGGCCTCCCAGTGCCTGAAGGGGCTACAGGAAAGCTGAGGAGGGATAGTGGGTTTAAATCTGAGCAGGTTAGGTTTGGACTGGACATTAGGAAGAGTTTTTCCCTCTGTTGGAGAGGGTCCAGATGAGGAGGGGGCTGCAGCACCTCTCTTATGAGGACAGGCTGAAAAATCTTGCAGCCTGGAGAAGACCTCCAGAAGCTTTGGGGAGACCTCATAGTGGCCTCCCAGTGCCTGAAGGGGCTACAGGAAAGCTGGGGAGGAGCTGTTTTCCAAGGCATGGAGAGATGGGATGAGGGGAAAAGGTTTTAAACTAGAGCAGGATAGGATTAGATTGGACATGAGGAAGAAGTTCTTCCCCATGAGAGTGGTGAGACACTGGCACAGGTTGCCCAGAGAGGTGGTGGAGGCCCCATCCCTGGAGAAATAGAAGGCCAGGCTTGTTGAGGCTTTGAGCAGCCTGGTCTGGTGCAGGATGTCCCTGCTTGCTGCAGGGGGGTTGGACTAAAGGGCTTTTGAAGGTCACTTCCAAACCTATGATTCTGTGATCTTGATACATTATTTACAAGAATACTGTGAAAGGTGGCAAAGGAAAACATACCTACTGCAGAGCTACAGATGGATGTCACGGATTTGGATTTGCTGTGCAAATTTGCTTTGTAATGTTCCACTGCTGGTGAGGACCAGAGTGTTACCACACTCTTGTAAATGGTGGCAAGTCTTAATCCACTCTTGGGCTTTCAGTGGGGAGTGTGTCTTAAGTACATGTGTATATCCGTGTAACTTTAAGTGGGAATTAAAGTAGCTTGACACTGGAATGGCAGTATCTCTTATCTAATGGCACTTCTCTTATCTAATTGGGTCTGACACTATTCTGAGGTAAAAGACAGGCTTAAAACCTTAAGTCTCTTTGCAGCGTAATCTAAGAAACTTGAGTGCCAGTTAGACAGATGGGTTTGAGAGGCCTAATTTAGGAGGACTGCTAAGTTGCAATGTGTGCATTTTAACTTGTCAAGCAAATGGGTGGAAGACAGGATGAATGAGGTATTATTTAAATAAGTTTATTAAAATCATGGCTGGTGATGTGTTTGTGGATCCTGTTTTCAAGTGCATGGGATGCACTTTGTATCACTTGTGTATTTCTCCACAAGGCACTGTTGTTCATCTGCCTGGGTTAGGTAGGCACTGTGTGATGCTCAGCTCATGGTACCAAATGATACCTCTCTTGCTTTTGCTTTTGAGCACTTGAGAGGTGAATGTTAAATGATAATCAGTAGATGACAGGGCTAAAAATAGAACACACCTGAAACAAATTCCCTTACTGTAGGTGTAAGAATTGGTCATTTTTGTCTGACAATGACTCTGAATGTTTAAAATATAGAATACTGTTCTTCATAGATGAGCACAACCTGGAGGCTGAAATACTAAAATTGGCGTTGGAATCTCCTTTTTTTTTTTTTCCGCAGAAGAAAAGAATTCCATATCAGGGCAAAAATATACTGCACGGGATTTCAGCTGTTTCTGTAATGTTAGATTTCTGTTGCCTCTGATTCTTGGAAGGTCGGAGATTTTATTGTCTTTGGTCAAAGGATGGAGAATCCTATACAAATAAATTTGAAATGGTCACCACCCAGGAAAGACAAATGATAGCCAGCTGCCATTATGTTTGCTTGTAGTGTTTTTGGGAGCCCCTGTGTAGCTTCTGAAGTCCTATTAACATTTCCCAGGAAGTCTCAGATTTCTGCATGTTGCTGTTATTCATCTCTGAGACCTGAGACAATGAAAGGCTGTTGAGCCTTTCATGGCTGCTCTTTAAATAAAGGCAGATAAAGAGAGTGGGATGGCTGAAGCCTGGGGATAGCTGTGAAGAGAAGGCTGCAGGGACGAGCCTGGAAAAAAACAAGGAGAGGAAATGAGGATGGTCAGGAGATAGATGGTCTTGCAACTCATCTTAATACTGTGGAGCCTGGTCCCTCAGCAGTTAAAAGTGATACCAGTCAGAGCTGATGGTGTCCCACCTGCCCCTGAGTCCTTGCTAACATGGTCCTGGCTGTGCATTGCCTTGCACTATTGCTCCGCTGCCACGTGCCCAGGAAGGAAAAGGACTTGGTTGGACTACTGTATTTTTTTATCTTGCTGTGCTGGTCTGCAGGCAGTTTAGGCACATAGATGAGCGTGTGGTGGGGTGGCATCAGCTGGGGGTTTTCCTGTGTCACGTCTCGCATGCCTCTTACAGCTCATGCTCACTCTGCAGCAGGAGAAGTTGAGTGGGAGAGGGATGAGGAACAGCACAGCAAAAGAAGCACCAGCTGTGCCGCAGGGCTTTTATTTCTTCTGCTGACTGAATTAAAACGTGACTTTGGGACCCTCATCACTCTGTCTGCTGCTCTTCTGAAGGGACAGTTTGCCAGCTGCTGAGGTTCCAGTCCGGTGTCTCACTCTAGTGTTGTCTAGGTTGCTTTAGGAGGTCATTCCAGCTTCAACTGAAGTCTCAGGAGTTGCTGTCATTTACTCACCTTATCTGTTGCCCCTGGCTTGTGGGACACCACAGCCCACTCACCAGTGGGAATTGTAGCATAAGGTTGGCTTGTAGGCATTTTGAGAGATGATGAGACACTGATATAGCTGAGTGCGTGTGTTTTAGGACAAGCAGCTGTCGCTGCAGTCAGCCCAGAGCTACTAGAGGGATGGGGAAAGGAGGGAGTGGGAAAGAGGGCAATGTGGGCAGCAAGGTCTGCAAGGCATCCCCTCTCCTGGGAGCCAGCAGCCCAGCCAGTATTCACCTGTTAGAGCATGCATCCCAGTGAGCTTTCTGCATGCTGCTGCCAAGAGGCTTAGCTGGACCAATGTGCAGACACTTGTAGTGCTGCAGATACTTCCCTTACCCAGCATTTGCTGAAAGATGTGGGAATAAGTTGTGGTCTCTTGCATATGTTCCAAAGTGTTAACAAGCTGTCACTTCTGGAAGGTTAAAAAGGCAAAAATTAAAGCTCAGCAAGTGGGCTGGAGTGACACTAATTGAAAAAGTAAATAAAATGCACCGTGAATGCTGCAGTATGTGTTTTGAGTAACATGAAATACAGAGCTTAAATATTTTTCAGAGTGGTAAAAATGCCCAAAACAAGGAAATGGACAGCTGTGTAAATGGGCAGCAGAGTTTTTCTTCCGGATTTCTCAGCACTAGGAACAGCCTTGGATGTTTCTGATTCACATGATATCTTGCAGATAACTGAGTTCCTAGCAGCACTGTCTCTTTGAAAGCTGGTGATGGTAAGATATACTTGTAAGCAGTTGATGTCTTGGGTTTGGGTACTTTAGAGATACCCCGAGCCCACCAGCTGCCTGGCTGCTAGAGCCCTCTGGCTGGTTTCAATTTAGCAGAACAGAAGTACCAAAATCTCAGCGCACTGAAAATGCATGAGGAGGATGAAACTCATAGTTAACACTAAAGTAAATAAAGCAGGCAGTTGCTCTGATTGTAGGGCTGTTGCTGCATTTAAGTCTCTAACAATCACGGCAATTAGACACTGGCAGCTTTTTCTACCTATTAGTTGCCACAGCACCTTCTCGGGGTTTGTTGTTGAATTTCATTGCTGGGGCCTTTGTGAGGTGCTGGACACAGACCAAAAAAAATGCCACGTGGAACAGACCTTGGAGGAATCTTCACCTGCAGCACGGGCTTCATCTGTGAAGGGAAAAAAAAAAAAAAGGCATCTATTGCAGAACACTGGTGTTTGGCTTATCTTTTCTTGGATAATGAAAAGCCAGGAGATTTGCAGGAAGGGTGCTAGTGAATTTTTTGGGTTTGACTCTGAGGCACTGAGCTGCAAGCAGGCGTTTCACACATCTCAGAGCAATCAGCACACTGGGTGCCTTGCTATGGTACAGTGCTCTAATACTTAGAGGTTTTCTTTCCTCTTCACTAAAGCAAATTTGTTGTGTTGTTGAAAGAGATTGTGCAGCTCGAGCATGAGCTAGAGCCTCTTTTGCAGAAAAATAATGTGTTTTGAGGTGTCCTTTGTAGAAAGGAAAGTATTAAAAAAATGTTTCTGACTGAAATAAATACAGAAGAGACAGGATTTTATACATCAGTGGAGGGTTGTTATCTTTGATGGTGTGTAATATTTTGCAGATGATATGGTGAATTCCAGCTGGACCATTAATAATTTGGTTTCCTTAGAACAATTTTCATACAATTGAATTTCTGCGATTTCTTAAGGTGGAGGTTCATATGTAATCTCTTTAAACACATTTGCAAACAAATGTGTTTCATGTGGTACAGAATCCCCCTTGGTAGTTTATAAAAACTATTGTGGTGCTATGAATACATCATTCTCAACAGTTGCTTGGGGAGAAGTGTTAGCTTAGGAGGTGTGAGGTCAGTGTGCTCGAGTACCAGCTTCTGCTAAGCAGAGTGGGATATACACTTACATGTTTGCCTACGTGGTATGTATGGCCATGATACATATTCATACTATAGAGACATTTAATTTTTGGTAGCATTAAAGCTATTTCCAGCAAAATTCTGTCATTGTTCAAGGGTGTGACTGTGCAAAAAAAACAAGAAGAGCTGAAGCCCTGGAGAGATCTTGACTTGCTGTGCTAAGATGTAGTAAGAGAGGGCTGACGTTGGAGTCAGAAACAGAGTGAGTTCTTCTCTGATTTTACTTTGGTGGCATGTGAATCCTAAAGTCACAGTGGGAAGGTTTTTACTGCTGGTCTGCATTCCTTAAAACTTTAAAATAATGATAGGTTTATGAATAATGATGCTGGAGGATGCATGTCACAAAGTATCTTGTGCTTCTGTGTTTGACGATCCTCTCTATGCAAACTTGAGTGCTGCCTGTGTGCAGTTATTTGCTGCTCATAAATAAAACTGTGAAGAGTCTTCCTGTAAAAACATAAGCATCTTAAAGTTGCAGCCAGTGCTCCCTTCTGTATTTTATGCTGAATTTTGTGTCTATCAGGAAGATAAAATGATGTTTCTTTAGGGAGAAAATACAACTATTAATTCACCATAGAGGTCTCTGACCCAGTGTTCAGGGCTCAGCCCAGACCTCTTTGATTCGTGATGTACTTGGAGAACATTTGACTCCATAAGTGAAATTTTTGGTGCCAAGATTCTTCTCTGTCTTGATCCTATGTATGTTATTAAGGCAGATTACATAGTCATTATGCAACAATGAAAAATTTAGTAACTGCTCTATATTTAAACCTTTGTATATTAACTTCATTGCACAGCGCCAGGACCAGGGTAGGGGAGAGGGGGGAAAGTGAAACTTGAGAGAAGAAATCTGAAATGTTTTCTAACTCTGTCTAGTTTGCAATAATATGTAGTCTTCTACATTCACTTCAAATTGGTTTTGGTTCTTTGAGGTGAGATTGTACCAAATTTGTTTTAGATTTGTACCAAATCTGTCTTGCCTTGAGACTGTCTGCTTTTTGGGGTGAAATGGTTAATACACAGAAACGAGACATTTTTAGATTTTTGCATCTATTTCAAATCTAAATCTGTTGTTCTTAGTAGTGCAGCTTGTAACGATGGCATTTTCAGTGTCATTTGAGTGTTTCATCTGTGGTGTCCTTTCCTTTTCAGAACATCACCAGGCAAGTATATTTAGCAGCTGATTCAAGAGTATGTCAACCTCCTGTGCACATAGATAGTTCAGTAGACTAAATTTGGGACATTTGAAATACAGACACATGTTCAGCCGTGCAAGCGTTTTTAGCATTAAAGCATCTTGCAGGGAGCACAGGCCTTCTTATGAGGCAAGCATTGTTTCATGCCTGCACATGCTTAGATGATGCACCTTGGTGTGAGAGGAACATTGGGCTGTGGGTGTTGAAGCAACAGCACCCTGCCTGACCCAGGCAGCCTCTGCTGAAGTGAACGTGAAGGGAAGCTCTGAGCTTGCATTATGGGAATAAGGACATTTAGGGGCTTTCTATTTTCAAGCCTTCCAGCCCATCAGCTGGAGATACTGCAGCTCTTAAAATGTCTCCCTCTGTGACCAAGGCAACTTGATGTCTTGACTGGGCATTGTGCTGGTAGGAATGAGTGAGTGGGTGCAGACAAAAGCTCTTCTGGGACTTCACATGGGATGTCAGACTTTGCAGATAGAGCTGCTCCTGGCCTTTTACAGCCAGCCTGAGAATGGGTATATTAGAGTCATTCTTCTTATTTAGGGAGGCTGTGGACTGAGTCCTTGAGGATGTGCAGGGTGAACACTGCCATGAATTTGACTTCTTCCTAGTGAATTTTATGCTCATTCCCACCACAGTTGTTGAGAAACAGATGAATGTGGCCCTTTTCACCCTTCCTACAGGTGATCTCTGGCAGTCAGCAGCAGGTTATCAACAGCAGGAGCACTTAGTTGTTTATGTCTTTGGTGCTGCCTTGAGGAAATGCCTACCCCATGCTGCCTACCATAAACACACAGAGGGCTGGCAGCAGCTTTGTTTCCGTGGGTCTCCTGGCCACGGCAGTGGGATTGACAAGCGTGTCACTGTCATGATGTAAACTCTCATGAGTGTCTGTGGCTATTTAATTATGCTAAAGCATGACACACTGACAACTAAGCAGCTTGTTTTGGACATGCACTTGTCAAAGGAAGGCTTTGTGCATATGAGTGACTTAAACAATGGATGCTGCTCCCTCCCACAAATAAGATCTATAGATTTCAACTTTTATGGCTTAGGAAACACACCTTTGCTCCTATCAAGAAAGTGTGCAGCCACTGACTGAACTGAATCTGCTGTTTGATTTAGCTTCAGGCCATTTCTGTCTGCTATACTGGACCTAAAAAAGCCCTGGGGAGCCCCTGAGGAAAGACTCCACAAACCTGTCATCACTGAATTAATCAGGCTGGCACAGGTTAAGTGGCACAACTGGGCGAGTTTTTTTGCTGTTAACATGAACAGCAGTGATCCTCTAAGTCAAATGCTACAGCCTTACAAACCATCTCTGATTTAAGTCCTTATAGAAATTTCAATTGGAAGGGACCTCTGAACGGGATGGCTTTGTCTGCCTATATCTTCAAAAACCTCCAAGGATGATACTCCTGCAGCCCTTCTGCCAACCTATTCTGATTATGCACCACTGCTCTAGCCCTAGTGAAAAATTAGTTTCCTAATGTCCATTCTGAACTGCCCAATTTACAGTCCTTGCCTTTTGTTATATTATTTGGCCCTACTGCGAAGTACTTTGTTCCCCTTGCAACCACCCATCAACTAGCTGTGGGAATTTCTTGTAATTGTTGCAGTTTCCATTGAATGAAGATTATCTAGTGTGAACAGTAGGCTTTTTTCTTGGTTTATTTATTTATTTTCCCTGCATCTTAGTATTCCATTTCTTGGATTTCTCCGTGTGCTAAAAGGGATTTGTGTGTGTGATTTCATAGATACAGGGAGGCTTGTTAACTGTTATTTGATAGACTCATTTTGAAGCTGGTTAGAAATTTACTTTTGCATGGCAGCCTGTTCTGATGAAATGGTGAACCGTGGCCAACTTTGCTCCTGCCTTTTTATACCCAAGCACTGGAGCAAACTGGAGTCTCTGAGGACTAGAGTCAGGAAGTGGTCTTCAAATGAACTTCTGGTGGGTGTCTTTGTATGGCAGGGAAATGGCTACCAGTGCTGTTGCTTTGTCCCTAAAGGTTGTGGAACTCCAGGGTTCATTTTGATGCTGGTTCTGAAATACCTACTGGTATTGCCCTTCAGAGCTTTTGTGGGTTCAAGGGAATTCTAGATGGTATCTGTTGTCTTAGCTGTCAGCAAGTTAGATTGTCCCTAATGTGACCATGATGAACCACTTCTGGACATGGCCACTGCTGCAGGATTGTTGACCAAGTCTGTGGGCTTAGTAATTAGTTTCAGTTAAGTATTGCAAAGGCTATAATGCAGATTTATATGACCATGATCTGAGCTCAGTTGTAGGGAAATCATCTGAAAGTCATCTGAAACTCATTTATTTTCTGGCAGAAAGGGAAATGGAGTAAATCAGACGGGTCACCCATCTTTTTCTCTCCATGGGTGGGCTTGTACCAAAACAAAGAGCTGCAGGCTTGTAGATTCAGACTTTGGGTGGCTTTTTTTAGATCCTTACCTTCCCTGATAAATTCAGCAGGAGTGAGAAGGGGATGTTTCTGTGCATCCATGTGAGGTGAAGAAAGGGCCCACTTCTGTAGCAGCACCATCCAGGGCTGACAACACACTTTGTGTGGGCGAAGCTGTAACAGTTGGGTTTCAAAGCTGGAGCAGACCATAATTACCCAACTCCAACCACATTTCACGCACAGAAACCATTACCCTGTTGCTCTGAGACCAGGCTGCTTTATTTTAGCCTATTTTCTAGGTGGAATTTAAAGCACGAGCTGCAAAGCACAAAGTGACTCTGGCTGCAGTTAGCTCTGTGACAGCCTTTCCCTCCTCCAGTGGTCACAGTCAGCCCAGGAGAAGCAAAAGCTGTCAGGTCCCTGCAGAAAGAGAGAAATTAGTTCTGGTAGAGTCTGTGTGTGACAATTTACCTGCTGTGAAGTTTGAGTCCCATCTTCCTGCTGGTGTGATCTGTTAACATAACATGCCTGAGATGTTTTCTTACATTCTTAGAGTTTCCTCTGACATGTGCAAAATTAAGAACGTGGGGATATTTATTTAATCCATTACCACCTGGCTTTGGAGTGATCTGGTTTTTGTTTTTGTTTTTTCCACAAAAATCAGTTTATTATGCTGCTGGATTACATGAATTAGTCTTTACAGAAATATGGGCATATTCATGTGCTTCAAAATCTTGAATAGCTTCTTAGGTGCTGACTAAATAAGTGAAAGAATAAATCCCTTTGAAAGAAAAGGCGAAGTTGGAGCAAGTAATTTAGCAAGTATATTTACTGGACTTAGAGCTATCAACTTGTTAGCACTGAGGATGCCTTCAAGCAATTTTTTTTATATTCAGCTCTTTTTAATTCTCCTTGTAGGTCAGTTAAAATATTCTTCTTAGCTTTAGTCACCTGTTCTTTGTGGTACTTCTGTGAAGTCCTGCTTTACCTGGTTGGCAGGTAATGTAAAGAATTAGCCCTTTGAAAAGAGACACAGCCACAGCCACTGGATCTTGGAAATGTTTCTGTTAATTCCCCCGTGGATGGTAAGGAAGTGCACTAAATCCTTATTTTCTCCCTGCAGCAAACAGACTTTTCTCAGAGGCAGATAAATTGAGTATGTAGTCTGGTTTCATTAATGTTTTCCAAGATTAATATTAAATAGATCTCAGATCAGCAGTTCTCTATACTCCTTATCAGAGTTTTAATTACTGTAAGTATACTGATAGTTCCATTTCAATGTATTTAACTCTCTGTTTACTACTCAGATGCTATTTTTGGCCTCTTTCTTGCCACATCCTCTTTTATCTTCATTCCCCACTTTCTTGTCAGCTGTCTAAATACAGTTGCATCCAAGTTGTGCTAGGTGACGTGGATGATTGCGTGTGTTTAGAAGCCATAAAAAAAAAAGAACCCAAAAAATAATATCATTTCTGAAGCAAGTTTTTTTCATTAAAAACAGAAAGCCAGTCAGGTCGTTTCTAGAGATTGCAGGCACAAAAATTCATGTGCCTGAGTAGGATTTTCTTTGTAAATACCAGTAGTCCCTAATTCTGGTATTTCACTTTTGGGATCTATTTAAGTCTCATTCCAGTTAAAACTCACAGTCACAGAGGTGCTCTGTGATCTGGTGGGCCATATTTTTGTGAATATTTACCCCAACATTTGTTGCTGCTGTTTAAATGAAAGCATATAAATGGTTATGTTGAGCCTTGTATTTAAAACAAACCCCAAGCCTGAGCAAAGAATCTGTCATTGGTTTTCTTGTGAAAATCACATTTTCACCATTTTTTCTTAAGTGCCTTGGAAAAAGAATTAACAGTTTTATAAAAATATTCTTTGAATTCCTAGCTAATGCATTGCTGATTTATAGGCAGTCAGAATTAAACATGTGAGTGTGTAATCATTACAGTACTGTATTTTGATTAGATTTTTATTTTGCTTTCGGTTTTTTCCCCCCATTAATTCTCAGGCTGTTTTCACATTGCACTAATCATTCCAATTACACATGTGTAATTTGTGATTTGCTGCCTATTAAATCCTCTTCAGCTGCATTCCCAACACTGATGCTGAGTTCTGCTTCTGCACTGAGCACTTGAAAGAAAGTTCATTCTCGACCAGGAGCATTGAAATTCCAGCAAAGTTTATTTCCTTCGTGCAGCATCCAGCAGATTTGAAAAAGACAATAATTTCTCTCCCACTTGTGATCCACTTCACTTCTTCCTTCTGCTTTGCCGGGGGTGCCAACCTGTGCCAGGTCATGGCTTTGGTCAATGTGTAACAGAGTGGCACAAAGGAAGGCAGTGGAGATGGTTTGGGGTTTTTTTTTCATAATAACTAAAGTTGGAAGGGACCTTTTAGATCATTGAATCCAACCATCAACCCAAATCTGACAAGCCTGATCATCTCCCAGCAGAGCTACATGGAAGTATTTTTTTGCAGAACTGAAAGGTGACTTTGTATGGATTCCTGTTCAACAACTGCACATTAAAACCAGGAGAAATTATCTTTGGGGTTCAGCTAACACTGTTCTTTGGTTTGCAACTGCTTTGTTTGCAATAGATGAAGCAACTGTCCCATGGACTGTGGCAATGTCACTTGCTTTATCAAGAGACAGACAAAGTTGGGAAACAAAGTATCCATAGAAATACCACTTTTCAGTCCTCTCTTTACTGGTGGATTTAATGTCCTTAATAAAGGAGAGACTGGCGATAGCAGCAGTAGTGGTAGTTGCAAAGGAGTAACAGAGAAAGCAACACCCAGTATGGCTGGAAGTATTTTCTGTTGTATGCCAATAGCAGAAGTTGTCCTGGCTGCATGGTAAGAGGAGGACTATGGATCATAGATGGCAGAAGGGAGATCAGGACCTCCTGTGGCTGGAAGCAGCTTGGAGCTGTGCAGAGCCACGTGGCTGGCTGGCCTTGCCCCATGTACCAGGAGCATGGCTATCACATCAGGCAGGGCCAGTGGGGGAGAGAGGAAGGAATCGGGGTCTGCAGCTTCCCCACTCCATCCCACAGCTCCATCTCTGCCTGCAGGTAACACTGGGTTGGGGCAAAGTCTCAGCTTTGATTCCTTACCCAGCTCTGAATTCAGCATGGGGCCTTGCCCTGGATTCCCCCCTTTGTTAAACCAGGACTAAGTGTGCTGAGCAGACTGCTCTCAAACACAGGTCTGAAACCACTGCCTCAACGTGCCAGGCGCTCTTACTGCTTTTCCACTGACCTTTTGGTCTGAAACTCTGCCAAAGGGAGGGGAAAGGAAGCCACCGTCGAGTTCTGCAGAGAGATCCTGCAAGCAGATGGTGTTTGCATATAGGATGTGCTCTTCGGGTGTGATTTTACTACAACGCTCTTCCATTTTTAATAATTTCAGGCGGGCCAAACTCCGGCTATATTTGGAACAGCTAAAACAGCTCGTGCCTCTCGGGCCGGACAGCACCAGACACACCACTCTAAGCTTGTTGAAAAGAGCCAAGATGCATATCAAGGTAAAAGCATTCATCCATTTTTATTTCTTTTAAATCAGAATCTTCCAGAATGTGTATCCATAGACAGGAAAGCTAATTTTCACACAAAAGCCACATCCATATGTCCAATCTTCTGGATATATTTGCCCTCATTAGTTGCAAGGATTTCAATCACAGTACCGAGGTTTTGTGTTTTCCCATTTACCTTGCAGGCTTAAAACTGTAAAACAGTGATTTTGTGGTTTTCACTTAGTTACTAGTGGTTAAACTGTATTCAGTTCTTGTAAAAAAATACATTTATCTCAAAGCATTTCTGTGATGAGTATTTTTTTAAGGTCTGAGCAAAGTAGCATCACATAACATTGATTTAATCGTAAAAAGCCAGACTCATTCATGATCAAAATAACTAAGGAAGTCAAAGGGTTTATAGCTACTAGTAAGTCTGATTCCCATCCTATGCCTTAGTGACCAGATCCTGAAGCATTTGAAAATAATTTAAAATAAATTATTTTAAGTAATTTTGATTTTCTTTTAAAAGGAAACTAAAAATTAAATGCAGCCTCCTGTCATTTGTTGCTTCCCTTGTGTGTTTCATGGGCATAAAAAATTTCAAATGAAAACCAACCTAAATCTCACCTCTGCTGCAGCAGCAGTGCAGGTTGTACAGTTGCACAAGTCATTCAGGCAGGATTATTCCTCAGGCCTCCTCTCTCCAAAGACACCTTCACTCCTGTTTTCACTGCTGTAGTTTTCAGGGGAACAGTGTTATATGTAGGTATTCAAATGTGCAAGTTAAAGAACAGGTTTTTCCTTCCTGCTTTTTTGCAGGATGAATTTTTTCAGTGTTAGAGGGAAATGGGGCAAGAAAAGGTTCAGAAGAGGTTGAGCATTGCCAGAAGCCTCAAATTATCTGGAGAACAGCCTGCTGTTGTACAGTATTAACATTCACTGCTGCTGCAGAAATGGCTGCAATTCACATGAAGAATTAGAGATTAATTGAAGCAAAACCATTCTGGTGACCAAGTTCAGCCCTTACAAGCACATTTACTCCAGCTGGGCAATCCTTGTTTTTACTGTTGGAGATGTTGGCCTCTTGTTTATAATTGGGGCTAACACATATGAAAGGCACTGCATGTGGGTTTTGTCTGGGGCTGCCCCTCTATCATGGCCTTATGCATACAAATTGAAACACTTGTTTTTACAAGTGGCAAGTGGGAAGAGATTAGCCATGTCCTTACTATTTCAGCTGCTGATAAAAAAACCCAAACCCTAGGAATAGATTCTTTCCAAGGCCTGTTGTGGATGTACCGTTTTCTGCATGCTGAAACTAAAGTTTAGCTTTCTTTTTAAGATTTCATCTGAACTTACCCAAGCTGAGTTGCCACTTAGTGGCTCTTCTTTGTCAGGTCAGCAGCCTCCCCGCTGCACTGCCAGGGCAGGCCACTGCCTGTTTGCCATTTCTAATCCAGTCATTAGTTCTGAACTTTTCACACAGACACATGCATGTTCATATATTCAAACTTGCCCTGAAAGATCAGGCAGTTTTGAGTCTCCTGGATGTGAATCACTTAAATTCATTCCTAAAATAGTTATCGGAGGTTTGGGATCGCAGCCAGGAAAATGCAGGAAAAGGAAATCTGATCAATTGGGCACATTTGGTTTATTGTGTACATGGATGTACCGACCCCTTTTTCTTATTATAACATTGTGTATCCACGTAGGCTGCAGATCTGTGTCGTGTGTTGCCTGGGAGGGGGCTCAACGCCAGGCTGCAGCTCTTAGATTTCACTCAGCCAGGAAACTGCCCAGTTCAATAGCGTCAGTTATTTTTTTTTCAAAGATAAATACTGTTGCATTCAGGCAGGCAAAGAAACAGTAAAATGTCTGAAATAATTTTGTTTGTGGTTTGCTGTGCACTGTCCCACCCTGTTCTCCTTGGAAAACCAAGCACAGGTTCCCTCATACCACAGGGAAGGATTGTCAGCAACTGCACATCCCCTAAATCTCAGATTTTACTGCTACAACCTATAATTTACTTTATCAGTTATATATTTTTTTAATAATACACACTGTTTTGATTTGTATGCCCTTCCTGCTCTTGATCCCACCATACACATTGTACTTTCTTCCCTAATCATGTAGTCGGGTTTTTAGTTTGGCTTTTTTTCTTTTAAAAGTGATTTTGGAGAGGATTCAGCTGAAATCTTAAAACATACAGGTTCTAGTATTGTATTTGTACCAACACTGCAGCACGTTTTACTAGATGCCAAGTATTCTTTCTGTTTTCAAAATGAATACATTTTATTCAAGTAGAGGGGAGATTTGAGGTAGATGGGCAGAGAGATCCTTTCACAGACTGTTTGCTGAGAAGTTTTGGATTACTGCCAGTGATTTAGTACAAGGTTATCACAGAATTACCATATTTACTCTGCAGAAGCTCAAGGCAAAAAAAATGCAAGAATTAAGATTGTTGCAGTAAATTCCCTCTACTATGTATAACTAATGCTGTTTATTGCTAATGAAGCTTTTCAAATGGGAAGAATTTCCATGGCCTGCAGTAGGAGAGAGTGGTTTCTTGGTGATAAATCTCTTCTTTCACAAAAAGGTGTTAATGTTTTCTGGCTGAAACCTGAGCTGTGCTCTAGTTATCAAAGTGATGCCATTTTTCCCTGATAAAATTATTTAAATACCCACCACCACCAAGGCAACAGTACTTTGGTCATAGCTAAGGAATGCCTGCTAGGGGCAAAGGAGTCTCTGACAGATTTTTCTCTCATCGCCCTGTATCCATGTATCTTATTGTCAAACCTCCAGCTTTGGCTTTAGCCTGCTTAAATTCTGCTGATCTCTATAGAAAAGATAGAGAACAAAACAAATTTGAATGAAATCTGAATTTGAATTAAAGTCTAACAAATACTCAGCTTGCTGTTTCTATGAAGATCTTAAGTTATCAATGTTTTCACCTGAGGGAAAAACTGCAGGCTCACTCACTCTCTTTCTCTCTCCCATTTAAGAAATTGGAAGAGCAGGACCGAAAAGCCCTAAATATTAAAGAACAATTACAGCGGGAGCACCGCTACCTCAAACGCAGATTGGAGCAGCTTTCCGTGCAGGGCATGGAGCGTATCCGCACTGACAGTATGGGATCAACAATATCCACTGACTCTGAACAAGGTAATTCAACTGGGGCTTCCCACAGGGACTTGCAGGAGCAGGAAGGAAAAGGGAAGTAGGGAAGCAAGAAAACATTATTTAGAAGTGAAATCAAGCTTTCAACATTTCCATTGTGTGACTGTATTTTTTTTCTTTGAAAATGTCTTTTTTTCTAACCAATTTTGGAAGCTATTAATGCTGCATGTAGTTTTAAAGCTATTTATATTGCACGTGGTTTTGCCAGTTTTTTAAACAGTTATAATGTTCTAAAGTTTCAGTCTCGTTATGGGTAAAGTTGGCATAATACTTTGTTCTTCAAAAAAAATAGAGAATTCCACATAATTTTTTGTGAAATTTAGAATATTTTCTTCATAGTGGTCTCTGTAGAGGTCTCTATTTGGTTCTCACTCAATAGCGTCAGTTATGTTGCCCAGGGAGGTGGTGGAGGCCCCATTCCTGGAGACATTCAAGGCCAGGCTTGCTGAGGCTGTGAGCAACCTGATGTAGTGCAGAATGTCCCTGCTCACTGCAGGGGATTGGACTAGATGGCCTTTGAAGGTCCCTTCCAACCCTATGATTCTATAAGACAGAGCTCTTTGAGCTGCCTGCCACCATTTCTTGTTTTCTCATTGCAAGTTTTCCAGCAGCCAGATGCTTACATGGGCTGACTTTTTCAGAGCCTTGAGGAGATGAGTTGCAGGTCAGAGCAGCATTACTGGTGGACAGATGGCTCCACTTTGGTTACTACCTGCATGGGTTGGAGTCACCAAGCTTCTGAGGCTTAGGTTTATTTTAAGATCAGTGTCCGCATACAGGTGGGAAGAATTCTGGCACAGCATTTGGTGTTGATGTCATGCAGTATGTTCATGTGGATGAGGACAGAAGGGATTTCAGTTCTCATCTGGACAAGATGGTCCTTTCCTCAGGAACTACCGCTCCAATTCTTTTTACTTAATTACAGAAGATGAAGTAGGATTCAGGTTTTGCCTGAAGGTTGATTGACATAGGCATTACCAGCCCGTGATTCCTTGGTCCAACAGATGCCTTTCTGAAAATGTGCCTTTTTTATGTTTTCTTTAGAAGTAGACATTGAAGGAATGGAGTTTACTCCAGGTGAAATGGACAGTATTGGAAGTGCCAGTGATGCTGAAGACCACTACAGTTTGCAAAGCGGTTCGAGTGACGGAGGGTACACACATTCCCGCAGACTGAATGCCAGGCTCTCATAGTGCCTGAGTTACCCCTTCAACTCAGGACCATCTGACTGAAGCACTTATATATGAATATTCCAGAGGTGTCAACTGCCACTCTTCCGGGAAACCCCAACCACAGTACTCTGACCTGGAGGTTTCTTACCCACGGTTCCCTGCACTCTAACCACAATATTAGATATTGTAACTCATGGGTTTGCTGCAGAGAACTGTGGTTAGGTACAGTTGTGACTTAAAGCTAGCTTGATGTAGCCGTACTGCAAGATTTAAAACAATAAATTATGTCATTCCATTCAAGAAGTATTAAATTCAAACCTGTTGGAAGCATGACGTAAGGGGGTTTGATAGTTACTTTTGATTTTGCAGAAACCATTTTCAAACAGGGAAGAATAAATGGAAGCTACAATGTGTTAGTAATTTGGAAACATGAAAACCTGTAACTACTTCTTGTGGTATTTTTTTCCTGGGAGAAAAAAAAAACAAAAACAAAAACCCAGAGTGTTTTGAACGCTGCACAGCGAGCTCTCGAGAATAAATTCTTTCAGCGGTTGTTTGGGTGAAGCAGGCAGATAAATCTTCAAATCTCAGCTGATCTTTAGAAAAGGTCATATTTACAAGTCACTACTGTACTTCGAAACGGGGGAAAAGCCAGCTCTAATAATGACTTCATGTGGGATGATCTCAACTTTCTTTTGCTTTTTTGTGTTCCGTATCCAACCAGCAGCAGCAAATCCTTCTCTCCACTCAGGCAGGAGTAGTAGAGAATAGCACTGCAATTGTCACCTGTTACCGTGGAACGGATGACATCTGAAGCATTTCAGTGGTTTTTTGGTTTGGGTTTTTTTTTTTTTTCATTTCTTTGTCTGAAGAATACAGAACTCAAGTGATCCAGCTCGCAATAGTTAACCTTTCCTTGCAAGGAAATGAAGTCTCTGCTTGATTTTTTTTTTTTCTTCTATTTACACATGTCAATACATTTTTATGGAAGGCATGGCTTAAAATTACAGTATTCAGCTTGAGGATAATTAATCTTTTTTTTTTCTTTTGCACACTATAATTGCATTTTCTATTCTTTAAAAAAGTGCAAAAAATTAAAAACGTATGCTGTAAAACAGCAAAGTTTATTTAGTACTCATCAAGCTGTTCAGAACATATTTACCCAAATGGTAGCAATACTTTGAAGATGTATTTTAATACAACTTCTGCTTAGTGAAGTCATTAGAGCTTGGCTTGCTGGGTAAGAAAAAAAAATGGACCAGTCTTTGCATTATCTGTTTAAAGAAGGTCTTTTAAAAAAAATCAAAAGAAGAAAAAAAAAACCAAAAAAAAGGAAAAAGTGGAAAAAAAAAGAAAAAAAAAGAAACCAAGAAAAAAAGCTATAAACACTTTTAGGGAAGTGATTTTAGCAAGTGTAGTCTATATTTCCTGTAAGAGATTTTGTATTATATTTTCCTAAATGTTCTCATTTACTTGTATAGGGAGGGGAATGGTACAGACCCAGACCAGAGTCTCAGGGACTCTTCACCTTTGTCATATTGTGCCTTGGTGACCATTTATGTATGCCTCTCCTTTTCATTGTTTAAAGGACAACTAAGCTTTGTTTCAAG
The DNA here is from genome assembly GCA_013400935.1 of Turnix velox. Classification (NCBI taxonomy): domain Eukaryota; kingdom Metazoa; phylum Chordata; class Aves; order Charadriiformes; family Turnicidae; genus Turnix; species Turnix velox. Next base: position 213,052 of record VZTY01030656.1, on the reverse strand, counting down.
ACCCTCTGTTGGAATGGTCAGTTGTCCACCTTCTTAGTGATGAAGCAGAGAGGTGTATTTCTATCTTCCCTCTCGTGGCTGATTCAGTGTGGCTTTAAGTAAAATCATGAAATTAGGTTTTGGTGCGAGGGTGAATTGTCTTTGTATAAGCCCTCCCTGGGATTCTTCAGCACCCGAATCTATATTTTGTTAGCTTATAAAGTCAGGGTCTCTGTGAGACCAGCGCTCAGTGGCGTAGGGAAACACAAACGTACTGTGTAAGGCTATGGGCTGTCCTAGTGTGGTGCCATTTTTAGCATTCAGATCCAAGACCTCATGACAGACTGACCATGATGATCAAAAACAAAAGTTCAGTTGTTCTTTCAACATCTGACATATGTGTCCTCCCTTTGGCTCTTACACCACGGAGTAGAAATATGAATCCATTTTGTGGCAGCTTAACAGATCCTTGTTTGCACTCTCGCTTACTGCTTGGAACTTGCCAACAAGGAAAATGTTTAATTTACATAACCTAATGGTTGGCCACCCCTACTTTGGCTCTGGGGAGGGGCCTGAGGTTATAAACTCTGGCAGCTGAATAAGAAAAAAAAATACAACCTTTTCTGTGATGCAGGTTTTGGTATTATGTTCTGTACACCTTGCATATTACTAAAATCCTCATTGTTGGGGAAAGCACACAGCAATATACTCATTGTGTGTAGCTGACAAGCAGCAGAAATTACTAGCTCCTTTGGTGCATATGTAACTAATTTCCAAATCATGGAAAAAAAAAAAAGTAAAGAGTTTACTTTAACACACGACTGTTAACAGGAAAAAAAATAAGAGGCTAGTATATTGTTGCTGTTCATTTATTCTATAATGAACACACACATGAACTGTAAAGTGTTTCCTTTCATGACAAGCAGCTCTTGCACAGAACCTCCTAATGAAAAGAGATTTAAAATTTACAGAGGGGAAAAAAACTGAGATTTAAAATTGAACATTATTGTACCTTAGGTCAACCTGAAATTTTCCTTTTAAAGATGAATGTGCTAACTTAATGAGTTCTTCCACGCTGGGTATCCATGGCTTTGTAGATCTTATATTTTCAATAAAAATTACTCGAATAATCTTGAGTGGAAATAAAAAGGGTTTATTTGTTTTTTACTTTTTCCAGTTATTACAGCTGGGGGCTATTAGGCTGTTAAAGAAAAATGATCCTGTACCGCCCATGTCCTTCTCTCTCAGGCACGGCCCAGTCCGGGGTGGGGGGGGACTGTCAGGCTTAGCCACTGGGACAGAAGGCAACAGCACAGAGGTTTCAAGTGCTGGTTTGATGGTGGATTTGGGTGGCCAGCTGCCCCCTTAGCACAGCCACTGCCCCAACCAGACCTTGGTGAACCTGATTCACCAAGCAGTCAGCCTGTGGCAGGTGCACCATGAGATGCAAATAGTTTTTATTCTTTATTTGAAGGTGGCTGTCAGTGTCTGTGCTTTTGTGGAGGTGCATCTGTGTGTGTGTATCCATACCTCTAGTCCTGATGGGACTGCAGAGTGTGTGCTGCTCACTGAGAGGTGAAATGCTGCCAACTGCCCTGGCACCTTGGCCCCTTTCTGTCACAGGCATGAGGGAAGATACTGCTTCTAACTTCGTCTGTCTTCTCTGCAATTACCTCCTGGGAAAGGAAGAAGGGACAAAATGATAGGGTTGCTTGGTCTTTTCCTCTGTGGGAAAGGCTCTGGAGGGATGAAGTCATCAAGAAGTTCTTTTTGTGGAGATGTAGAGGCTTGGGCTGTTTCCTGGTGGGAGAAGAAAGGAAGGGTTTCCCCTGGCAGCAGGCAGGTGTTGGTGAATACCTTTCTATGGCACCTGGGTTAGCTCTTCCTCTACTCCACCATCACACGACAGAGGGGTGAAAACAATCAGCCTAGAACTGTTAGCTTTTGCTGCAGGTTCTCCACTGCAACTCTGAGTGTGTCTCTGCCCCCTTTGTACCCTCCAGGCCCACTAAGGTTGGTTAATTTAACTTTCAGAAGGTGGTGTGGTTTGCACAGTAGAAACATTACAGCAGAAACCATAACTCTATTAAGAGTGGGTTTGATCAGATTAAATCGGGAATGAAAAGGTGTTCCAAAATCCATGAAGATAGTTTTTCATCTGGCATTTATATGAGTTTCTATAGTAAATAGTGATTTCTTAGTCCAAGATTTGGGGTGAAAAAAAAAGAAAAACTAATTAAAATCTAATAGATCCTGTGTCTAACTTAGAGAATTAAGACTTTTTCTGACTTTAAACAGTGTTATTTTTCTTGGCATGCAGGAGTACGTGTTCAGCTCTACCAGAGGCAGTCTGACATTGTTTTATGTTTCCAAAAAGGACACTTCTCTTGATCTACAGGTAAATTACTGAGATAAATACCATTACTCTGCGCATCCGACTGTAGGCTCCACACAACTCATTTCAGGGGGTGAATTTCAGTGCCAGGAGAAGGGGGAAACGGGAAGAGCAGAGGCTGCGTCTGCGTGAGCTCCGCCTGCGGACCCGCTCCCCGCCCGAACCCCGGGGCGTGCTCAGCCGCGGGATGGACTTGGCTGTTCTCGGAGCCACTCACCGCCGCCTCTGCTGCTGTGACGAGAGCCTATTTCACCGTTTCTCCAACTTCAGAGCGGACCGGTAGCAGAGCATCCCTGTGGAAAAGAACCTAATTTTTAAGGAGAACCGTCACCACTTTTAAGTGAGGAATATGAATTTTATACCCTTCTGTTTTGTGCTGGTGTTGGTAAAGGAATGAATGTGATGCAGATTGCTCTCTAAGAAAACTCTTATTTATTTTTCTTACTACTAGAGGCTGTTGGTTTTGTGTCTAGTCAGAGCCACTAACGGTGTTGATATTTAATCCACTAACTTGCACTTTTCCAAATTGGTGGAAGGAGAATTGACTCCCTTTGGATACTCTTTAGGGAGGAGTTGTGCTTCCTACAAATACCAGTGGGCCAAACACCCTCTGAAATTGATTTTCCCAGCAATGAAATTAGCCAGTTTGCTTAGTGACAGGCTAAACACACTGTTGTTAATTGGTGGCTCCAAAAGAAACATCCAAGTGTGGTGTTGCGTCAGTACCTGGAATTAAATTGCAAGGGATCTGTGACCCAAGCAAAGATCAGAAATCAGGTCACCACCTCAGCTGTTCTTTCTACCTAAAGTGTTGTCAGTCAGTGCTAGCAAAGGGTTCCTGGTGAGGCACCTCCAGCCAGGGAGTCTCCTGTTGGCCAAGCTGAGCACAGGTGTGCTTCAGTTTCAGAATTCTTCGCATTTCACAGGGAAGCTGTTACAGGTGGTTCATGTCATTGCCAGGGTCTGTGTGATGGGAACTTTTACGACCATGAGAGAGCTTTCTGCTGCTTACTGGTCAGGTGTTGGGGAGTGGGTTCTGTGCCAGAGCCATGGGGTCCCAGAGCCAAAGGAGCAATAGTCTGTGAGATGTATTATAATGTACAGATCCATTGATTTGCTTGCACACAGTGCTTGCTGCATTTTGTAGCACACAAGGTATTGTGTTGTATCATGATCTCAGCATAATATAAATACAAATTTTTATACCTTTTCATTGTGGTTTTCATTATTAAAAAAAAAATTCGTTGTTTATGTGTAGCGGGTCTTCTCTTTGTGAATCTTTTCATTTGGGTTTAATGACTGTTTCATAAGGAGCTCAGAGAGGCTTAGCAATTCAAATGAGTAGCTTGTTATGAAGGTTGGACTGCTGTTTAAACTGAAGCTCTTCTACATACATTGGCCCACTGCAACCCCAATAGTCATTAACCTTGTTTGTCTCTAACCATGGGTGCTGTATAAAGTTCCACTGTTAGGCTGCTGAAGAGAAACCAACCTCCAACCGGTAAAGCACAGTGCAAATTGAAATGCATTACTGTCTGTTTTTAGTAATTATGCTTGAAATCATTCCAGCTCTGTGCAAGAAGGAAAGGGGGG
>VZTY01030656.1:191112-209047 GCA_013400935.1 Turnix velox | reverse complement strand
GGGGGGGAGAGAGGAGGAAAGCATCAAAAGCAGCCTACAAATTCTGCATGTGTATTTTGTTGAATATGGAAGTCACATCACAATTGATGTACAGCCAAATATGACTGTTTTAGCTGGCTGCTGAGAGAGACAAGAGGAGGGGCAGAGCTCAAAAGCTTCTCCAAATTGCATCGTTCTACTCTCGACGGCAATGTGTGACAGCCACTGGTTCTTGTTTAGTTTGTCAGACACATTACACTTAAATACAGCAATGTCTTAAAACCATAGAAATAGCAATTTGAAGCTGAAATCACAGCAAGGAGCTTGTCGGGATGTTTATGTTTGATTCAAATAAGCTGAGCTGCTGAATGAGTAAAAATATTCATGGGCAAAGCATGGAAAACTAATTTTTTATTAAAGCTTTTTTTTTTTTGAAATGAACACTAATTACTGTGGAGCCCTCAGCACAAACAGGACATGGACCTGTTTGTTGTAGAGGGTCCAGAGGTGGCCAGAAGGATGATCAGGGGGCTGGAGCACCTCTCCTATGAGGACAGGCTGAGAGAGTTCTCAGTCTGGAGAAGAGAAGGCTCTGGGGAGACCTCATAGTGGCCTCCCAGTGCCTGAAGGGGTACAGGGAAGCTGGGGAGGGCATGGAGAGATAGGATGAGGGGCAAAGGTTTTAAACTAGAGCAGGGCAGGGTTAGATTGGATATTAGGAAGTTCTTCCCCATGAGGGTGGTGAAACACTGGCACAGGTTGCCCAGAGAAGGTGGTGCAGGCCCTTCCCTGGAGACACTGAAGGCCTGGCTTGCCGAGACTCTGAGCAACCTGATCTAGTGCAGGATGTCTCTGCTTGCTGCAGGGGGGTTGGACTAAAGGGCCTTTGAAGGTTCCTTCCAAGTCAACACATTGATTTTCTAGAAAAAAATCATCATTTCATGCCTCCTATTTCTAAATACACTAGAAGCATTAGCTCAAATGTGTAGAAGCTTCTTTTGTATGTGAGGCATTGAATTGAACAAACCCTAAAGAAAACTAAGGCTGGGATAGGACTTTTTAATTGGGTACAGGATGGCAGGACTAGGAGTAATGGATCTAAATTGGAAGAGGGGAGATTAGGCTGGAGATAAGAGAGAAGTTCTTTACTGTGAGGGTGGTGAGTCACTGGAAGACGTTGCCCAGAAAGGTTGTGGATGCCCCCTCCCTGGAGGTGTTTAAGTCCAGGCTGGGTGAGACATTGAGCAACCTGGTCTAGTGGAAGTTGTCCCTGCCTATGGCAGTGGGGTTGGAACTAGATGATCTTTAAGGTCCCTTCCAACCCAAACCATTCTATGATTCTATGACATGGGACTATAAGATCTCAGAATGCAATCTGCTGTTCCTCTGGAGAGAAGATGCATGTGACTGGGAGAGAAAGCAAGCCATATTTCTGGCTTCTTATTTTGTCATAATGAAAGTTCACATGTCACTTCAAAAGCTGTACTTACTTCAGAATATAAACTTGCTTAAAGTAATGAAGTACCTTTCAGGACTGTTTCCAGAGACTGGTTGGTACTGCAGCACTCTGCAGCAGGGCCCTCTGCAATGAGCACTACAATGCAAAATGAAAAAAAGCCCTCTTTTACAGTTCATGAGCTAAAAACTTATTTCCATGTCTTGTCATTTCTTTTCACACGATGAAACCAAACCAAACCCTAAAGCAGTCATAAACAAAACACTTCGGACAGATGTATTCCAATGGGAAGATTTGTACTGACCAGCTTCAATGCCTACGTGATGGTGACTGCACTCCTTGCCTGTTTTTCACAGCCCTGGCCAAGGGGAAAGTGATAACTTCTCTCTGAGGTACCAGGCACAACAGTGGCTCATTCTGCAGAGAAACAAACACAACATGGCAACAGTGGAATAGTGCAGAGCTTGCAGACCTCCTTCCAGAAAACTCTATGTCTTAATCTGCTGGAATCCACCATAAAATGGCTTGTAAAGACAACAGGCTATCTGAGCAGCCTCTCCACTTCTCAGACACAGATGCAAAACAACTGTTCCCAGAATGGAAAAAAAGGGTAAGGTAAGCCTTTAATTATGTTTTGACTGAACACAACCAAGAAAAAAAATGAATCAGAGAAAAACAATCTTGACCCGTATGGAGCTGTGAAAGCAAACACTGAAACACGCAGGCTGTGGCCGGGTGGGGAAAGGGGCTGTAAGAATTTCAGATACACATTTGTAGGGGAAGGCTGTTGTTTAATCTCTGCCCTAAAAGCCAATCAATGAAATGAAATGAAAATTTGTTTCACATTAGAGGTTTGTTCTTTCAAAATGTGAAGTCTAAGTGCACAATGTTCTGACCTAAAATATTTCAATTCTAGCCTGGATTCCTGTGCCAGCAGGGATTATGAGATCATGCTGTCTGTCAACTCCTCTTTTGTCCATCTGTTCCCCTCCTCTTTTCCTTGATAACTTTTGAACCTTCAGGCTAATTTTGAGAAATTTGTCAAAGCACAGCTAGAAAGGAGGCTGCAGTGATGATGTGTGGTGAAAACTTCCGTGAAAATTCTATGTCTGGGAGAAAGAAAGAAATTACTTCCTGCCCTGAAAAATGCCTGAAAGCAGACCCAATGGAGCTCTTACTGTTTCAGGACATGGGCACTGGCCAGCATATATGTAGCTCCAAACCACTAAGGAGTGAATGTATAGACCTGTCTGTCAGGCTACGGGAGCATAGAATAGAATAGAATCATAGAATAGTTTGGCTTGGAAGGGACCTAGAAGATCATCTAGTCCATAGGCAGGGACACCTCTCACTACACCTCCAGAGAGGGGGTTTCCACAACCTCTCTGGGCAACCACTTCCAGTGTTTCGCTACCCTCACTGTAAAGAATTTATTTCCTATGTCTAGCCTAAATCTCCCCTCTTCCAATTTACATCCATTATTTCTAGTTCTCCCATCACATATCTTATTAAAAAGTCCTACCTCAGCCTTTCTGTAGGTCCCCTTCAGGTATTGAGAAGGTACTCTGAGGTACCCCTGAGCCTTCTCTTCTCCAGGCTGAACAACCCCAACTCCTTTAGCCTGTCTTCATAAGGCAGTTGCTCCAGCCCTTTGATCATCTTCATGGCCTCCTCTGTACCTACTCCAACAGCTCAATGTCCTTCTTATGTTGACAACCCCAGAACTGAATGAGATGAATGTGTTAGGTTTTGTGAAAGGGCACAGGGGAGGTGGGACATCGCATGTGTGCCAGTCTGGAAAGATGGAGAGGAACTGGTCACACAGGGAACTGAAGACATCAGTTGCAGCAATCCAGGTAGACGATTTGATAGACAGAAGACAGATGATCTTCTATCAGATGCCTCTTCTTTTGTGCAGGATGGGGACCGTGGTTACAGAGCTGAATTGCTCTCAGGACAACAGAATTCTAACAGGCTTTCTAGACATTCTCCAAAGCTGATTTTTTAAAAAACCACAATGATACTGTGGAGCATAAGACTTCTAAATTCTTCTGCAGGACAAGCTGGTTTTAGTCCAATTAACTGACTAAAATGAAATGGCATTGTCTTATGAAATATGCTAGTCAATGCTTTTGTTCCTTCCTTGCTGGAAAGATGGAACACACTCCATCTGCAAGATGATTTGAAAACTTCAGCTGGCCCTGAAGTGCAGATGCATATCAGGCTGTAATCTGATGGGGAGGAATTAAAACCTACAGCTCTTTTTCACCTCCGAGAACTTACTGCCAGGCCAGGGCTTAATTTAAAAGTGTCTCACACAGCCCATATTATACCAGAAATCAACGCAATGTGCTTTGCAGGTGACACGGGTGCTGATTTTGATCTAGGAAAACCTCATGTGAGCTAGTCTTAGGAGTCCTGAGCTGCAAGGTCCCTCCTTTCCCTGTGTTGCTTCATTTCAACAATTGCATTAAGCGATTAGAGAAGCTGCACATTTAGGATGTGTAGTGGGAGGGCCCTGCCACCCACATAGAGGCTGGGCCAAGGCCTCATCAGGGAGAAGACTGGAGATGATAACACTTCTGCATGTGATAAATTATTTCTTTCCAAAATAAATGCCCTTAGAAACCACAAGGGGAAAAAAAGAAAAGCCGTTCTGAATTTAGTCCCCAGCAGTGCAAAGGATCTAATTTGAGAGCTATTAGTGGGTGAGCTGCTCCATAGTGGTAACCACAATATAATTAAGCTTAACACTGTAAGAAGACATCAAGACAAATAAAGCAAACAGATACTGATTTTTTTTAACGACCAAGATATAGGCAAGAATAGGTAAAAATGCCAGAAAACCTGAAGTGAGCAGTTCAAAAGTGAGAAGACATAAAGCTTAAAAATACCCATAAAACTTTAAATACCCATAAAGCTTAAAAAAATCAGTACTAGAAGCCCAGGTAAAATGTCTAATAGAAATAGAAAACTGTCTCCCCCCAACCTTTCCCATGCATGATGCAATGAGAATGTTAAGCAGGCAAGTCAGGAAGCCCAGAAGAATGTGGCAGGAGAAAGGTAAACAGGAAACAAAGGTGCCTAAACCGGAGGAGAGGATGATGGAGGATGCTCCATCTATTAGTGAAATATTTAGGTGCTGCTCTACTCAGATCCAGCCCTGGCTCTGCAGGAGAGATCCCACAACTGGCTCTGAGAGCTTTCTGGTGGCAGGCAAAATGGCTGGAAAGCATGGAGCATCCTAAGGATTTTTGTTGAAATCCTTGGTGCACTCAGTTTTGAGGTCCTTGTGCCATCTTTACAGCCCATGCCAGGCACTGTGATGCCACAAGTGTTAAGAGAGGAACAGTGTGTTTTCTTTATGGAGGCCAAATTTTGTCACTTTCCACAGTGAAGAAGACAAAGCTCGAGGGAAATGTCCTGGTGGCTCCTAAATTGCTACAGATGCTGCAGGTGGGTAAATGCCAGGCAGGAATTCACCTGGTCGTTGGGCAAGATTGAGAGACAGGTTAAAAAACAAAGAAGAAAATGCTTTCTTTAACCAGCAGATAGTTAAGTTTTGGGGAATCCTTTAAAAACTGGGTGGGGGGTTATGGATGCTGAGGAAAGCCTCGCAGGATGGAAATGGGTACTGCTAGCACTGCCCATGAACTTGTACAGAATCAATGGGTGGTCAGGGAGAAAGCTGGAGGGCTCTTGGTGTGCAGAGCTGGTAATCCCAACACATTTTATGGCATACCTTTGAAGGATCCTTCCAACTCTTATGATTTTACGATTCTATGATTCTGTAATAAGCGTTTCGAGAATCTGAAGAAATTCCTTGCGGTGAGGGTGGTGAGACACTGGGACAGATTGCCCGGGGGGGCTAGAGATGCCCCCCCTCCTCTTGAGGTGTTTGTGGCCGGGCTGGATGAGGCGCCGAGCAGCCTGGTCCGGTGGGGGGTGTCGCTTCCCAAAGCAAGGGGGTTGGAGCTAGGTGATCTTTGAGGTCCCTTCCAACCCAAACCATTCTACGATTCTACAGTTTGTTCAAGTCGAGGGGTACACTAGCAGGTTCATAAAAGGAACAGACAAGTTCAGATACAGATAAGTGTATGCGAAAACCACGACAAAACACTGCCAGGCCTTGGAAGCGATGACTCAGGAGAGGAAGGCGGGGTGGCCAACATTACTCCCGTCCCTCAGTTTGGCTGGTGGATGCGCTGACCCGCGGCAAGCTTTTGGTCATGGCTGTGCAACTTCGAACCGCCGTCGGGTCTCCCTCATCACCTCCCGGCCATACACTGGGCAGAACGGACTCCACACGTATCTCAGACGGGACCGGGGAAGGAGCCACGGCCCACAGCGGGGGAAGGGGCGCGGCCGCGCAGGCGCAGTGGGAGGCGGAGCTGAGGCGGGGCCGCGCGAGACTTGAGCGCGTGGCAGGCGTTTCGAGCCGTTGGNCTTGAGCGCGTGGCGGGCGTTTCGAGCCGTTGGTGCCGTAACGGCCGGTGGGTCCTTCCCGCCTCCTCTCGCGCTGCCTCAGTTTTCCCGCCTTTTCGCTCCGTCCCTCCCCTCCCTCAGCTGCTGAGGCCCCAGTGTCCCGGTGAGTACGGGCCGCTGTGGGCTCGGGGCTGCCTTCTCCCTCGTCGTGCCTTTTTAGGATCAGCTCTCAGCCGGCATCCCTCCCTTGGAGCTTCCTCCACAGAGGTGGGACGTGGTAGGGGGCTGTTTAAGCTCACGAGCGCCGGGAAGAAGACCCTGAGGGCTTTGTTCGTGTAGGCGGTGGCGGTCAGGCGTCCCCTTGCTGGGGGCTGTTTCAGGGGTCCGAAGATGTCTTTTGCGTTGACTCGTGGGATCAGTTTCAGGTGTGTCCCAAGGTGTTGTTTTTGTGGTGGTTGGTGAAGGCCGTTTCGGGGATCCTAAGCTGTTGTTTGTAGGGACTGGTGGGGGTCGTTTCGGGGGTCCCAAGGTGTTATTTGTGGGGTCTGGTGGGGGCCGTTTCAGGGATACCAAGGTGTTACTTGTGGGGTCTGGTGGGGGCCGGTTCAGGGATACCAAGGTGTTGTTTGTGGGGTTTTGAGCGGCAGTGTCTCTGCGTGTCAAGACATAAAGCTATGCGCGCTCCTTATTTATTTTTTTGTCAGCAGCCTTTTTCTAGAGTGGAAGGCAGAGGGCGGTTGTAAGGTTGTCCCGTGACGGGGAAACACGGCTAACAAATTCTGCTTCTTGTATGAACTGTCACTCCAAGCTGAGCTGGATGCATATAGTCTTAGAAGGATGCACTTAACGCCTGCCTGCCTGGTTGGCGAAGTGAGGTTTTATGCTGGAGTGTACGTAAAGTAATATAAAATTAACATACTCCCCTTCCCCCAGATATTGTCGGAGTATTGCAGACAAAGCTTACTGATTTTCTTGATAGTTTATCTGCTCTCTTTAGCATCTCAAAGCTGATGATTTTTTTTTTATAATTGATCAGATGCCGTGTTACTTTGTTGAGATGTTTTCATGCTAAAGGACTTCTTGTTTCATTTACAGGGGACGCCTTGAAATGAAGGCCTAGAAGACAGCATTAGGCTCACTGTTGAAGTAAAAATAATCTTTATAAGCAAGATCTTGAAGTGCAGTGTGACAGTATGTAGTTTTATTGTTAGAACTAGCTGATAGCTTCTCATTTGGGAAGAGTTAAAATGGTTGTGGGTGGATTTTATCATTTTATATAACCAAAGCTGTTTAAGTAAATCAGTTTTGCAGGCCACCAAATTAGTCATTTACACCTGTTGCTTCTAAATTAAAGGCAATGTTCTATTTTAATTTCGAATTTAGGTGAATTAAGGAAAAAAATGTTTGTGAAGATCAGGGATCTACTTGATATTAAACATATATGCCCTGATTAGATGAAAAATAGATTAAGACATCCCTGAAGTAAAAATTAGTTTATTTGCTTTGAATAGCCCCACTAATCCAGGATAGTATCCTGCAGTTTTGTGGAGTGATTGCTGCTTCCTTTTCCCCATTCAGACTTTTTATTGAGACACTGAGTATTCATTTAAAAGGACAAAAGAAGTATAAACAGAGTATTACCCCAGATTGTTTCAAGTGTTTATATTTTTGCTTAAAAAAAACTAATCATGAGCTGTGGAAATGATTTTGTGGAAACTCTTAAAAAAATTGGATATCCAAAATGTGACGAGCTGAATGGGGAAGATTTTGACTGGATGTTTGACTCTTTGGAAGACAGATCATTTCTGGAGTGGTTTTGTAGAAGTGTAAGTGAGCAGAATGTGGTAACTGAAAAAGAACTGCAAGATTTTAATAGTCTAGTTGAGTCTGGTAAGACCATTTTGGAAGGAAAGGCACTGTATGAAGTTCTTAAAACCTTAAAACCTGTGGATTCGAAGAGCAGTAGCAGAGAGGAGGAGGAAGAAGAACAGAGGAAGCTAAATGATGAGCTTCAAACTCGTAAGAAGTTAAGAAAGCTTCGAGTTGATCAGCATGATAAGCTTCAAATGTTGATTTCTGCAAACAGCCAAGCATTACAAACATTAAAAAATAAAGAGGAAGAAGCACATAAATATTTGAAAGAAGGACTGCAGGTGTTAACTGCAGCAAGCAATAAGGTTAATATCAAGCTGCAGTCTCTTATAGATGTGGCGGAGAAACTGACCTCTCTCTTCACTGCTTCAGCTTCAGAACAAGGGTCAGGCTCAGGTCCAATGTTTTTTTCCCAGCTTTCTTTGGAAAAATATTTGTCTCTGGAAGAACAAAGCACTGCAGCATTCAACTTGTACATGAAAAAACATTTTAATCAAGACATGTCTGAATGGGTTGAAAATTCTCAAGGAAGCAAGGTCCAGCTTCCAGATACAATCAAGCAAATAACTTGTGATGAGGCTGATGAACTTCAAGAAGAGAGTCAAGAGATTGCCAGGCTCCAGACCGCGTATATTTGTGCTCAACATCAACTAATTCAGATGCAAGCCAAAGAGGAGGGCATGAATTCAGCTATCAGATGTGCAGAGAGCATGCTGGAATCCTTGAACAGTGAGGTAGGCCACACAGTGATAGAAAACAGTGGAGTTTTGAACTGGCAGATTTGCTTAACTGGGAAGTGCTAGGTTACTATTACTTCAACTATTTCTGCATCACAAAATTGCATTTTTATGTAGTTTTAGTTGTGATCACAAAACTCTTATGTAATTGCTCCAGTTTCTATTATTAGAAATTCTTAGGTGTGGCAGAGTACCTTGAATACTGCTTTCCAGAATTGCTGCCTTATGCTGTAGAATTTGTTACCTTTCCAATTCAGTTTAACTTTGAAACTTCAAATTATAGTTGTCTTCCTGCTGTTTGCTCAACAAATAGATGAATAAAGTTGGTTGAAATTTTGAGATTGATGAGCTAGTACAGTAAATGTATTTCTGTTTATATTCCATAGCGTAAATTTCAAAAGAGTCAGTGAATTGAATGAAGTATTTGTAGTATGATTATATCTTTTAAATAACAGGTAAATGGATTGTATAGTTGAAGCCCCAGAAATTTCTTATTGAGTGAGTGACTGGAGGATATGATACTGGTATTTAAGAATGTGAAGAAATCTTAATAGAAGGAAAAATAATAGCTTATGCCAGTCATGATTAAATTGAGGCACGGAGTTGGTTTGTATATTTTCATTTGTGGATGATTGGCATATTAGAGTATTTTGAGAAACACTGATTCTTTTAGTAGTATTAATAGTGGTCTGACCGATTATAAATTCTTTTTGCATGTGCAACTTCAGTTAAACATGCTTGAAATCTGAATGCCAAGTGAAATTACAGCTTTTCTTAGGTTTATCTCAATAAGCTGGTTTTTGGCTCTGCAATGGAATTAGACTTTTACTGAAATGCATTTATTTGATATCTGCTTTTAAAATATATACTTGTGAAGTTCCATGAAACAGCCCATAGTGGTCTTATTTAATTTTGTTGATGCAAGATCTAGTAATTTTTTAATGTAACATAAATACATGAATCTTGTGTAAACTGAAGGAATGTGTTGGGAAAATGGCTTGGAGGGAACCATGAGATAATTGACATATGTTTTTCTTTATGCAGGGTATTGAGAAACAAGAAAGCCTTGATGCCAAAATATCTAGTTTAAATGATGACATTTCAACACTTAAACAAGACATAACTAAGATAAACAATGAAGAGCTTCTTCCCCTTCTGAAAGAGAAAGCACAACTTTTCACCTTGCCGGTGGTAAAAAGGTGCCAGGATAGTCAGATTGCTCAGCAGGACTATTATGCTGCCAGACAGGATGAAATACATAGACATTTGCTAAGACAGAAAGCATCATTTGACTTTATTGAGCTGGCCTATGAAATGGAGGTGAAGCAGTTTAAAGAGTTTGGCTCTCAACTTGAGAATTTGGTGGACTATCTGAAACGGATCAATAATGCATTGGAACAGAGACAACAGGTGATAGCTGAGCAAACTCAACCAGCAAAGCCTAGTTACACTATTAGTTCAAAGGATGGCTTTGCTTGCAGGTAAGTGTTACAGTCACTTGAACTTTCAGTAATTTGAAATAATTTTGGGGAGACAAAGGATTAGGCAAAAAAAGCATTTCGTAATATAAGTTCTTGGCCGGTATAGGTAATGATAGTTATGAGTTTTCTAAACCTGCACCCTCCAAAATAGGAGTTGCTGCTTGCTTAGCCTTTGAAATTCTTCTCAGGTTTGCCTGAGGAAAAACTGTTCAATTATCAGTCTTAAGTGTTGAAGTGTTCCTAACTGGTGTCTAGAATGTAATGACTGTTAAAAGAATAACTTGTCTTACATGGTGAGGACATTATCAAGAACCTCTTGCAAGTTGGTCTAGAGAAGTATAGATGTGGAGAGCTGTTGGTAACAGTGGTTTCCCAGATTATGTGCATGGCTTTATCCACTTAGCTTGTGAAAACCCTCATGTGGTCGAGGAGAGGAAAAACACCTCAGTATATGAAATGCATTCTGTTCACTTTTGCTGCTTGATTTGCCATCTGGCTTCTGTGTCCTGTCAGCCATGTATAAGCATGGCTTTACACTGTTTGAGTAACTGAGTCTTTGTAGCATGAGTGATACAGTAGGAATATGTGCAGTCCTGCTATCACTCCAAGGCTAAACCTTTTCATGAGGTGTGTTGTATAATGATGTGCGTGTTAATTTCAGACTTTCTCTCCTTTTTTTTAAATGGTGCTTTGTTTTTTAACATTTAAGTTGAAGTTGAGTATGGTTTTGCACAGTGAATTCAGCAGCATGAATTTTGGGCCTTTGTATTGTCAACTTGTAGTTTTTTTGTCTAGGTTTCTTAAGTCTGTAATCACTGAATCAGAATGTCGTCTGGCTACTTTTTCACATTTTTTTTTAATTGAGGGCAAGTGTGTTCATGATTGTGAAGAGAAGCTGAAGAAGTTAAAAACCCTAAAGGGTTTGTAAGCAAAAAGCACTTGGAAAAAAACCTTACTTTTGAAATATAGCTCCTGCTCTTATTAATGCCAACCTGATTTTGTATTTGGTCTCAACTCCTGAAGATTTTAATATGTGGAGGTGGTAGCAGCAGCTAGGCCACTCTTCCTGATGCAGTGTTAGGGTACAGTTTAGTACAGCAAGCATTTCTGCCTGTTGTATGCCTTGCAACTAACTGGAGGATTTCTTAGCGATTTCTTAATAGAAAGAAAATGGTAAATACTCCAGAGTGCTTGAATATGTTACAAAAACGTAACATTTTTCATTGGCCATTGAAATCTTCTGTTTTTCAGTACTTGAAGTAAACAACGAAAAAGCTTACTTTGCTGCTTGAAGCATGGGGAAACAATTGGCAACTTGTACTTAAATTTATTGTGGACTTACTTTAATACTTCATTGTTGTTAGTCTATCATTGAAATATTTTGGGGTCCTATTCATCACATGCTAGCTGCTATCTGTTTCATGGGAAAATTCATTGAGTTAAGGTGAGATACTGCAGTGTAGTAAGATCAGTATCCTTTACTAGTCATCTGATCTCAATGTGAATATCTTCTTTTGACTAATAATGACTGGAGTACTTGGGAAGCTTAAAAATGATTGTGTCTAATGTCATGTGTTACAGGCTATATGAGCTTCTGGAAGGAGAAAAAGACCAGCAAATGTTTAAAACATACAGAAGACTTGAGCAGATGGCTCAGCAGCTAAAGCAGGACTGTGCTAAAGAGGAAGAGCAGATAGCAGCATCTTCTCAAGAGCAGTCTTTGCTTTTATCCTCACTAAAAAGTGAAGTAGATACCCTTCATGATTCTCTCTATCATGGAGGATGTCAGATAGAACTCAGTAGCTGGGTAAGCTCTTATCTAGTTACTGAAATCATTACATTTAAGTGTTGTGTATTTTTACCAAGAAAACTGAAGTATGGGAACTGTAGACACACAAACTGGCTCCTACAGCTAATTTCTTAGCATAGTTAGGATGCGTTCAGTGTTTACATTATTCTTGGCAACTGCTGGGTTAAGTGTTGGCAGATATTTTTTTTCTGACCAAATTATGGCATGTAAGTGTTCATTTTTTTAAAGCCACATACAATCAGGTGTTAGTAGTAAGCTTGTGGTCTGGGAAATGTTGTCTAGAGGTAATGTCACTGGAAAACATTGTTTAAATTTCTCTGTGTTAGATGGGCTCTTTCCCCCTTCTCTAATTCCTGGATAATATGATGGTAAACAGTCTGGCCATGGGTAACTGACTTGGACAAATAAGAATATCAGAATTTTGAAAGGCAATTACTGTAGGACAATCCTGAGACCTATGGAGCTGTCTGGTGTTAGGTTTAGAGCCTCTTATTAAATGGGAGTAGAGGTTGATGAACTTGCTTACTATGGTTTTTAAATAATTGTAGACACCTCAAAAGTGGATTGAGGGAAGTTGTTTCTTATGTAATTCTTCCATTAAATACATTCCAAAGGTATTTAATGCTCCCATCAGTAAAGAGAAATTGCAATATGTAGAGCAGTTTATTAGGATTGCAACTTTACTATTGGAACAATATGAATGAATTTAAGGATTGCACAGTAGTAAATCAATTGCATTCCTTTCTATTGATTCAAGTTACCTCTTAACATGTAGCGGTATCTTTCTTGTTACTGTTTATCAAATGAAAATTATTTCTTTAAGTAGGTTATGTGCAGGTAGATGACTTACCTGCTTACTCTGAGCTATCATAACCATGGCAATTGGGAAAACTAACTGGTAATCAATAATTTCATTTTAAAATTAAATCGGCCTTTTGTTGCTTGTTCTATTCCATTTAAAAATTTAAGGATCTCCAAAGACTGCAAATATCATTCAGCCATCTATTAAGTTGAGAGACAGGTTCTTATGGTCCTAACTAATTTGTTTTAGTAAAAAAATAAATATATGTTTTCACAACCTCATGCAAATATTTTTACAGGCAGCTCAAAAGTTACATAAATTGAACAGAGTTCCTTATCACTTCTATTTCTATTTTTTATTTTTGTGATTTTCACTTGTAAATGGCTTTCAAAAGCAGAACTTTTTCTTTCTACTTCAACTAGTGTATTAATATTATAAAAGTGATAATTTCTGCCTTGTGTTTTTTGATAGGAACTTTGTGAGCAGTTTCGTCTACTGGAAGCTGATTTGATTAAACTAAAGCAACTTCTTATAGAACTGATTGCTGATATAAAGTCCAAGAAAGACCATCTAGAGTCAAATAAACTCCTTCAGACGGAAAGAAAACTGTATGTATATTTTGTCAAAGATCAAGACTACTTGAAAGAGTTAGTGGAGAACCTTGAGCGACAGGTGGCGGCTAAAGCCAAAGTCCAGGAAGACTAAAATTTCACCACCAATGGAGTTTTTAATGTTTAAACTTCAGTGTACCCTGAAAGGAAAGCATGTTAATGTAAATTGTCTACAAGTTTATGGAATGATAATTATTAGCTTATCAAGGCCAATTCTTATCTAGCACTACATTCTCTTGTTTAGCTATCATGATAACCAAGTTTGGATTGTATGTTCTTTAGAGCTTTTCACGCTTGCCTAATGGGTTCAGATCTCAGTTTTGACCAAGTTACAAAGTAATGCACTGGTTAGTTGAAGGAATCGGACTTCTCTTCTAGCCTATATTTTGTTTTCCACTGCAGACAACACAGTCTAAAAAGAAAAATTTCATACGCTTGAGATGAATTTCCTTTGTGCTAAGTGAAAAATAAATTCAGAGAAGGCATTCCAGATCTTGAAACGTGAATGTAATGTGCTCCATCTGAAGAGGAGAGTTCTCCAAGGCAGATATTTAGTGATTGCTTCCTTTGCAGTTCTTCTAAGAAGGTTTGGTTTTGTTAGAAATGCGTTGGAATTACATACCAGAATCTAGTCGAAGTACCAGGATTTTCTGTTTTAAGACCATTGTGATACCTCAGTTTAACTGATAGACTGCCTTCTCCTTTGAAACCAGTCCATGCTCATACTGAGCTCTTAAAAAAAAAAATAATTTACCTTTTGGACTTTTGAGTTTGCTCCATCATTAATGATGGTAGTGATTTCAGATGAGACTCCTGATATTTCCATCTTTGCTTTCATTTGCATTGTCAGACTGTATATCAAATTTTTGTCTAGCTTCCTGTTATACCAGGGAACAAAGTAGATTTGTGGTGTGATAACTTCCACTCTTACATTTTGATGGGATTAGCTGTATTTGCTTTTAGCAGTTGTACATATAGATGAATGTTAGTAAATTAGCTTTAATTTTATTATTGAAATTATTGTGATGACTTTAACTTTTATGTGAATGTAACTTATTTCTAAATGTTTAAAAAAATTAACTTACTGGGTTGTCTCAACACCTGGTTTTTATGCTGATAATTTTATGCCTTGTGTTTATTATTAAATGCCTATGTTGTCAATATAGTGAATCTGTTTGTTGGTTTTAAATCTGTTCTCATGCTAGTGTCTTGTTTGTATTTAGTCTGGTAGGTTTCAATTTTGTTAAGCCCCCGAGGCTTTAAGGCTGCTGCTTCTCACCCTGGAAGTTGGAGACTGATTTTGCACTATAAGAAAGAAGTGTTGCTCTTAATTATAAAAGCAAGGAGAAGTTGTGCATGGGGAAAGACCGTATTTCTGACTGGTGCTATGTTATGAAAAAGAAAGCCATTGTGCACGTTTGTCTTTTGCATGCTTAATGTGGGATTTGAGGTAGATGACCAATACTAATGTAGCTTGGTGGATGTTTCTATTAATATCTGGATACAAATATTTGTACTTGCAAGTATTCAAGCCTAGGGGCTTGATCTAGAAAAAAAAAATCATGTAAGCAGGACAAATACTTTTTATTTGGTTTTATTTGGTTGTTGAACTTGAATTAAAAGTGTGTTTGTGCACTGGATTTAGTGGGGAAAAGGCTGAAGTAACAGGACTCCAATTATTAATTTAACAGCAGTTATTGGTAAAGCGGTTGACTTGCACAGCTTGAATCCTGTAAATATTTTTGGGATATTTGTGTTTGTGCTAAGTTTTGTGTGTTGTTGTTTATATATATAAAGTCAACGAAGTTGTGGACACTGGTTCTAATGGTTCTTATATATTATATCCAGGGGTCTCGCATAATTTTCTTTGTGCTGTAGATCAACTGGAAAAGCAATTGCTTTTCAAAAAAAAATTAAATTCACAACAGCCGTAGCTGTAGTCACAGCTTACAGATGCTGTTGATGTTGCTGACTTGTTTCTTAAACTGAACAACTATAGTAACTATTTTAAGGTAACATTTAATAGTAATTACTGCATCAACAATAAAAAGCTTAAGGAATAGAGGTCTTTGAGAGCAAATGTTTTCAGAAGCAACACGTTTGCATATCATGGTGGTGTTAGTTCTTTCTTGCATTGTTTGTCAACTCCATTTTGGCAGTGAGTTGAAAGGCTTTTTCTGCTGTGATACTGGAGCACCCGTGCTAGCAGATAGATAAATAGGCTAACTTAAAGATGTTAAGGAGAGAAGTATTTCAGGAATAATATTTCTTTGATTAGTCAGATTTTTCTTTAATTTGAAGCTAGCTTTGCTTAATCGGAGTGCTTAATTTAATTAGCCTATTAAAACACTTTCAAAGAAGTTCCACTTAGTGGTTTTTGTAAATTACAATTTGTTAATTTTTATATATGGCGCTTAAACATTGATTGGCCAGGTAGATGTGATTTTCCGTTGACTGACCTTGTCACTATACTTAAATTTCAACACAGTATGAGTGCAGATTGTTCTGTGACCCTGATATAATGCATTCATTTGTATATTTTGTGTTTAGGTTTAATCTTAAAAATGGAACAATACGCCTCATACATAGGGTATGAGACTTCTAAAGTGCCTTTATCTGATATCGCTCAGAGGATTATGACAGCTTTGCAGTCTATTCCTGTAGGAGAAGTTGAAACTAGCAGAAAGAAAAACCAGAGTAAGTAAATCCTGAGCCCTTCAAGTGTTTCTGTTTTCAGTTTTTCAACTAAAAAAAAAAAAACAACAAAACAGCACCAAACCTGTAGTCCCTGTTTAAAAAGAAGAGTTAACTCCTGCTTTTAAACCTGAAAATTTAAGCTTTAACTGTGACGTTTGCTTTTTTAATTAAATATTGCTATATGAGTACAAGGAGCCAGGTTATTGCCAGTACCCTCAACTATTTGTTTTCTTCCTGTTCCTGCTATGTGGTAAAGGAGTAGATGAGATATTCAATCTGTTTATTACCTAGTAGTGTGAATTCAAATATATATATTTATTATCTATCCCAGAATCAGGTTAAAGAACAGTAGAGGTACTATGAACTTGCCAGCAAGTGTGAAATCTCCAGACTCACATCTGTCCTTTAAACATGTGTTGATTAGCAATTCGCCCCTTGTGAAAATCTAGGGGGAAGAGTGAACAAAAGTCCCAGTGGCAGAGCAAATTAGGTAGTGTTACAAGTACTTCAGCAGATCTTTGAGGAAATCTTAGTATGTTGAGGTTGTGCAAAATGGAATTCTTATTCTCAATTCTGTGTATTTCCTGATCTGCTGGTCTTGTAGCTCTGCAAGAAAGTAAGTAGTTGCAGTTTTGCTCAGTTGTCTATTTTCACAGTATTATATCCTGCAATATTTAGTCAATGGTATTTAAATGTAGCATTTGTTCTTATATGAGTGATGTTAGTTGCAGCCTCACATAAGAACAGGCTTCTCTTTCAGTAGATAAGTATTAAATCAGTGGATCCTAATGATATAGGTAGTGGGTAATGCTGTGTTCATTGCTGTGTTAATCAATTATATGCATTTGAAGAAATATGAGTTCACTTTTATATTTGAACCAAATCCCAGATTATTTTAAAGAAAATTGTATCTCACTTCTGAGTTTGTCATTCTGCTTGTCTTGCTTCCTTGTTATTTCCTTTAGTTTTCCTATGTGATGTTTTATCTGAAGTGTTATCTGAAGTATGTCTGCTGCTCATCTGTTCACTTTGTATCAAGCTTTAAAACTTAGATTGTTTTCTCAAAAACCCAATGAAGGTGTCTTATCTTTAGCCAGTTGAGTTTGCTGTCATCTTTGTAGCACTAATAAATCCTTATTCACTGGGGAGGGAATGATCAGTGAAAGCATTTAGTGGTGGCAGGTTATATGACTGGCTTTTCTTGCTCTCATATTCCCATGTAGTAATTACAGTATTTTCTACTGTCCAGGCTTAAGGATAAGCTAATTTGAATTGCTTTTAGGAAGTTGCCTCTCTCTATATATATGTAGCTTTAGTTAATTATGGATATGTAGAGAAGAGAAAGTTTAATTACCTCCTGTAAAAAACCAAAACCTGCCATGTTTGCAATGTTTCAAACTGTGTTTTTATTGATAGATCTTAAAAGATTCACTCCTGCTTTCTGGGAAAACTTAGTCTTCAGAAGGTGAACGTTAGGTTCAAATAAGACAAATATTTGTGATTAACTCTGGAGTGGAATTCTTTGGGTATCTTGGTAATAGAACAATGGTTTCATCTAATCTTAGGAAAGATGGTTTTCTACTGCCATCTTGTGTTACTTTTTCATAATTTGAGGTTGCTTAGCTCTTCGTCTCCTATCCCACGGAATGCTGTGTGCTGAGGAAAAGTGTAATTCTCATTTCCCAGAGGATGAGTTTTTCAGTGAAAAGCACACATCTGTGAAATAATTAAAAGTGCTGAATATGAACTCGGTTACCGTCTTTCCTAAGCTATAAGCGTTTTTTTGTTGTTGTAAGAAGAGTCAAGGAAACCAGACCCAAGCTACAAAATACGGTTATACCATATTTGCTATTCTAACAGATCAGGTTAGAAGTCTGAGCTGGAGAGAAGTAACTGATATATGCATACACAAATATGAACCTGCATGTAACATTATGGAGCAATGAACTTCTGGGGACTAAGTTACTTACTTCTTGGGAATAGTTTATTTAGTATTTTAAGTACTGGGTCCTTGTTTTCCTGGGCTTTTTTTTTTTTTTTTTTTTTTTTTTACCCCCATTTTTCA
>VZTY01030656.1:162946-191095 GCA_013400935.1 Turnix velox | reverse complement strand
TTATCCCCAAGTTTCAATAAACAGAAATAGATTCCGTTATGGTTTGTCATTACTATTCAACACATTAGATTCAGAAAGTGTCTTGCTGCTGGTGAAGCAAATGTCATAGCTGAAGATGTCAGTAGAGTGTTTGCTTGAAATGAAGCAGGAGTTAGAAGAGGATAAAATACCAGTTTTGTCCATTAGGTGTCTTTTGGATAGAATGTAGAGAGAAAGGAATCCTAACTAATTGCAAGGTTTGGTGAGACCAGCACTTCGGTGGAGTTCTGTTTTTCTTTGTGACTCTGTGTTGAGTTTGTTAATGTTTTTAGCTGGTGCCCTTTATTCTTCTAGTTTTCACTTGCTTCTCCTCTTTTTGAGGCTACAGGGCAGTGTTGAAGGCAGAAAAGTGGAGGCATGTCCCAACTGTTTCGTTTAGCATGGTGCAGTCCTGGGGTACATTTACAAAAGTTTCCATGAACTACAGCATCTGCCTGCTTTCAGAGCTGTAGGCTAAATATCACTGATGGGTCAGTGGTAGCCCAGGCTCATTCTTGTGCCATGGCACAGGGCTGTTTTACAGACAGCACTGATAGTCCTTCTGCTTCTTGAGGTGGTAGCTGTTTCATTTGCTTTCTGTCAATTTTATTCACCTGAGGTGTTGCTTTCTATTCTTGTCTGATCTCACAGTATCTGATCTATTGCAAGGATGAGTGATGTGACAAAAATAATGCTCTGCAGATGAAGCAGTCTGTAGGGCATAATGTGCTAAGGATGTATATGCAAATAGTTTTACTGAAAAAAAAAGTGGAATGGAACTGCCTAATTCCAAGGAAACAAATTGCATGAAGTACATAGAGAGTTCACTATTTTCTGTTTCTCATCTTGTCTGTGCCATCAGCTTTACACTGCCCAAAAAGGGGTTGTGTTTTCTTAAAAGAGGGAAATAGGCACAGTTATGGTATTACAGGGGTACCTTTTCTGAATACTGTGAAAAATGTTTGTCTGCTTTGTAGCAAACTTGAATTAATTTTTTATTAATGAGGATATCATATGTTTTTGAGAATGCATATTTAGGAGCCTGCAGGGCCCTTCGAAATGCAAATTATATCAGTTTGAGGAAAATGTGTGTCATAGACTACATACAGTATTACCTTACTGACACTTATACCAAACAAAGTAATGGCAATAAAATTTTGTAAGTTATAAACACTGTTATCAGATTTCTTTGTAATATAAAATCTTTCCCATTCTTTATTTTGAAAGGTGTGGAGGTGACTAAGAACAATGAACTAGGTGATAAGGAGGCGCATGTGAAAAGTGAAAAGGCAAGCATACTTTAAGATTGAAGACTGCTAAAAGCAGGAGTGCTGAGGAGACAGATAGGTCTGAGAAAGAAAAAATTGTTTTTAGGAGATTTATGCTTTAAAGACGTGCCTGCAGTTTTTCATGGTAGCTGTGCTGCTTTCCGGGGATGTTAACAGCATCGTTCAGAATCTTCTAGAGTTGCTAATGGTACATAATTTGTTCCTGTGAATGAATTTCTTGCATAATTAATCTCTTTAATTTTTGGACTTGCAGCACTGTTCATTAGTCTAAGCCCTATCCCTTGTTCCTTCTTTTCAACTTTTAATTGTTTGATATTTTTGGTCCTATTATAGGCTACTACTTGTAATTTCATAATCGTTAAGTGAACTGTTTCTTGTGAAAAATGACTTTGTATTGGGAAGTTTAATTTTTGATTTTATCATCTCTGCATTTGATTTAATTTGTCAGTACAGCATGGATATGGATAACTAGGACAGCCTCAACTCAGATCTGATTTTACGATCCATTAAGTTGATCAAAGAATTGCAAATAGTGCCAGTGTAATCTTGTACCCCCTGCTAATTTCGCAGCCTTCTCTGGTCTTACTCTGGTCTTCAGGAAGCTCAAGATGCAGGAAACCTTTTGACTTCTTTTGTGGGATGGGTGAGATTGCATTTAAACTGGCTCACAGACATGCACCTGTGGGTGTACATGGGTAATTTTAACAGTATGCTGCTGTAAGGGGATCCAGGGACTATGTGGATTTAAGCTGTTTTGAGCATAAATATATACATATGCATGTAAGTATTTGTTACATTTTGCTAATTTGTAAGTTGTTTGAGGAAATTGGTGGAGAACCAGTTGACTCGCTGTACTTGAATTTACAATGCAGTCATGGTCCCTTGCCAAGAGTTCCTTAACTGAGCTACTGTAGAAAAAACTCTGAATATTGAAGTTAAAGATGCAGTGAAAGACAGAGGTCTTTAACCAAGTCACTATGGAAGACAGGCTATGGGATTACATGCATGTTATACTTGTTGATTTGCAGCCTTAACTGCTCAAGTAATACTGGATTAAAAGAATAGTGGTGGTTTTGCATGTAAACAACAGAAACCAACAAAATATTCTTTACATAAACCAAAAGTCACATATTTATCAGTAGTGTGATTTCTTTAAACCGACGCTTTGGGTTTTTTCATACAATATTAGATCTTTCAAAGTTTGTCTAAATGAAGTCACATCTATTTATTTATTTGTCCTAATATGTTGAAAAGTGGTTCATTAAAACACTCCAAAATTTTTCCAGGATATTCATAATTCCACGCTATTAAAAACATATGCCAGCCCTGAAGAAAGTTCTGCTGGTCATATAGCAAGGGCACCATGTACTGATGAAATGCTTTGCTCTCAAGATACTGAAGCAACAAGCTTTTACCAGGATTTAGACTTGTCAGCCTGGGGATACAGAGAAAGAAATACTTCCATAGAAGTGAAAAACCTGAAGGATGGTGAAAAGAGTATGGCTACTTCCCTTAAAAGAAAGCAAGTTGTGCCTAAGTGTGGTTTGGAGAAAACAAGAAGATTGCCTGCACAAACCTGCTCTTCACATGAAAGAAGATACAGCTGTATTTCTAGACAGACAGAGTCTTCTGACAATTGTCCTTGTGATGTCAGGAGTTTGGGATATGAGGAAAGAAGAGAATTACTTGCAGCTATAGAGCAGGCGGTGGCTTTTGTAACTACTATGGTATTTCAGGATGGTTCTTCTCAGCTCAACTCGGAGCAGGTTAGTGAATGAAGTGTTCAGTCAGTTTTGTAGAATCATTTGAACTGTCCATGTGACTGACAAATGCAAAACAATGCTCACTGGGAGTCCAGAATCAGGACTGTATTGCTTACTAAAATATAAATGTAAAATGAGGTAAACCTTAACACTTTTGACTCTTTTTAGTTACCAAGTAAAATTTAAAATGAGACTGCTTGGACTATACAGGCGTTTTTGCACTTAAGGTGACACTTGAAAATATTTTTTCCTCCTTTTTAGCATCTCACTGGATTTTTGTTTTAAAGCGTATTCATAAAACTTGCATTTTCCTTTGCTGTCAATCACGTATGTAGTAACTTCAGTCTACATTGTAGGCTTCATACTGTAAATTATTTGGTAAATTTTCTTTATAGAGTTATTGCATGAACTCTGTCAGAGGGAACACTATTATGATTGTTCTTAACAGGACTTAACCTCATCAGTAAAAGGAGTAGTTGTGCTAGTGAAGAGTCAGACAGATCACCCTTGCCTTTCCAGTAGCTCTTCAACTGAGTATGTTGCTAATGAAAATGAGAAGTTAATTTACTTAAAAATGGAATCGTCTCTTTGGGAACAACAGCAGTCTCATAAGAAATTTGCTTGGTGAGGATACGATAAAATACTGTCTTGCTTTACATATGCTTTTAGCTACATTCATGTTGGTTTTGTATCACAGTCAATCTTTGTCTCCTCACATGTCAAGTTTGTTGAATTTCCTTTTTGATGTGTTAGTCTGTGTTAAGCTGGGGCAAATATGAATGAGATAAAAATAAAGTATTTCTTCTGGCTCATCATATCACTAACTGACACTGCAGAAGTAGGTTGGGATTCTGGTGGGAGCTGTTTAAGTTCATCTGGAAGTCATTTAGGAACAGCTTATAGCTATGTGGCATGCCAAAAATTATTCATCCAGATTTATCTTTCTTGTTTCTTATCTTCCATTTCCTGAGCTGCAATTCTCAGTATGCTTTGGGACATCATTTTGGTAGATGTCCTTTTTGAGCTCCTCTAATTATTTTTGAGCGATGTGTCTTTTTTTTTTTTTTTGTAATGACTTGAGATCCTGAATGAAGTTTTCCTAATATTCAGTATTATTGTTATATGAAGCTTACTGGAGTATTTTTTAAGTGGAGGCTTTACCTTTTTAGCAGTTGGAATAATTTTTTTAAATGTTAGGTCTTGTTTTAAGCTTCCAGTTACATAGCCAAAATCCATTTTTACTCTTTGCTATTAGCTTTGAAGTGGTATCTCATAAAGGGAGAAATAACAACTGAATCTGTTTCTCAGGTACAAGGGCTGCAGGTTAAAACTTCATTAGAGTATTTTGACTTTCAGTACTTACTGCTTTATAAAAAAGTGCTAAATTTACGTTATTACATAGCATTACTTTTCAAGATGTGGAACTTGGCTTTTAATTGCATCTCTGCCACTGCTCCACTGTGACTTCACACAAATAATTAGTAAAATCTATATATTATTATACATAACTTGCAAAGTAGCATGGATATGGGAGCTATGGACACTTTGAGAAGGACTGGAAAGATGTTACAAGTATGAAGCATACTAGATTTCAGTAGAATATTAACAATAGGCAATTTAGATTCTCTCGTAACTTTTAAGTCATAATTTTCCAATAGTGCATTCCATCATAAGACTCTGTGATTGTGTTTTGGTATATTCAAGTATTAAAAGGATGCCAGCTGCTGTTTTAGATTAAGATTGCTTTTAATTTTCATTGCGAAATAAAGATTTGTTTTCTTTGGGTGTGTCATATCTGCTAATTTGTTATGGAAGGAAGCTTCAACTATTACTGAGATGAGACTCAAATTCTGTTCTTAAAGGAATAAAGAAATACCTTTTAACTGTTAGCCTGAGGTGCATGAAGTAAATTGCTACTAGATTTAGTGAATGTATAGTGTATTTTAATAAAGTATTTCTTTGCAGGCAAGTGTTGTTTCAAATGCTACATCGCAAAGTTCCAATTGTTTGCTTCAATGCAAAAGATTTCCTGAGGACTGTACTTCAAGTTTATGCTAATGAAATTAGCTGGAAACAAGGTAACAGTCTAACCTATGATCTAGTCCTATAATTTCTGTGCTTTTGATGTTTCAGTTAAAATCACTATGCACAGAACTGAATGGATTAGATGGTTCCAATACATTACTAAAACACTATATATTAGTACCATGAAAAACAGAGCACTACCTGGGAGGAAGCTGTGACCAGAGGCTTGATACATCAAGGTGTATTCTCAGAGCAGGAATCATATAATTGAATAATTTCACAACAACTTCCAGTGGAAACAAAAGCTCTCAACACAGTCCTGACTATAGCTGAAAAGGTCAGACTGCTTCATGTTTCATGTTCCGTGGGAAAACTTTCTCTAGTCAAAGGGAAAGGTGAGAATAAATTCCAGAGGGTGCTTGTACTTGTCAGAATTGGGTATCGCTTGAATGGGTACGTGGTTTTTTTTCATAGGGTAAAACAAGGCTCTTGTATGGGTTTGAAAGCAACTTCAAAGAGAAGATGTTTTATGTTTTCTTGGTTCTATGGTTAGGTTAATGCTGGAGTTAATTACAAAAATGTGATTCCCTTTACACAAATCTTTAGTTGGTGTTCAGCATCTGAAAAGTTTTATCAAGAAGTCACAGTAAACTGATGATTTAGAATGTGGTGATTTAGAATCAGAAGATCTAAACAGATGACACTTAGCCCCGGCAATGAAAAGGATGAGGGGGGGGGAAAAGTCATGATTGAAGTCACAGGAAGGATAGTGAGCTATTGGAGAGGGTCCAGAGAAGGGCCACGAAGATGATCAAAGGGTTGGAGCAACTGCCCTATGAGGACAGACTGAAGGAGTTGGGGTTGTTCAGCCTGGAGAAGAGAAGGCTCAGAGGGGACCTCATAGTAACTTATCAGTACCTGAGGGGGTCCTACAGAAAGGCAGGGGAAGGAATTTTTAACATAATATCGGATGGGAGGACTAGAAACAATGGATATAAATTAGAGGGGGATAGATTTAGACTAGATATAAGAAAGAAATTCTTTACAGTGAGGGTGGTGAAATACTGGAACAGGTTGCCCAGGGAGGTTGTGGATGCCCCCTCTCTGCAGGTGTTCAAGACTAGGCTGGACAAGGCACTGGGCAGCCTGGTCTAGTGGGAGGTGTCCCTGCCTATGGCAGGGGGGTTGGAACTCGATGATCTTTAAGGTCCCTTCCAACCCAAACTATTCTATGATTCTATTAGGAACAAAAAAAATCTGGTAAAAAAACCTCAAAACCAAACTCTAAACAAAAACTAAACCCACAAAAAACCTGCCTCAAAAACATTGGGTATTGAACTTAATCCTATTTCAATACAATAATGACCATTTGTTTCAGCTGCAAATTCAATGTTTAACATTTCTCTAGTGTCTATTTATGATATGTCTGCTAGAAAGAGGGGCAAAGCTTTAGAGGGATTTCTTTGTATGGAAAATAATTAAAGCATTTTGATTGTCAGAAATAACTTATTTTTGTAGTTGCTGATAGCGTTGTGTTGGATCCAAGGATTGCAGCATGGCTGATAAACCCCAGTGACACAGTTCCCTCATTTGAATGCTTAATGAAGGAGTATCATGATAAGTCTTTTCCTGTGGGAGCCATAAATAAAGATACAGGCACTCTGAGAAATACATCAGTAAGTAGTTTGTTTTAAATTGCTTATGGTTGAGTTAAAAGGAGAAGAATGTTATGAAAAGACTTCTTTGCTTAGGAAATAAAGAAAATTGCAGACAGTTCTTTTCTGGTGGAAGATAAGTATTAATATGGTTTGTTGGAAATCAGATTTCAAAGAAGAGTGAGAAAAGAAAGATTCTACCAAGATGGGATAGTATTCTTCAGGATCAGCTGTAAAATTCTATTTCAAATCTGTAAAGTTCAGTAACAATATAAACTGTAGAGTATTTTGATAAGTTTTCTTTCCACGTTTCTAAAAACAGATTTCCAGCCTTGCTTCGCAAAATGTCTAATGCTTTTTTCTCTTATTTCTGTGAACTTGTACCTTGAATTTTGCTTAAGATTAACAATGTTCCTGTATTTCACAGCTGATAAAAAATGGCACTTTGTAGGCTGAGAAACAGTAGGGAGTCAAAGATGAACTTTAAAGCACATGTATGAACATTCTGTGATTTTCTTTTTTTTTTTAATTGTCAATGAGACAGAGTGCTTAATCAACTTCTTGAGATGGCATTTCCAGCACTATTGAAAAATCTTAATTTCTGCTGAAATCTATTTAGTGGATGTTAAAAAATTTCAGTGTTTGTATTTTGAGCCATAATAATATTTTCTGGCCACTTTAGCCTTCGGAAATTGTTTGAATGGTAAAAAGATGAGTATCAGCCTAACTGATGGATTTTTATTTCTTTTTTAAATAGTGTAGGGAATGGACAGGCAAACAGACAGAAGCTATAAACTTGTTGGTTATTTTTGTATATGATGTCCCCTGCTGTGGGTTACTGTCCTTAATCTTGTCTCTTTCCATGGCTTTATTTGGTCTTTTGTTCTTCATGTATTGCATTTATTCTTGCTGACCATTTCTCAACTTTGTCATGCTGGTTCTCAGCTCTGAATTAAATAACAAAGTTTTATTTCCTTCCTGTCCTGTTTCAAGTCTAGTTTGTTTCCTTGTCCCAGGCATCTCCAGTACCCTCATGTTCACCCGTCACCATTAATGTCACATCCTGTCATTATTCCCTCCACCCCTTTCCTCATGCAATTAATTAATTCCCTGGATTCTCTCCATTTCTTCTTGCCTTCTCTGTTTGCACAGTGGCTCCTAGTTCTTCCTGTGAATCCTAGCACTTTGCCAGATTTGTCTATTTAGTCCTTTTGCTCTGACTTTGCTGGTAGGTTCTTAAAAGTTGTCTGTACTCCCAGAGGGATCCAGGACAGGTGATAAATCACATCTCATGCCCCCACTACTTCAGTTAATCTCCCTCTATATTTGCTGGCCTACCAGCAAATATCTACCGAGCATATCACTCAAAATGACTGCTTTTTATTCTGAAGTTCATTACTCATCTATACACATTCTAGCACAGAATGTGTACTGCTTGCTCCTTGACTTTTATATTTGATGCTGTTCCAGAAGGCTCAATAAAAGAGATCATAGTTCATGTACCTCGAAGCCTTTACTAGAAGAGGTGATAACCATTGTGCTGCTGATTATGAGCAAGGTTTTTTGAAGACAGGTTGGCAGCTTTTCACTGGAGTACAGCCCTGCTTCAATTAATCTGT
The DNA here is from genome assembly GCA_013400935.1 of Turnix velox. Lineage (NCBI taxonomy): Eukaryota > Metazoa > Chordata > Aves > Charadriiformes > Turnicidae > Turnix > Turnix velox. The sequence goes on along the minus strand of VZTY01030656.1, from coordinate 182,726 downwards.
CAGATTAATTGAGAGAACTCCTTACTGATGAAATTAGACTTGTAGATCTGCTGATGCTCATCCTTTACATGTATCAGCTTTGAAGACAGCCTTCTGTATTCTTCCTTCAAGGGCTCTCTCTTTTTTGGTCTTGTGGTGTTCAATTCTGCTGTAGGGTAGAGGTGAAGCCTATACAGTATGTGTCCATATTGTCTAATTACAAATGACCAACTCAAATAATGCTGAAGTTGTGTGGATAATAGGTCTTGAGCAGATGTGAGGCTAAGCTGTTAGTGGAATTTACTACCCCTTTGAGACAGTCTTCTGCTTCTAGGACTTAGTTGGGATACTAACAGGCAGCTACTGAAGTAGGATCTGTTTAGTTTTATGTGCGGTTTTCTTGAATCTGAGGGTCATTTCAAGATGAAATCAACTATGACCCAGGCATAAGTGTATTCTTGATTACTGCAACACTGGTGCCTCCTTTTTTTTTTTTTTTTTTTAATGGTATGCACTAGGAAAATGTCTGTAGCAAAAATTACTCTAAAACCAGGATAATTGTGTTTTTATCATGAAACAAGATTAAAATCTATATGTCACCTACTAGGTGTCTCCTATGCTTCTGTTATTCTTAACACTTCTCCTCAAAAGTTAGTTTGACTAACATGATGAAGTTCCAGTGATGTTTCCTTCCTTGCTGTGTACCAGAGTGCTTGCCTTCACAGCAATGGTGTGTTATAATTTGTCCTAATAGAAACTAATTTTCATTGTGTTCTGGTTCTATTGTGTTTGTGCTGGAACAAATAATTTGGATTCCTTCTGCATTCTGTTTGGATCAAATAATGGATGAAAGATGATGCGCTGCATCTCCTATAATGCTTCAGTTCCCAACTTCTGTTTTTCTTCAGATGATGAGGTGGTTTTGCGAGTAGTAGGCCAAAATTGTGAGTTTTATGTGCAAGGCAGATTTTAATGCACTTTGGAGCATGGATGACAAAGTCATTTGTAATGAACAGGTAAAAATAAAGATAGTGTTTACTTTGGTGCAATTTAGTTTAGTGTACTGGTGTCTCAGTCCTTGCCTACCCTCACTCCTTAGAAACATACCCAGGAGGTTCTGAGACATCCTGAAGGCACAGAGGAGATAATGGCATCCAGGTCAGAGAGCACCTCCTGCATTGGTTCCAATGAAAAAAACAAGTCCAGTGAGTCTTTGCCTCCCTGAAGAAAGAGGAAGATCCTCCCTGTCTATTAATTTTAATATGATTTTTTAATCTTGGAAAAGTCCTGATTATGAGATCTGTTTATACTGTTTGGACTGTCCTTTAGGAAGAGTTCTGAAGATTTGCCAACTACTTCAACTGTTTTTGCTTCAAAAGAATTGATGTTCTGACTAGACAAATTAAAAGCCCTGGAGTACCATAGAATTCTGCCATCAAACCCATTCTTAAAAAAATGTTTTTGGCAACAATTCACTGGCAATCTTTCTTGTTTAGACCATAATTAATAGATTAATGACATTGCATGATATCACGTCTAGTTACAGTGCAGTGTCTTGGTTTTGTTCTCTGTAAGATATATGATGTTGAATTGAACCTAAGTATTGTCTTAATTTTCTGTGCAATCTTAGAGGACAGAGTATATCTGATTACACATAGAAACACCCCTTTCTGTTCTACTCATCACAGTGCACTAAAGGAAAGATTCTGAATGTATAAAAAAAAATTAACCACTTGAAATGAGCAGCAAAGTCATAATTTCAGGGAGCTTATTCTGGTAAGGAAAGAGGTTTCTAGCTCAATTTGAGTGGAGAAAGCAGAATAAATTTCTTTTGGAGCACCTTTTTTTCCCCAACTGTAGGTATTTCATGACAACAATAAGTAAAAGAACAGACAAAATCTTGACTATTTAGGATCTATCTTGTCCTGTTGATGAACTGCTTATCATAGCTCCAAGAACATTTCTGAAGTGCCTAATCCAAATAGAGCACATACTGAAAAATATACTTTATGTAGTTTAATAATTTTAAAATAGTGTAAACATTTTCATGTGAGCCTTAGAATTCTTGATTAATTTTTAAATTTTATTTGTATCAGTATCAAAACTTAGGTGTGAACTTGGAGAAGCTTTATAATGTAATGACAGACCTTGCAAATGACTTACAGGTAAGAAGTGATTACTCAGATATAATTTCTGAGGTACTGTAGTGAATTTGAGAGAGTCAGTGGTGTGCTTCTCACTCAAATTGGAATATCTGCTCATGTTAAATAAAAGGCCTTGATGGTCCTTTTAAGGACTTATATTGAAGTCCTTACTGGTTTACAGTGCTGGCCAACATGTACAATTAAGTTATACATCAAATTTGTCTTTTTTCTCCAAAAGGAGGAAATGGTTAGTCTGAAGGCCAATCTTTCCTGAGCAACAGTTAACTAGTTATTTAAATTAAGTTTCTAAGAAAAGGAAATATTCAAAATGTTGTGACTTCTGTTATTTTAAAGCTGTGCAAGACAGTCTAAAAAGTGTTACCAGAGGTAAAAATTAGTGTAGCTGTTTTTTTCTCAATGTATTCTTTGGCTATCAAAAATCTCAGCATATTTATTGCACTGAGTACTGGTCAAACTTTGGAACAGGCTTCTTAGATAGGTGGTTGATGCCTCAAGCCTTCCAGCATTTAAGAGACTTTTGGACAATGCTGCTAACTGCTAATAATTTTCTTTAACTTTTGGTTAGCCCTGAAGTAATTGGCAATCAAACTATCAAGTGAGCTTTTTTATCCAGTTTCAACCCTTACTGCAGTTCAGAATGAATCTTAAGGAGTCTCCTAAGGGGATTTTTTTGTGTGTGTGTTTGTTTTCGCACTGTTAACATATATCTGAGAAAGTCAGAATTTGGGTATGTGCTCAGATCTTGGTGGAAGGTACATTATAGGGTCCTAGCATGTTTTCGTGAACTTCTTGGTAGCGAGTGTTTGACTTGGGCTATTAGTTGATGGAGCTGTATTAATCTGGACATCTCGCTGGCCCATCAGTGTAATGAAATCTGTGAAGGAAGCCAATGGGGAAACACCAGAGACGGGAGAAGCACTGAAAAATTGTCTACATCAGTAGGTTTTAAACAAGTACTGCTGTCTCATTGGTTTAGTGGTTAGTTTAAAAGCAGACTTCCTGTTCTTTGTAACTGAGTACATAACCCCATTGTCTCTTATTTTCTTCACAAATGAAAAAACTCTGAATGACTGCTTAATTCCTCAAGTGAATAAAGAAAGAGGCATAACTGTAGGTTCTACTTTAATGGAGCTTCCTCTAAGAATAAGCAATTAAAAAAAATTAGGTGTACATACTTCTTTATTACCTTTCTGTACAAAGTAATTTCTGTTACAAACTGTTTCTGTTGCCCAAAATATGAAGTGGTAAATGACTATGGAATTTAGATACATAATTGACACTAAGGAATATTTCATTGGACAATGATGTCATATAAAAAGGGATTGTACAGAAAATGAAATACTTCTTCCTGAAAAATAGTTCTATGTAATGACGCTGTTGTATGTTTTGAGAGAAAACTGGCTGAAGAATTTATTTGTATTTTGCTTCACAGGTTCAAGGTTTGTGGAAATTATTTTGCATGTTAGAGCTTCCACTTATCAAAATTCTGGCAGGTATGAAAGTTCAGTTCAAAATATGAATCTTCCCTATTTTCACACAGCTGCTGATTATGCTTAAGTAGAATGTTGTGTCTCAGAATACTAAATTTTCTCAGCCTCATAACAGCTGAGTTTCAGATTTTGTTTTACAGTCTAAGAAGCATATAAGATCAAGTTTGGCAATTGTGTTATCTATATATAATTTCTCATTTACAGTGATGGAAACACACAAAATACATGTGAACAAACAAGAACTGAAAAAAACATCAGAGATTTTGGGGGTAAATTTTGCCTTTATTTTTTCTTTTGGATATTATAGAGCAATATCTCTCACTTCTACCAGCATAATTGATTATAAGGAGGAAGAATCACCTTGTTTTCTGACAATCAGTTTCTACTACTTGTTATTATTATAAATGTAACTAATGATATTTACATTTTAGGGTCCTTCCATGTCTATTTAGGCAGAAAGAAGATATTTTTGCTTCCTTAGCCTTGCCCTAAAGCTGAGATTGCTTTGCAGAGTACCTGTGTTATGTGTTGTAGAGTAAAAAGAATGTAATAACTTTATCTGACAGTTATCAGTAACATTCTTCCTGACAAGAGACAGATATTTCTATTTCTGTTCGTAAATAAAACTCTTTCCAATTTACATGTTCTGATTGTTCTAATTTTGCCACTTCCCTGTTGATAAAAATAGCTAGAAGAGAATCCTATTTTTTAGCATAAGTATCTAAATAATCATAGTGACCAGAAAGTCTGTTATTTCACCGTAGTGATTTGCTTAGCTCTGGTTTCTCACAAATCTCTATAGTCTTCAGTGAGCTAAATTATCTTCCTGCAAATTCTGGTCCTTTTCTCTGCAATACATACCCCTCCCAGATCATGAAAAAGTAAAGACTATGCAATCAATCTACTAAACCAAGCATAGCTGGCAATGATTACACATTATCAAATACCTTTTCCTTAAATAACAGTTCGATATACTTGTTAACCTGGAAAGGTGTAGATATTGAAGAAAATAATGTAAACAAAATAATTCTGATGTGATAATTTATAGTTGCGACTCAAAGAGCTTGAACTGGAAGCTCATCAAGCTGCTGGAGAACAATTCCTTTTGACCAGCAGTAGTCAACTCAGAGAGGTAATACTTACATTGCATTATTATTATATAAATTCTCTTCCCAACTTCATAATTCTTTTTTTGATAATTGTTTTCTGGTTTTCGTGGAGGTGATACTTGTCCTTTATAAATCCAGCAATATTGGGTAATCTGAATAATTTTAATGTATTTACAAAAATTATGCAGTTAATTCTAGTAAATATTCTACTCTACTCAGAAGTAAAGATTTCACTTTTTTGATTCTGACTTAGTTGTCTTTGCTTTAGTATGCTCTTTTCCTTTATATCTGTTTTCTAGACTTAAGTTCAGGCACCAAATAGTTTTCCTTTCTTTTTCAGCACTTGCAATACTGAAACATTTCTCTTACAGTTTTTTTCTCTTACTGTAGGTACTGTTTGAAAAGTTAAAACTACATACACTATGTGAGAAACTTCACAGAACTGAAATACAACAACTTGTGTCCACCTCAGAAGTTGTGGTGAGACAGAGAGACATTTTAAACCCCTCTGCATAATTTAGCAAGACCTTCAAGCTTCATTTGAGTTAAATCGTCATTTGGCTAATTCACATTCTTTGTTTTGCAGCTAAATAAGTTGAGAGATCTTCATCCTTTGCCTAAGATAATTTTAGAATACCGGCGGGTGAGCTAATTTTTTTCACATAATGGAGTTACATGAAAGCAAAAATAGCAAGAAATAAATCATTCACATCTAAACAAATAAAAAAGATTGTTTCTCATGTTAGTTCATTCAAATATTCATTCAAATTTTGAAGCTATAAATTTTCTTAGGAGCTTTTCTAGTATTTACACTTCTGTTTTGTGGGCTATATCCAGCACAAAACTTTCTTTCTGCAACAAGTGTAAATTTTCGCTATTACATTTGTCTAGTGCTATAAAGCATAACACAAAGCAAAACATTTTTTTTGAGTTCTGAAGAAATATTCTGGAGAAAATGAAGGACAGATTAGTTAGAGGGTTTTTAGGTGATGAGCCTCCTGAAAATTGCTAACAATCTAGTTAGTCTGTTCTCACACTTAATATTTGATTTTCAGTGGATGAATTTCTAAGATTTAAAAAGGGGGGAAAAAAGTGAGTCAGAGGTCTTTTTTTGTGTGTTTGGCTTTTTGGTATAGCTTATTGACCTGGGGATACAAGTTATGAAAGAATAAATTCAATTTGTTCATTTGCTACTAGATGCAAAGGCCTGGCTTTAGGGTATAACTGAGCAACTACTTAGGTTTTGCTAATAGGTCAGCTATTGGTGAGTTTACACCTGTTATCTGCTAAGATAAAACTATATTTTAACCAAGTCTGCAAAACCATTTAATATGTATTTGGAAAATAAGTTTGTTTATTTGAAACATCTCTTGTTGCCATCAATTTTCATATACACTCTTATGTAATTTAGATTCACAAGATGAAATCAACTTATGTGGATGGACTACGAACATGCATGAGAAAGGTAGAGATAGGAAAAGTAATCTGTAAAAAATATTTCAAATCATCAAAGAATGTGAAATTATTGTAGTGTTTACAGTTCAAAACCCTCACATGAAGAAAATAAGTATTTCTGTTTGACTTCATAGTCCTGATACAGTGAATTGTTATTACTGTTGCATACTTTAAATGTATGTATGTCTTACTTATTTTCTTTTGGGGGATTTTTACTTTACTTGGCTACAGGGATTTATTTCCTCTACTTGGAATCAAACAGGAACTGTGACAGGCAGACTTTCAGCCAAACGTCCAGTAAGTGAGCCTGTTAAAGCGTGTACATTTCAATTAGAATTAAAAATGTATATTTATATAGAATATTACATGTTTTTAACACATGAAATATTAATTTTCATCTTAGTCTAGCAGCTGACACATTTTAGGAAGATGATGGATAGAAAAAGCTTGTTAAATAGTTGTTTTACTCTAGAACTTTTTTTCTTATGAGTGTTTTCTATTATTTGTGAATCAGAATTTAGTAGTATTACCTGAACTTCACTTAGGTAGAGGGACAGAATTGTGAGCCATGCATGCAGCCTCTGAAATTCCACTGAATAGTTCTTTGTAATGAGTTCCTGGTGTTCATGAACAACTCCTTGTTAAGGATCAATAATACCATGGAAGGTACTCTGGATTATAGAAATAAAGGAAGCTCTTCTGGCGTTTGGTTTCAAGCCTCATAGCAGCTGGTGATGATGTTCTGAAAGTCTTGACAGATGCTTGTAGGGTTTTGATGGTTGGCCTCTTTATATTTCCTCTCTCATCTTTGGCAGCAATGATCTTCACGTATGTGCTTGTGGGTGGAATATGGTTTACTTGCCTGTTCAGACTGCTTGAGGTTTTTTTCCAAAGTGGCCCTTTTAAGGGCATATTTGAATATATTCAATTCTGCATTTTACCTGGAGTTAGGAAGAACACTGACTTTTTGACTGTAGGGACTAGTGAGGCCTTCTGCATTCCACTTCTATTGTAGCCCATGGCTGCATGGATGAGCATGCAGAATATGGTATTGGGAAGAGATAGGGTTGCAGAATGCTTTAGGGACTTAAGGCACAGGTGGTAGAAGTAGAAAAATAGTGACTAATTAGCTGCAGAGTTTTTTTTGCTGGTTTAATGATTGCCTTTCTCAGCAAAGGCCTGACCTCTGCTCCTGTGGAAGTGGTGTAATAGATGTGAATGTGTGGCTATGGTTCATGAAGGCTAGAGGGAATCCTCAAGGCCATGGTATTGTCAGTTCTTAGCCATTCAGGTATGAGTATTTCTTGTCTGTGGAGGTACTAGCTGCTTTGCTCAGGTGAGCTTATGTTTCCCAACTGGTCTGGTGATTTTTGTAGTTCTGGCAGAAACCTGTCCTTGGAGGTTCTCATCCTCATAGTATGGACAACTTCCTTAGCTCTAATTTTGCACATCTTCACAGTTCAGGTTTTATTTATATCTTCCTACCTTCATAGTTTCCATACAGTTTGTCACCAAACAATTTATAGGAAGTGCTTGTGCTTTCTGCTGAGTAAAAAATGCTGAATTACAGAATCATAGAATGGTTTGGGTTGGAAGAAACCTTAAAGATCTTCTAATTCCAGCCCCCTGCCATGGGCAGGGACACCTTCCACTACACCAGGTTGCTCAATGCCACCTCGAGCCTGGCCTTAAACACCTCCAGGGAGGGGGCATCCACAACTTCTCAGTGTCTGACCACCCTCACTGTTAAGAATTTCTCTCTTATATCTAGCCTTTATCTCCCCTCTTCCAATTTACATCCATTACTCCTAGTCCTTCCATCCTGTATCCTATTAAAAAGCCCTATCCCTGCCTTTCTGTAGGCTTCCTTCAGGTATCGATAAGCTACTATGAGGTCCCTCCTGAGCTTTCTCTTCTCCAGGCTGAACAACCCCAACTCCTTCAGCCTGTCCTCATAAGGGTGGTGCTCCAGCACTCTGAGCATCGTGGTGGCCCTCCTCTGGTCCTGCTCCAANTTGACCTGCTGGTCACACTGCATTTATCGCTCCTCAGTTTTCTTCTGGCCTTCAGGGCTGCAAGTGCACACGGGCAGCTCATATTGAGTTTTTCATCCAGTGACCCCCCCAAACCCTTCTCTTCAGGGCTGCACTTAAACCACTCTCTGCCCTGTACCTGTGCTTGGGGTTGCCCCAGCCCCATTGTAGGACCTTGCACTTGGCCTTGTTGAACTTCATGAGGTTGGCATGGGCCCACCTCTCAAGCCTGTTAAGGCTCTGGATGGCATCCCTTTCCTCTGGCATGTCAGCTGCACCACACAGCTTGGAGTCATCAATGAAATGGAGAAGTGCTACTGGTGCTCCTATTTCTCATGCACTCATATGTGGGAAGGTGATCGGATAGAATGGAAAAGGTGATCACAAATCTTGTGGTTTGACAAATATTCCAATGTGATGCACAGACATTTAGAAGTCAGAGCTGAACAGACAGCTGTCCTATAGAACCATATGCAACGCAAGGTGACCAGTGGTCCCTAATGTTAAAAATTATATGAAATCTACTTATAGATTGCTTTTCTCCAGTAGAGTATTGCTAAAGTTAGCATTTGGAGTTGCCTGAGTCCAACTTTTCCTTATCAGGAAAAGCATTGGCATGGCTTTCTTTTGTGTGAAATGTTTATAGAACTTAAACCATCTGAATCATTTATTCATATAGAAGATATACTGCAGTGCCCAGTCACTTTGCTGAGTGTTAAAGTATTGGGAGGATTCTTGCCAGAAATCACCAAATATTGTGAATATTTTTGCAGTTACTATGAATTTGTGTAAAATTTTATCAGGATATTTGCTGAGGAAGCTTATTTTTAAAACACTTGAAGGAGTGATTAATGCAAAATAGAAGTATGAATCAGATAAAGTGGTAATTCATTTGGAAACAAAAGCGTATTTGCTGCAGTTCTTGTGGGAGTTGGAGTTCTAAACAAAGTTTCATCTTAGGCTTAGTTTATAAAAGTAATGCATTTGTCTGTTCTCTTTGGAGTCCAGCAGGGCTTTACTCATAGGTTTTATGGGAAATGACCAGAGATTTGGCACAAAATTGGCTTTCTTTTTCAGGTAAACTATTCTGTGATCTTCTTGCAGATAAAGCCACATCTGATGTATGCATGGTGTATGTAAAAAATACTTCATGTGGCTTTCAGTAGACAAAATTATTCAGATGAATTTTTATCATTTCTCTGTTGCAGCAACTTAAAAGGGGCTTCTTTGTAGAACTTCTACTTCAGTGACTCTCCCTATATATGTCTATTTTAGCTTAACTATATGCTCCTCTTTTTCTCATTTGATTTCTTTTACATTTGTGCTGCCTAGTTAATGCATTTTTCTCAGATGACAAAAATAGTATGTAGTACATCATTAAATAGGGTTGCATTTTATAGTGTAATTTCCTGCTATAATAGTGCTACTCCCTTACAATCTATCTGAAACCTGAAAGTAAATATAAACCCTGAAATTCTTCAGTCAAATTATTTTGTGATAGATACATAGGCTAGTTATTTTTCCACTCTGCTTATAGCTGTTAGAGGAATGCAAGTTTATATCAATCTGTTATTCTTAATGGATTCTTCTAAAAAATATTAGTCCTGTATAAATTAGTATATACCTTTATTCCAGTGCACATAGTTAACTTCTTATTGGATCTATTTATTTCATTCATGAAGACTTGTTTGTGTTCTCCAAACTTGCCTTGAAATTCTACTTTCCAGACTCTCACCTTTTAAAGCATAAAATAAGTCGTGATAATTGGAAAAGCATAAAGCAAATTGAAGTCAAGCTTCTTTCAGAATGAAATAATTTAAGCTGTCAGTCAGAGAAACATATTCATTTTTTATTTGGAAAGGAGGAATGTCATTTGTAAGAGAATGTAATTATAATATGTTGAATGCTAATGTGCCTGAAGAAAGGACCATAAAACCCCCTGAAGTACTGTCTCTCCCTCAGTCTCTCCAGCAGATTTTCTGATGGTGAATTTATGAAGTAGAATTACATGCTTGTTTATTGCGAAGTGCTACTAATAGTATTTTGAATATGAATAATAAATAAAAAATAAATAATCTATCTGGCTTCCATTCTAATGGGAACCAGAATGGAAATTCCATTCTAATATCTTCAAATCAAGACCCTTCTGAGCAATAACCATCCAAAAATAAGTCTGTTCTTTCAATTAATTTTTCAATTAATTAAATTAATTAATTACCAACATTATATCTCCATTACTTACCTTCTGGACTCAGTGGACTAATTGTCTCTGAGATAAGACTGAAATACAGAATCATAGAATAGTTTGGGTTGGAAGGGACCTTAAAGATCATCAAGTTCCAACCTGCCTGCCATAGGCAGGGACACCTCCCACTAGATCAGGCTGCTCAGTGCCTTGTCCAGCCTGGCCTTAAACACCTCTGGAGAGGGGGCATCCACAACCACTCTGGGCAACCTGTTCCGGTCTAGTTTTGAAATAGTTTTGGGATCACTTAGGAGCAGTGTGGATGTGATGCTGCCCATTTGACTCCCTTTCGTAACACTGACCCAGTACATTTTACATGCTTGACATATCCACATGTGCAGCCCAAGCTGTCAGAGCTATTGTGGCAGCTCTCAAATTTCAAGCATTTTGTCCAAGACTTTGTTAAGGCTTCAGGGTGATCTGTGATACTACCAGGAGTCTTTCTGCAAGTTTGTAGCCTATAGTCGTAATTGGATTGCAGCGCAAATGGAGTGTTCTACAAGGTATTTCAACAGTGGTGAGTGGTGTTAAAATTTCAAGTGTCCTTATGCCTTTGCTTCACAGTTTTTAGAAGGCTTTGTCAGCACTAATGCAGTGTAAGGAGCCAGGCACCAAGTCTGGAAGCAGGATATGATCACAACTTCCTTTTATTTTTTCAGAAATGAACCAATGTCATAGCTACTTTTGGAATTTAATTTTTGGAAATTATTTCCATATGCTGTCCTGCTGAAATAGATTTTGACTTAAATTGGATAGATTGTGTCATAGATATGCCTTTATCTTACTTGAGTCTGTTGTTTCTGTGTTTTTGGGGTTTTTTCAAGTATGTTTACTAGGGAATATTCCCTTAACACTGTTTACTTTGAAAATATAATGTACTAGTTGTATATATTAATTGTATAATATTTACTAGCTCCAACTGCCATTGAAAGGGTTGTTACATCTATGCCTTACCACTGTATTTTCAACAAAATCAAATAATATTTTGCAGCTCATCCCAGAGCTGAATAGCCTCCCATCTTAATGAACATGAGTTTAACAGAGTATGTGTTCCATGTATAATTTTATTTAAGTAAAATGAAATAAGTAACCAAGTACTTGGTTTGTATATGGGAAACAGAAGCAGTCTTTGTCTCTTTGAAGGATGTCTATATACAAACTTCCTTACTTGCTGTGCAATGGCTAATCTGTCAGTATCCAGCCAAGCATCTGGGCTGCAACCATGATTTGACAGAATAATTTGTCATTTCAAACCAATAAGTTAGCAAATAAGGGATTTTTGTTATTTTAGAAATCATTCATTATGTCCTTTATCTTGTGCTACCACATCATTATTACATGAGGTCATTGCCAGGTCCAAATTTCAAAGACTATTGCACCCTTTCTGCAGTAAGAAGTCACTGTTTTTGGTTGCCCTTTTCTTCTTCCCTGGTACTTACTTTCAAATTAATTGTATAATATGGGAAGGTGATGAATCACTATTAAGTCTCCCCCTTGACTGGTGTCTAAAATATTGATAATTCTTTGCTGACAGATAGGGCAAGAGGGGAACATCCTACCTTTGAATGGTGTTTCTCTGATGAAAAATATTAAATAGTTTCACAAAAGAAGAAATCCTTTATCAGCAGTCTCTATGATTCTGTGGGATTTTTTGACGAGGTAAAGAGATATATTTGATTTTTAACTAGCCACTAGATGGCAATTGCAGACAAGTCAAGCAGGAGTGCCTGCACTCACACAGCAGGCTGGTATTGCTGTGGTTATCATATTCATCTTCATTATTTTCCACATTTCATGAGCTACATGCTGTATTTTAAAAAATAGATCTTCAGACTGTCTTGATGTTATGTTGCATAGAAGTCACAAAAGCAATAGTTTATTCCCTTACAATAATAAATAAAATGCTGCTATGGACAGGGATTTAAGTGACTATTTTCTGGAAGAGAAATCTTGAAGGTTGAGGGTTTTTTTAATTTCTACTGTGTAGTTTCCTGTGAGTTGTCACCAACTTTGGAGGTACCAGAGAAATTGAAAGAATTTTATGTTTGAGTGCTCTCAGGACTTGAAGTCTTTTTAGTGTAAGAATCTGCTTTGGGCAGCATGCAGCTTTCTGTGTTATTTCTCCAGTAGCTCTGGACTTTTAAAGAGGGAGCAAGTGGAGTAATGGTTAAGCAAGTATCTCACTGAAACTATGCCTGTATTTCTTTTCAAATTTATTAATTGAGCAGCGAGAACACAATTTATTAATAGGTGTGGTCCCTTGTAAATTCAGAGAAGATAACTGACAAAAAGGAAAAGGAGTGAAATTTTGAAGAAAAGAAGCAGGAGGAAAAATTCTCCAGAAAAATAAAAATAGAGATATTCATTATTAAAATTATTATTCTGAAGAACTTGAGTGTGGTGAGTCACTGGAACAGGTTGCCCAGAGAGGTGGTGGAAGCACCATCCCTGGAGACATCCAAGGCCACGCTGGATGAGGCATTGAGCAACCTGATCTAGTGCAGGATGTCCCTGCCATGGCAGTGGGGTTGGAACTAGATGACCTGTAAGGTTCCTTCCACCCCGAACCATTCTATGATTCTATAAAGCTTAAAAGAATTTTCTTATTCCTAGCTATTATAACTGTCATGAAGTCTGATCTTACACAGCACAGGATTACTTGTGCTCCAAAGGTGATTAAATGCAGTAATCAAACAGATGCAGTGAAACTAAAAACTTTATATTTCATCTTGTAATGCTGCATTCTTGTTCTAAGATAACAGCTGTGGCCTAATTATTTTCCTAAAATTTGTGGAGAAGATGATACTAAGCAAATTTCAGTAACTTTTGAATTTCGAATCTTTCAGTTTTTGCTGGAGTTCTACATTTCTGGAGATAAATTACAATTTTGCTGTTATGAACTATTTTTAAACAGAAGAGAATCTGGTTTTCCTCAGTTATTAGGAAAAAAACTTCATTTCCTGAAGTAACAGCTATTGCATTAATTAAATTTTACAAAAGTAGCAGTCCCCCAAAATGGGAACAGTTATTAGAAAAATTTCTAGAGGCTGAAGAAGAATCTGTTCCTTTCAGAATACATGCTCACATGTATTCTTGACTGAAAAATAAAAGTTACAAGAAAGTTATTGGGCTACTAATTATGTTCTGTGGAGCATTCAGAGAGGAAGTTTTGCAAAAGCTGCCAGTGAGAATTTTTTCTTGGGGGCATCAAATTTTCAAGGTAGAGTAAACATTCAAAAGTATCTTCAAACTTACGTAAGTTTGAAGATTCCTTTGCAAGGCAGATTGGTTAATCCTATATGGAGAAAACATGTTTGCATTGGTATTATTAAAGCTCTTTTGCTACTTAAGAACTGTTCATGAAAATGTTTTCATAAACTTTAACTTACAAAACATTTTTTGTTCTTATTTGTAGAACATTCAAGCTATCTCTAAACATCCAATTAGAATTACAAAGAAACAGTATATAAAAGGTAAGTTATGTTTTCCTTAACACAAGAGTGCAATTTTATCTAATTATTTTATTGGATTATAGTATTCTAAAGCAGGCAAACAGCACATTAAATATAGGATTCTTGATACTTAGTTATACATTATGATACATTACTATGCATTTATGCTTCAGCTCTGGTCTTAGTAGTCACAGACTTTTAGATATATGTTGTTACCTTTTTTCCAGGTGTAATGATACATCATAACTTCCTTAAATATCCTGAAAATGGTTTTTTATGCATTCAGCTCTTCCTGGCTTTTCCTGAGGAGATGTTAAAGCTGGGTCATTTTAATCAAACTCGACTGAAAAACAAGTTAGATCTGGTTTTGATTGCAGAAGCAGATTTAAGGCAGATGATTTGGAGAGAATCAAAGCATGACCCAAGACACAAACATTCGTTCTTAAATGCCTGCAGCCACAGCTGGGAAATGCTGCTCATTTCTTGCATTTGGTTTTCAGATAATCATAGAATAGTTCAGGTTGGAAGGGACCTTAAAGATCGAGTTCCAACCTGCCTGCCTCAAGCTGCTCAGTGCCTTGTCCAGCCTTGTCCAGCCTGGCTTTAAACACCTCTGGAGAGGGGGCATCCACAACCTCTCTGGGCAGCCTCTTCCACTACCCTCACCATAAAGAATTTCTTTCTTATATCAAACCTGAGTCTTCCCTCTTCCAATTTACATCCATTATTTCTAGTCCTCCCATCACATATCCAATGTCAATACAATTCCGCTGCTTTTCTGTTGGCCCCCTTCAGGTATTGAGAAGCTACTATGGGGTCCAAATAAGGGCAGACTTAGCTTTTCTCTCTTCTTCACTCCCTGTATTTGAAATAATACAGAGCATAAAATTGTCTTTTGAAGACTAGATAAAAGTCTGACAGCAGTTTTATCCATCTAATTGATTTTTGTTAGCATTTTTGAAAAGTTGTTCTGAAATTGTGTGAGCAGTGGCTGTGTATGCATGAGAGGGTGTGTGTTACTATAGTGCACATCCCATCAATTCTCTTAATGATCTTATATGTGCTTAAAATTGTATTTCTAAGACTTTCCATTCCTGTTTCAAGACACACTTTTTTCTACTTTTAATGCTGATCAACAAATTCTGACGTATTTTAAAGCGCTATCCCTTTCTACTTCAAGTAGAACATTGGTGTTCTCAAGATGCACTGAGTTTCTAGTGCCTGGTGAATGTATGTTATTGCTTTGTGATATTAAAGGGGATTTCTGTCATTACGATGTGTGTTCTTAATACTGTATTCCCCTACCACCCATAATTCAGAACTTAATTATTAACTCATTGCTCAGCATGTTGGAAGATAAGAAAATATAGATTTTTTAGTTCACATCTATGGACCCTTCCTTACCTGGATGCTTCCTTTAAGTTATTTGTGAATAACATTAATTATTGTTGATATTTGTTAGCTAGTGCTTTGGAAAATGTTTGAGTTTGGAATAAGGAGGAGGAATAAGCAGTGGTGAAAGGATGGCAGAGATAAGGATGTTGCATATGATATAATTGTAAATATAATTATAAATATATTAATATAATTGAAATAATTGTAATGCTGGCAGTTGGTGCTCTGCTAGGTTGCTTACACTGCCATTTTGGTGGTTTTAGTTTAGGTCCCTCACAGCCTCCTACAGCTTGCAACATGGTATTTTTAGACTGGGGTTTAGGATTTCAATGTTTCTCTCCTTTCTAGGAAAAGAAGAGGAAATAGTAGCTATTTCCCCAAGAACACTCTTTGTTTCAAAAAAAGAGCATACATTTTTAGCAGCAGGTAAGACAGTATACATTATTATTCTTATGCATACTAATATTTGCAGTTGTATCATCTTTTTCCGTTACCTGACATATTTTACAAGGCTTTCAAATACCTTAGTATCAATTAATATTGTTATATGATGTTTGCTCTTTTGTGTGCTTTTGAAGTGAATAATATATCCTTGTCAGGAGAAACAGATAAGACACTTGAAGATAATGGAGAAATTGGGCACCTTGTGATCTGCAGCAGGAATATAATGTTTTTGGAATAAACGTTTTACAGATATCTTAATATCAGAAAAGGACTGAACAGGCAAAGTTTGAGTTTTAAGTTGTGACAGTTTGCTTAAAATACAGGTAATGTTTTTATTTTAGAGCAATAGATTTATTTTAACACTTCTGGTTTTCAGATTTTTCCCATATTGAGTTGCGGATCCTTGCTGACTTATCATCTGAACCAGAGCTTTTGAAACTGTTCCAAGAACCTGAAACCACAGATATCTTTTCCACACTGGCTTCTCAGTGGTAAATGTTGCAATTTTTTTAATAACAATTAGATAAAATAGTAAGTATTACTTCAACTCTTATATTATTGTGCAGTGATAACAAATGACAGTGTTTTGCTCAGTACCTGTTGTTAGCAGTGTTTTAACAATGTGAATTAGAATTCTCTTCTGTATTTCTGAGGTTTTTAGTCTCCACTGTGCTAATTGCAGTATGTCAGAATGTTGCAAGACGGCTGACCAGTATAAGCCTTGTGATTCAAGCTGGTTCAATGTTATATTGAGAATGGTGCATGCTGATAGCCAGCTCTTTAACAATCTGTTAAGTAGGTTTATCCATCTGAAAAACTGAATTTTTGAAACCTATGTGTTTATCCAGTAGATGTGTTTGAATCAAATTACTTAAGTGCAAGAAATGGAAACTAGAGCTCATGGGGTTCCTTGAAACTCACAGGGTAGAGTGCTTCCATCTTCTGAAGGTACTTAGAAAAGGTGTTATTCCAGCAATAAAAAAAGTCTCCATTCCCAAATTATTAGTTACTGATCTCTTCAGTGTGAAGATCAAAAGATTAAGTTATCAAAAAAGATGGAATATTAATTACTTAGCTCTTTGAAGGTATTCCTTATTATGGTTTGTATAATGATGCCTGAAAATCTTACTTGAGACTGGAACCTCCCTTGTAATTGCATATGCACAAACATTCCATTAGTGACAGGATAGAAATGTCAAGAATTTTGAACAGTATGAACAGGTAGGTCATCTATGTAAGCAGTTTGGATAAAATGAAATCATGTGGATGTCATTCAGCTTTTTTGTATTTTCTCTCTGTTCTACTCTTATTTTAAAGAATCTGTTTTTTGTTGGAAGATTGTAAGCTCAAAATGAAAGCAGAAATTGACAGGGTGAACACATCAGTCCTGATCAGCTCAATTCCTATCCTATGGTTTCTAAAGTTTTTCAGGCATGGCCATCCCTACCACACTATTTTTGACTCTATGCATTAGTTACTAATATGCTCTGAAGCAGTTAAAAGAAACAAAGTGGAGGCCAAATTATAATTATTCAGCTACCAACAACTGAATTGGTGCTTGAGGCATCTTTATTCTGAGAGAACACAACTCAAGGTCACAGACATCGCAACAATCTATCTGCAGGAAGATCACCTTTCTCTTCAGAGTCACTCACAACCTTCTGTTAATATTATAATCAATTCTTAGCTCTAACATGATATCACTGGAACCTCGTGATGGAGTTAAATCTCTATTTTAGTTTGGAGGTATATTGCAAATGTATGCATGAAGATGAGTCAAATTTTGTCTCAATTCTGGGCAAGGCTCCAGAAATACTATTCTATTCAGCAACCTCACAGCTCTTGGCAGCCATCAGCCTCTTATAATTGCTACACAGTAACTTTAAATTTAATTAAATATTACAGGCAATATTTTTATCAGACAGAAGTGTCATGGTGTGTCTACAAAATCATTACATAAGGATTCTCTTGACTTTTCTTTTAAGCTTCAGGAAAACTAATGCTCAGAAGTAATTTTCTCTTGAATCTATTATATGACTGTTAGTATCTACAGGAACAACAAAGGTGTGTTTAATCTCATCTGTTGTTGTTATACCCATCTCTTACCTGGAGAGTTTCATTTCATGTGTAGTTGATGTTCACTGTGTAGTAAGACCAACTGCACTTCCAAAGCATTGATTTCCTACCATTGTGAACAAAGTAGGTGTGGAGCGACCGTCTCACATGTAGAAATCTACTTGTTCTGACAAGTTTATTTCCCCCTTTTGGAACACTTCCTATTGAAATCACCTTCAATTTTGGAATTCTGTTCTTAATTGATTTAGCACCAAAGAGAAGACACAAATTCCCAAGCTTCACAGATATTTTCCCATTTTCAATCTTATGAAGGGTGAACTATAAGAGATAAATGAAATCTTTAGGGCAAATTATTATCTCATTGACTTTATTGTACTAGATTCCAACATCTTGTATTAAAACTAATTATGAGCAGAAAGTAAAATCAAAACTAGACCTTTCATCTCTTCTTGGTCTCCTTTTTCTCTGTTTTTTAATCCTTTAAGATTTGTGTGAGCGTTGTATGAAGTGGCACACTAACATTTTATTCTGCTGGAGGAAATTGCACAGTGTTACTATTTGTGAATGTTTTCTAAGACTTTTTGGACAACTGGAAAACTGTGATAAAATTTTTGCTGTAAGAGATTGATAAAGAATGTATTACTTTTTGAAGCTCCTTCTCAGAAGATAAAACAAAGTTAATGTCAGTGTCTGATAGCATTCTAACTTCTGAATGAATGTCTATTGATATTATTTAGTAGGTTTACTGCATCTAAAAATCTTTAATGAATATTAACTCATAAATAGTAAATTACATATTATGGGGAAAAAAATCTGAGTCAAATATCGGACTCTAGACAAGGTTTATACAAGTTTCTTCACTTTTTTTTTTTTAAGCTTCATTGCTTCCCCACTGAAATTACTTTTATTCTTTAGATATCCTTCAGACTAAAGAGCCTTCTATTAGAAATCCAACCTCCTGAAAAACGCTTACAGGTTTTTTATAGCATTTGGCAACAAGCACACATGGTGGGCAGTTTGTGCAAACAGATTAGCTCTATGAGTTTCTTATTGAATTAAGATCTCTTACATATAAAAGCTTTCCTTTCATAATTAGATTAGGCATGCTTTACCATGACTCAAACTATCTCTGGGACCTTGGAGATGTCTCTCTTGAGAACCTAGACCTTATCATTCATACTGAGTCTTCACACTGATCAACAGTGCTGTGTAAAGATGAGCAAGAATGTGACAAATTATGTCTATACACAACAGCAAAAGGAGGTACTAATTTTTATGCATAAATTTGGTGTCATGTGCCACACCATATCCAACCCTAATAAACAGAGCAGAGCAGCAATCCTCTCTGCAGGCTGTAATCTGACAGTCTTTTCAGAAGAAACAGAGCTTCCAGCAGCCTGAGCTTCCCTGCGCTGTGCTGGACTGCTTGCTGTATATTCCGTATGTCCCACTTGCTGTAGATGACTCTTCTAAGGATGTATGTTCTGTTTGCCAGACCTGCCTTGAAACTGCTATTGAGATAAAACTCTCAGAAGCTTGAATTAACTTGTCACTTAGTGTCAGTTTCTGGGTAGTGTCATGCATGGTCTCATGTGTTTTATCTTTAAAGTGCTTTCTTCACACTGATATAAAGTTGATGGAATTTTATTCCATGGAATTGAAGGAATAAAATGAAAGTAGTGTCTGTTGGCTACTTTGCAATGGATTTGCTTCTGTTGGCTGTTTTTGTAAGTTAAAACTCCAAGCTCATCTGTGCCTTGTACATCCAGCACAGTCATACAAATTTTAGTGCTCACTTGTACATTCTCAGTATTATTCCTACTCTTCATATAGATTCATAGAATACTTTGGGTTGGAAGGGACCTTAAAGATCATTGAGTTCCAACCCCCCTGCCATAGGCAGAGACACCTCCCACTATATCAGGCTGCTCAGTGCC
>VZTY01030656.1:115740-162907 GCA_013400935.1 Turnix velox | reverse complement strand
TGCCTTTCTGTAGGGACCCCCTCAGGTACTAATAAGTTACCTGAGCCTTCTCTTCTCCAGGCTGAACAACCCCAACTCCTTCAGCCTGTCTTCATAGGACAGTTGCTCCAGCCCTTTGACCATCTTCGTGGCCCTCCTCTGGACCCGCTCCAATAGCTCAATGTCCTTCTTGTGTTGAGGGCTCCAGAACTGGACACAATACTCCAGGTGTGGTCTCACCAGAGCTGAGTAGAGGGGCAAAATCACCTCTCTTGACCTGCTGGTCACACTCCTCTTGATGCAACTGAGGATTTGGTGGGCCTTCTTGGCTGCAAGTGCACACTGCTGGCTCATGTTGAGTTTGTCATCGGCTGACACTCCCAAGTCTTTCTCTTCAGGGCTGCACTCAAGCCACTCTCCACCCTTTTATCCTATCTCATTTGTAATGATGGTCATGTTATTGCCAGAGTTGTTTTACAGTCAGTACTGTACTCTTTCTTACCAAAACTAAACTTTAAATTATAGGTCAACACCTGTTTTTACAAGAACATGAAGAGTATGTTACAGTAATGACCTACTTGCTACTGAACACAGTAAAGCTTTAGGGCTTCTGAAAATTTGAGACAACATATTCCAGGTACCTGCAAGACTGTCTCGTGTTGTATTGTCTGGATGTCCTATGGCAGTTGTAGTTCATTGGAAGCCAAATCAGCATCCCATTGCTAAAGACGATGAGAGCTCTTTCGACAGCTGTCTGACCAGTCAAGACTGTAAGACACCCAAATGACAATTGATTTCAGAATGAAATTGCTTTTACTTCTTTAACCTTTATGGAATAAGTAATAAATAAATAAATGTCTTTAGGTGTATCTTAGAATTGCTTTCAAACATAGAAGCTGAAAAATAAGTATAGAGTCTTCATAATTAGCAGTATAATGACTATCAATTTCTTTCAAACTGTTCATTTACCACCCTTCTCAGCAGGCTGTTCTTGTCTTGTAGTATATACTCTTTATTGGCTCTATTGGGTCAAAATCCAGGAACAATTTCTTGATTTCGCTCATTGCTTAAGCACACCTTAAGTGTGACTTTGTTCTACTTGGTTGATGCACATTTTCCTGCCTGAGTGCTTTTTGGAGTTGTGATTGTACTGCTTCAATGTTCCTGTTACTCTAGCATTAAGCTATATAAAAATATTTGGATAAGTCCTTTCCTCTGCTTCTTTATTATTTCCCTGAAAGAACTGGGAATCCTGAGAAGTGATGAGTTCAGCTGCATCCAGCAAAGCATAGTTCTACCTGCTATCAATGACTTTGAGGGCAGCTTAGCCATACAAATGCAACCATATTATTTATGACCCTGGAACTAACTTAGTCATTTTAATCTTGGAGATGTCAGTGTGTACTGGTGATGTTTTTGATAAGTGCAAGTTATGTTTACTTCTTATATTTTAGGTTCCTGAACTTGAAATAAATATAAAACCCAACAGAACATTGCCGAGCTCTGTGTATAGTGACAAATTATGCAGCTCAGAGGGTTGAAGAAAGCTATATGCTGGTTGTAGAGTCATCTAAGAGAAGTTAATGAGAAAATCTAATCACATAAATTTGCATTTGCATCCTCTTAGAAAGCTGGAGAGCAATGATGACGACAGCCTGTGGTCCAAGATGCCTTCTAGATAGGTAGTGTTCTTTGAAAATTTGAGCAGTATTCAGTCTTTTCAAGTGACTGTAGTGTCCACATGTTAGTTAAAAGCTTGGTGCTTTGAAATTCAACATTGTCAATCTCAGAGTACTTAATTCTATAACTTGCTACTCTCAGGAAGATACAAAGATTAGACCTCTTGCACCTTTTATAAAAGCCAGAAGCCATTTCTCTGAATTCTGATTTAATTGGATCACACTTCTTAGATTGACTCCTGCAGGAATAACAGAGCATGTCAGGTGGGTTCAATGTAGATTTTTGGATTAAGAGGCCTCTTAGTGGAGTGAAAGTGGTTAGTTTTCAGGTTTGGGTATAGACATCCACATGTGTTTCTTGAATTTTGTTTAGTTCTTGCAGTCTTTTATGGAATTACTGGGGCATATCTTTGATAAATGGACTTCCACTGAGGCTGTGTAATAGAGAAATGAGCAAAAGATAAATGCAGAATTACTGCTCTGAGATGAGCATAATCCCAGTGACTAGGTCACTTTTAACCGAGTAGGTTGAGCTTCTGATGTCTGCTTCATATTTGAGTCTGTAGAAGGTTGTTCCTGGATTATACTTTTATCTAGTGAATGATTACATATTGGAAAGCATGACAAGGGTATTACTGAGAGATTTGCAGCCTCTAGTTTTCTAATTTTTTACTTAGAATGCTTTTGTTACAAGTGTCCCAGCAGATTTATGGAAACATCTCTATATTGTGTCAATGAACTAAGATGTTAAAACACGTACACTATATATCCCCATAAACCAAGAAGTTCAAAAAAAAGACCCTATAAATAGATTAGTTACAAATGGATTAAAGTGAAAGTCTAGTTCTTAGATATCTATAAATTTAGGTATGGGAATTCTTGGGTGATTTATGGTCTCTGGAAACAGTATCAGCATATGAAACAAAGAAAATTCTCTAAATCTCTCATGTCTCTGAAATTAAATCAATACAAATTTAATCTGGAAGGCATCATTAAATGTTATCTTTTCAGGGTAAATATACCCTTTCTGTAGGTGACATTTATTATTTGAGAAGGGTAGTGATTCAGAGGAGTCTTACAAATTGTTTATATTATGATCTCATTGTGAGTATAAATCTATTACTACTGCAAGCTATTTGTTTTCTGTGAAAACAAAGATAATTGTCTGTGTGCACAGACTTTTCCATGCAGTGATAAGTACCCTAGGCATTTTCTGCCATATATTGTGTCACAGATAGTCTGTTCAGTTAGTTTGTTCCACAGAAAAATCCCTTTAAAGATAAGGCTGTTGGGCAGTTGTGACTTTGTATTTTAGCTTTTGTTCTCTGCAACTCTTCTAACTTTTGAAATCATAGTATCTGATTCAGAGAACGCACAGCAAGTTTGCCCATGTGTCATCATTTTATGATATGTTCTGGAGGTAAAGAGTAAAAAGAGAATTTAATTATCTCCATTAAAAATACTTCGATATTACTATGTAGAGGAAGAATATCACTAATACTGATAGGACTATGTATTAGAGAAGTATTTCAAATTCTGTTCCCTATGCAGATGTAGTATGTATTAAATTACTTGAATAATCTGGTAACTGCTACCATTGGAGTATGAAAACAAGCATTCTCTTAAAACTATTAATTTCTGTTTCTAACCTGTAATTTAACCTGTACACATTTATTGCTGGTAGTCAATTAAAGTAAGAAGGTAATTAGTGAATACTATTTAAGGCTGATATTTACTCTGATTAGACCAATGATAGGTTGATTTATGACAGTTGTATGCATTGCTTACAGTCAAGACTATGCATGCTTGAAGGAAGGCTGTAGAATTTCATAGTGGTTGAGTTGCTCCTGTTTCACTGTGAGGTTTGTAAATCCAACCCACAAAATATTCCCTTTTTTGTGTCTGTCATCTGTTTCCTCATATTCATGCTATTAGTGTTTTCATTTGTGTGATGACTGAGCAAAGCATTTCTTTCTGAATGTACCTGCTAGGAAGAAGTGAATGTAATAATTGGTCCCCTGAATCTATTTGGCTTTCAGAGAGCTTGAAAATGGCTGCACAATGAAGAGATACCAGTATCTTATTCTTATTTCTGTATTTCTTATAAGGCTACAGTATCTCATTATTTCTTTGGAGCAATGGCAATTAATATCTAAAGTAAAGAAGAGTGTAGATATCATGGAATTCCAAGGAGTTTATGAATATCTTTATTACAAATAATTTTGAAAAAAATTACTTTCTATTTTTATAGTGTGGGCTTGGTTGGCTGACACTTTAAGACACAGAATAGTCTTTAGCTTACTCTGTTCTTGCCAGAATCAAGGGAACCTGACTTCCAATGACAGCGGAAATTCCAAGCTGTTTCCAAAACGTACTGAACGTAAAAGTCCATCTTTTCTCAGCTGATATGTGTAAAGGATCATGGTAATACCAGTTTTGAACTGTTGTGGTAAAAGATAGACAGCTTATTTTGGAAATTACTCAAGAAAAAACCTAGAGAGAAACAAAACACAGAACTACTTGGGATTACTTTATTGGAAAGGGATGTGTCCTTTTTAAAATAAAATATACTAAAACAAAGAAACCAAACCCAAAACATATATTCAACCAGATTTGAATAAAAACACCACAATGCAGAAAGATTTGTGTTGTTCTTTGTGGACTGTTCTTCCTCCAGGAAGTGGGGAAGTTTTATTTCTTTGCATCTGCCAAGCAGGGAACTCAAGGAATTGATTATATCTAATAAAGGCAAAATGAGCCCAACTGTTGCATGCTGGCAGTTGGTTCAGCAGGAACTATGGCAAAATAGGGGCTCTTGTTTTTCCAGCTGCTTGGCAATTTGGGTTTCTTCCTGACAATAGCTCTATCTGTTGAAATCCTGCTGAGTTCTGAAGAACACCAGAAATAAGCAGCGAGGTATTTTGGATATTCCTGTAATAAAGCAAAATCATTCCTCGTGGGCTGAATTATACAAAACAATATCCTGTTTGAAAAAGATAAGATCAGGTGTACAGATGTTTGGTGGTAGTCTGACTAAATATATATACACTTGCCCATACTGATATTATATAACCTTGCTCCAAATATGTTCTTTGTACTAAATAGATTAAAGATTTGTCCTCAGTAAAACAATCTTTTTTAGGTCACTTCTTATAAATGTATGGTATAGTAGACTTCCTAAATAGCATGAGCAAGGGCAAATAAATCAGGAATGAGATAAATAGGTTAATTTTTTCAAAGTGAAAACCACATCTGTAGCTAAAAGTTTTTAATAGATATGAATATTTGTGCTTCTATATTAATTTTGCAAAAATGATTCTTTAAAGAATCATTATTAATCAAGAGGTGTTGCCTCTGTGTGTGTTAAATGGTTAAGAGTAATGAAATTATGCTCATTCAAGTGGACTTTTAACAAGTACCAGGAAGACCTTTAGTTCTCCTTCTGGTCTCTTGTAACCTGGTGTCGTTACAAGATGCAGCCACAGGACTGGATTTTCCCCAGCTAGAGGCCTCCATTTTGTTCACTGTCTAAATAAAGGGATATACCAACTTAGCACACCTGGAACTCCATTATCTAAACATTTTTAGGTAGTTTAGTGCAGCTTTTTCATATACTCCTAATCAGAACATGAAGCCTCTCGGATTAATTTCTCCCTCTTTATGAACTTAATATCAAGTCTAAAATGAATTTGAGTTAAATAAGGAGTGACTGAGGGAACTGAGGGCTTTTAGATTGGAGCAGAGGAAGCTGAGGGGAAATCTTACTGCTCTTTATCTCCGCTTGAAAAGAGGTAGTAGAGGTGTGGGTGTCAGTCTCAAGGAGCAGAATGAGAGGAAATGGCTTCAAGTTGCTTCAGGGGAGGTGGTAGATAGGATATTCGGGAAAAATCATTCGCAGAAAATATTATTAAGCATTAGAACAGGCTGCCCAGGGAGGTGGTTGAGTCACCATTCCTGGAGGTATTTAAAAGAGGTGGTGTCTAGGTACTTGATTCAGTGATGGACTTGGAAGGTTAATGATTTAACTTAATGATATTGAAGGTCTTTTTCCATCCTAAGTAACTCTATGATTCTGTTTCACTTCATAAGTTGTAAAGTAATGAATTCTTTATTTTTGGAGTTGCAATGAGTTCCGTGCCATTGAGCACATACTAGTTCCTGAAACTGTTTTGCAGTTTTGAGACAAATTACAAACATACCTGCGGTTCATCTTTGAGTACTTTAGGCTTATTTCTAGAATCCTGCCTTTGAAGAGAGAGAAGAAAATGTTCATCTCTATTATATGGCAATCCCCTTAAGAAAGTATAACTGAATATCCTTACAGGAATTTCTGTTTTGAAATATGTGACTGTTGCGATCTTTCAGCTGTGAAGTTTGGTTTTATAACTCAACCAGTATTGATTTGCTATAAATCTGAATGTCCTGAACTCACTGTTTTCCTATGGGACTCTCACTAAGGGTCAACACTTTTGAAGTATCTTTAAGTGACTAATTACTAGTATTTATCCTTCATCTCATTGTTATTGTTTTTCTTAGGATTATTCTTGAAAATTTTTTGAAACCTATGAGGTACTGTAGTATTGATTTGAATTCCTGTAGGAATAATGTGATCTCTTGTGGTAGGAAAATGTGCTGACAGGATGACAGCTAATAAAAAAAAGAAACATTCAGAAGAGAAATTCTAAGAAGAAGTAAGGCAGAGTCTCTCATGCTGCTGCTTAGTGCTTTATTCTTGTTAAGAGTATCCCTGGTCTTACACAAGAGTGTAAAACTAAAAGGTCCTCTTTGGTCATAAAACTGTTTCAGGTGACAATGTCATAAACTGCCTTTGACAGGTGGGCAGGGTCTTGACTTTGAATAGTTTAACCTATGTAATGCCATGAAGAGCTGTTGAATTCTTTCTTTCTATTTTATTCCTACACTTAATATACTGAATTAGTCTTGTCAATGTTGCACATTAGTTTTGTTAACTCTCCTCGTCTCCCTGTGACTGCTTTGTATAATTATTTCAGGAAGGCAATCTGCAGTGTTCTCAGCCCTCATTCTTTGAGGAAACAAGACAAGCATTCTTGTGTATTTGTCATCAAACTACTTAGTGAACTAGTATTAGGAGCAGCTAGTTATGACTAGATGGAATTCCATGTATGTTGCTTATTATTTTCTTTTTGGCAAGGAAATGGAGCCTCTTTGGCACTTAGTGGCTGTTCCACTGAAGTGAAAACTGAAATTACTGAAGGTAACTTTTTTAGCTGACTCTGAAATCTCTGCACCAGAGCACAGTTTCTGGAATAATTGTGACATGGTCCAGAAACATATAATCATAGAATGATTTGGGTTTGGAGGGGACCTTAAAGATCATCTAGTTCCAAACCCCCTGCCATTAGCAGGGACACCTCCCACTAGGCCAGGTTGCTCAGTGCTTCATCCAGCCTGGCCTTAAACTCTTCCACGGTGGGGTCATCCACAACATAACTTAATTTGGAACAGCCATGAATCTGAGCTAGGACAGCAATGAATGAAATAAATAACAGCTTGAGAGGTTACCTTTATTCTAATAAATATATGTTTCTGGTTGCTGGCACTCTAAATTTGGATTGGTAGAACAATCCCTACCATGGTTACAGCTCTGAACTGAACAGTTCCTGGGCAGAGTTCCTTAATTAGTATGAGCCAGAGATTATTCCCATCAGGCTGCTGGATGTAGACCAGTTTGGATGGTAAGAGAGTTTTAAAGCCTGGTAAGTGATGTTGCTTTCCAGGTAGCCCCAGCACTCCAACAATATGGGTAGCTTTATGGATAGGTTTCATTTGCAAATATTAACATAGTCAGTGTCTCCTTTCATGTGGTTGATTTTTGTCCTCTGTTCAGTGTTCTGGTATCCAACTACAGCTAATGTTTCTTGAACATGGTAACCAAATGATGGTGAACTACCCCAGATAAAATCTCACCAGCATATACTACAACAGTAATAACTGTCCTGTCGTTGGGCATAGCTTACTTGACACATCCTAGAATTGCATTTGTTTTTTCACAGCCAAACCACAGTTTCCTGTTTGCTCCATGATCAAGTATTACATCTTTTTTTGCTGATAATTCCTCACCCTCTACCTTATAAAATCAATACTTTAAGAATTGTTTCTTGCAAGTGAAATACTTTGCAGAAAAGCACTAGTCTGTTGTTATTTAGACTCTATGGAAGGGTTTATTTCTCAAGCCATGCAGAGTCTGGAGGGCAGAAATGATGTCAGGTTGCTATCTGATTTTGTTCCTCTTCACTTTGTTGGAGAAGATTTTGTTGTGAAATAGCATGGAGAACAAGCTGTAAGATCTCTGTGTGTTGCATTTCTGTCTCTTTGCTGTCCTCTTGTTATACTCACTTGTTAGAATTAGTGTTTTATATCTGCTTGAAAACATGAAATCAGCTGTAACATGTATTTTCTGCTTGGTGTCTCCATTTTTGTCCTAGGACTATTTAGCTTGGTATGTTGTTAATGGTAAACGTCAATACTTTACCAAGTTTCTGTAAAGCTAACAGACTAAATCATTGTTTGGAAGAAGCATCATTGTTAAATCAGATTTGTCTGCAGAAGGGAAACAGCATAAATTCCCAGACTGAGATTTTTTCATCCCTTTCTCTATAAACATCACTTGTAAAATATGTCTGTTTCTCAATGAATGATTGCAGTGACTGTTGCTTATTTGCATAATAAAAGAATTGTACTAAAGGCTATTCCTCAAAAGATCTTGACAGGAAACACTTGAAAACTGTGTGTGTGACAGCTGTAATAATTTTTGGTTTACCTTTGGAATGCCTCTGTTCAGTAGCTCTGCCTTCAAAGTTTTATATATTTGAACACTTCTGTTGAGATATAGGAGACAGATCTATATTTTGGCTTGTGATGTTTAATTATCAGAGTGTATTTTTTTTAAAGACCATTCATGCAGTAGTTTAATTAAGTAGTGCTTGTTCCACTGACTCCCTTCTGCTTCCTTGTCTCCCAACCCTCCCCCCACAAAAACAACTGTTATAATTACTAAAATTTAGGAAGACAGGGTGTTCAGTTTGCCTTCTCAGAATCAGAGTTTTGAAGCATTTTAAGTTCTGAGTTCAACACCTGGGTGTTGATGTGGAATGTTTTAACAGTTTTACTGTTGCAGTAAAGCAGTTTCTATCTGTTTTGATAGCTATCTTGCAATAATTTATATTAATGATGTTTAATACTTGTCTTGTTTTGACAGACTCAGATGTGTCTATATGTCTCTCTATGGTAGCTTACAGAAATTTCACCTTTTTAGTTTGTAGTCCCTTGTAGAAGTGCAGCTGTGAGATTTGTGTTTAGACTAGCAGATGATAAGGCAGAAGGAATAATGGCTTTTGTTTTTAGAAGAGCTGAACAATAAACCAGGTTGTTAACTACAAATTTAACAAGACAACTTAATTTTATGTCATATTAAAAGCTTGATATTATTGTACTAGTTGCTTTCTTAGCATTCTAGCATAAATGAAAAATAAGTTTTTAGAATTGTCACCACAATGAACACACAAACTAGTGAAAGAGTAAGCTCTAGACAGTCCTGTGTTGTTTTGTGATGCCTGATAACATTTGGCATGGCTAATTCCACACAGAGTTATCTTTAATTACTCCTCTCCTTCTAGTTAGTCTCTGATAAAATGCAATATTTTATGAGTATGCTCCAGAGATTAATAAAATATTTGTTTTGTTTAACTCTGACTTTAGTGTTATGCTAAATCTTAATGAAATTAAGAATACCAAGGGAATTACTTCTTCACGTACACTTTTTGCATTTAAATCAGTGTGTTCATAGGCATAGTACAATTACAAGGTGCAAGAAGTGTTTTTAGTGAAGATTGAAGGAGATGAGACATGAAGTGTCTCTGCAGAACACATTTGTTCAAGACCTTTATATATAGCATGACTGTTTTCTTCCCTTTTTTGTTTGTTCTACTGAGATATTTAAGTCTGCTTATTTTTTTATGAACTATGTTGGATGTAGCTTGACATCTCCTTCCTTCTTTCCCTGCTTGCTTTTCCTGAGCAAACTGTATGTTGTTGTAAAAATATTACATAATTTTTATTACATGTAAGATCTGAGAGGACAGCTACATCATCCTTTGGTTGTATGTTAAGAAATATTTTCCTTCTGTTTGACTTTGCTGGTGTTTCTTTAAAGGTTACTCTGAAGGTCCATCTATTTTTTTATAAAGTTCTGAGACTACTAACAGTTCTAAGATGGGTAATTATTTGATATTCTGCTACAATTACTCGTACCAACTTCCAAAATGGACCATGTTCCTTCTTAACTATTTCAAGATCCTTACAGCTTGGAAAATAGATATGTCAAGTGGAAGGTGTCCCTTCCCAGACGGGAGAGGGTTTGGAACTAGATGATCTCTAAGGTCTCTTCCAACTCTTAACTGTTATATGCAGAAAAACCTCTAAGAGCATTCATTTGCATTTGAACCCTGGCATTATTGTTTTATACAAATGGTCTCTGACCATTTTATGTCATCTCTATTTTTATAGGCCACTTAATCTGTTTACATTTATTTGTCTTCTCAGTTATGTTCAAAGTGTTGCTATTCACACTGGCATTAACCTCCTCATTTCCTGCTCCTTATCTAGTGTACTACTTAAGATATCCTAATGCCTTAATTTGTTCATTCATTCATTGGTGCAACTTCTTGGTTAAGGCGTTCCTTTGTACTGTGCTTTAACCTTACATGTTACTTATGCAAACCAAGTTATGGCAAAAATGCAAATAAATGCATATGATGTAACATCTAAACCAGATATGAGAAGTGTTTAGAAGTGGCATAGATTAAAAAATACAATTAAGAAGTACTTAATGTATACTTAGGTTGCATCTTCCTGTTAGATGTTTCCCCTGCTTTTCCCTTTGGTCAAGATGTTAAACTGAGTTTTCTATCTTTGTAAATGCTACTTGCCTTTTTTTAATAAATAAATTATTTTTAATGCTTTTGTGAGGAAGTCAATCTTAGCTAGTTTTTGTTTAGCACAATTATATGAGTGAGTCATAATTATAATGGGTATATATATATGTGGTGTATGATATATATATTTTGATGGACTAATTGCATGTACCTCATGCCTGGCTCTCAATTGACAAGTGAGGCAAAAGTAATGCTCTGTTTTGGTATGACAGTGGCTTCAACCTCTTCCTTTTCTGTATTTTGTAACAGAGATTAGCCAGGCAAAAGGTGTTCCAAAATTGCTTCCACATGTTACTTTTAAAAATGTCTGAGTTAAGTTATGCCTGAGCCTTGTCAGCATTTTCCATTAGTCATGGAATAGCAGCTTTCAAAGAAACTGCTTATTCTTGTGCATTGCATTAACAGTTAGCAGACTTTGTTATGTGTTGCCAATCTTTTTTTATGTTTTAGATGCTCACATACACTCTGGTAAATATATTCAGCTTGCCTTAGGTATAATAAGGCAAATGTAATTGAGAAAGCATGCTTTCAGAATTTTCCTCCTACATGATATATCCAGTTGTGATACCACTGTAAAACAGAGCTTTTTTAAAACTTGCAGTTAAAACTAATTACATAAACTGTCTGTGCCAGTTTCATATGCCAACATAATGTTCCAGGCACAAACTTACAAACTGTACGATCATCTGCTATTAAATAGGAACAGGTGATTAAAAATGAGGAGTTTATCTAGTTCTCTGCTGAAATTTAAGAAACCTGTAAAAGCAGTTGGAATTAATGTGTGTTCACTCATATATTCACTCTTTCATTGGACATCAATGACCATGTATAAAATTAATTTAATGGCTGGCACTCCATTTCATCAACAGCTCATGGCTAGGACCTGGATTAGTTGGCAGATACAGGAGAGCAGTCAAGAGCTCTGTGACTATTATGACTGAGCTGAGCTTAGCTGGAATGTCATGCAGATCAAGGCAATGCTGTGAGTCTGCCAGATATTGTGTTCTGCCTCTTCCTGTACATAAACAGATGACTTCCGTGACCATACAATGTTTCCCAGAAATGCTGAAATGTCTTATCGCATTCTTTTAAGACTGATTTCCTTCCATTTCCACCTGTTCTCAAAATTTTATTTTGGCACTTATGCATTTCCGGAAGGACTTGAGAAATTGTGCTATTTCCGTTACAAAATCCGCAGCAAATTCTTTCTTGTCTTGATTTTTTTTTTTTTCTCCCATGAATTTCTGTTACGTTGCATTAACATTCTCCCTGTCCCAGCTGGATGAGCTGGATTCTACCTCTGTCTCACTGGCTGGGACCAGCAGCTGAGGCTTTATTATGCTCATTCAGCTTCCTTTTTCAGATTAAAGTTTATGTGTGAATGAGGCATCTCCTCCATAGATCTATTTTGCATCATACCACAACTCAGCCCTGAGTACTTTTATCTATTTAATAGCTTGCTTAGTAATTGCAACTTAAAAATTTCTTACACAAGTCAGAAGATAACATCAATTTCCAGTATTGTGGTATTCTGTGATGAGCCTAGAGCCAAAAAAGAAGTTGTACCTTTAAATACATTCTCACAATACTCACTAAAACAAATTAATTATCTCAAATAGAAATTTGTTCAAACAGGGAACAGGATGAAGAAAGCCCACTGGGAATTTATGATTTGGCTGCTGAATTTGTGAGAAATTGCTGCCCCCCTCTCCCTCACCCCACCCTTTTGTTAATCAAAGGAATAAATAGTCTGCACCTCAGACTGTAGGAATGCCACTCTATTACAGAAGGCTTCATGCATCTTAGATAGAAACCAACAACTGTAAATACAAAGAGAAAAAACTTTTTCATTATAAGGAAAAAAAAAAGAAAAGGTAGAGTTTTGATAAATTACTTCTATTTGTTCCAGCACTTGTGATTTATATGGCAATTTCTTACTTTTATTTCGGATTCTTGAATGTGGTACATGAATTTACTGCTATGCAGTATAGTTGATGTACTTACTTTCTGTCAAGTGCTCATGTTTCCCACTCTAGGAGTTGTTGAGCATTTTGGTTTTAGCATTATATTACAAGAAATATTTGACAGAAACCTCTGAAGTTTTAATAGCTTATCATGTATTTAATGAGTAACCGAAGATCAGAAAATGCTAAGTGACTGCTGTGATTGCCAGGGTCTCATGATGCATCTGCAAAGATAACTGTTAGGCAAGATTTTATTGTGATTGATTACTATGGAAACACAAGGTCCTCCTCCTGACACTGCCTATTGTGAGTATAGCTATAATTCTGTTTCTGTTCATTGCCAGTCAGCCCTTTCAAGTTGCAGGCTTGGATAATGCAAAACCATCCTTAAAATCCTGGCAGTGGCTCCTGCTATACATATAATTAAGTCTGTTCTGTGATAAAGCTTCTGTAGAACAACCAGCAAGAGTCTTGTTTCTTCCATAGTACCCAGACCTCATTAAGTATGCATGTTTCTCCACAGATTTTCATGACTTCTTGCCCACTGGTTCCTTCTATTATCGTCCTTTTTTTAGAGATACAAGCAGATAACATATTCACACCCTGCTGACCCTTTAGATCTCAGTTGTTTCTAGTCTCTGACTTGAGTAAATCTGCAAGCAGACTCTATTGCACTACACCCATCACTTGCCTTCTCCAGACATCTAGTTCAAATCATGCAGTATTACATTTTGTGTTGTTTCCTTAGTTTTCATGTCCTTCAATCTTTGTTCTTCACATGAGAAAGGTTCTCAAGTTGTACTCCCTTATCAGATTCTGTTTTTCCTTATGATTAGTCTCCTTCTCAGGAGACACTCAAAGCATGCCTGGATGTGTTCCTGTTCTGGAAGGAGGATTTGGCTAGATGATCTTTTGAGGTCCCTTCCAATCCCTGATATTCTGTGATTCAAGACAAATGCTTTCTCAAGTGTATATGCAGCTTTCTGCCAGGTTCTTCAGGAAATTCCTGTGGACTTTCTTCCAGAGGTTGTTCCAGGAAATCCTTAATGAAGTCTAGTTTCCTAATGTTGCACTTGTTAGCTCCAATTGCCATTTGGTCATCTCATTCAGGATTCTCATTTGGGAATCTCCATGTACTTTGTTTAACAGACCTGAAGTTTTCATGTGTCATAACTTAGGTGGCAAATTCTAAGAGTCTCCAATTACCAGAATGATTGTCTGATTTAAGTGGAAATAGTCTCCCTTTCAGATGGGAAGCACTATCTATTAGATTATCCAGTTCCTAATTATAGCAGTACTGTGCATAGGCCTGATTAAAATCAGAGTATGGATCAAGCAAGCGAACATTTATGTCTCTCATCTTTTCCTAGGTGTTTGGATATCCTAATAATGGTGGAAGACTCTTAGTGCCATTTTCTCAAAGTCTGTCAGACAAAACTTTCACAAGAAATCATCTTTCATAGTAAAAAAACTTTCATAACAAACTGTTGCAAACTGCTTTTAAAAATGCAATCAAATAATCAAGGACAAAGTTATTAGGAAATTTACAAACTGTGTAGATACATCATCAAGTATCTCTGATAGCAATTCATCTCTGTTCTAGATACATCTTATATAAATATTTGTGTGAGTTGATGATGGGGGTTTTCCCCGTAGCGGTTCTATTTAAATCCAATGATCAACAGTCTTCAGTGCTGTCAGTTGTAAACAATGTAGCATTCTTTCAGAACCGACATTTGCAGAAGGAAAGGCATAGGTGGCACCTCCTTGATGATTGTAGATACCTTTTAAATATGATACTTTAAAAATTGCAAATTACTGAATCTGTTAGCCCTTTTGTTAGGACTATTTACATCAGTTGGTGAGTGAATAGGAACCAGGAAGGATGGCACTTTGTAGGAAATAATTTAACTACACTCTATAGTTCAGCTGCCAGTGCTGTTGTTTCATGAAGCATGTCTGCCTGTTATGGAGCTCTGTAAGACATATGGAGAGATTCAGTGCGTGCTTTGTATCAGCCATTATTCTTGTTAAAACATGGGATATACCTTTTAATGAATCCCTGATATATCCTTTGTTTAATTAAGTTTCAGCTCAGACTTGTTATGTGTGTAGGGATTCAAATAATATCTGTTGCTGAAAAGATTTCATTTTTCTTACTAATCAATACTGAATCTTCTCCAACCTGAAGAATTAAAAACATAGTTTTAAGACATTTACAAGCTAATGACTTCATCAAGAAACGAGAAGATAAAGATTAAAATAGGTTCATTTACTATGAGCTACTGCCACCACCAAGAGGTAGTACATTCCTGGCACAAGACAAAAGCCATTAAGTCTCCTGTTCATATATTACAAGTCTGTAGTTATAAAATGCCTATTGACTTTAAATATATTTCTTGTGGCAACAGTAAATGAGTTTTAAATGAAAATGTCTGATGTTTGTTTGTCTAGGAAGGGGATTCCAAGTGAAGAAGTGAAACATGCTGATAGAGAGCAAGCGAAACGTATTGTTTACTCAGTGGTTTATGGAGCAGGTAAGCATTTTTAGAAAAAAAACCACCAAAACAGCTACAGTAGGCTCATACTTTATGCATAACTTATGTATGCAGATTGAATTTCTAAAGGTGAGTAAAAGTTCAGTATAACATTTTTCTTTTTACCAAGGATTATTTAGTGATCTATCCCATATCAAAATTATCAAATCAATGTAACCACACTGAGTATGCAAATATTGCTCTGATTTCCTGTTTATTTTCTGCTGATGTAACTGAAGTGTTTATCTAAAACAAATTCAGTTTTGAGGGGAGTTTGCATTCTGTTGGTATATAGACAGACATGAGAATTACTGCAGTGAAATAAGATTTCCAATAATGTGTCAAAACACATTTATGGAACAGAATGGTTGGAGAGTTGGTGGAGTCATCATATGCAGTCTCAGGAACATCTAGTGGCAGTTGCCCAGGGCTGTGTCCAGTCAGCTTTTCAAAGTCTTCAAGGATGGAGGCCCCACACTGTCTCTGAGCAACCTGTGCCAGTACTGAGTCACAGTCACAGTATGAAAGTGTTTCCTTGCTTAACATCTTAATGTTTCCTGCCATTTCTTCACACCTGCATAAAACCTGGGAGAATGCGCAGTGCCACCCATTCTGCCTAAGTCCTACCTAGGTCCTAGATAAATCAGAATATCCTCCATACTTTTCATAACTCCATGCTATAGTTTAGATGATGCCCAGCTCTCCTTGTTTGATATATGCTTAGAATTATCTTTTCTGGGTAGACAGATCAGCCTACCTCATGTATCATGGTCTTACAAGCACTTGTGACTTTGTTTTAGTGAGCAGCTGACTAGATTCTATGTGGGTGTTCTGGAGAAAACCAAAAGCTCTACTGAAGATGAGAAGAACATGGAAAAACTCATTTAGGAAATGAGATGTCTACATTGCAGGATTTATTTACCTTGGATGAACTTAAGATTACATCTTGAGTTCCTGGATGAGAAGCCTTTCTAAACTCTTTTTGACTGTGTGTCATCAAGAGCCCTTAACTAAAGGCTGAGTTGGTCAGGGGCATTCAGCTGAGAAAGGGAGAAAAACACTTCAATTTCATGTCTCCATATCTGGTTTATGAAAAGGAGTGTATATAGATTATATACTTACTTGTTAGACTATGTACATATATGCACATACATTTTTGTATTAGCTCCATTATCTCCCTTCAATTTAAATCCAGACCTTGCCATGCTGAGACTGGAATCAAATCTCCCAATTCCAGCTTGAATATTTTTATCTCTTGGTTGTTCTAAATTTCAGTATTGCCACTTAATTGCTTGTGCTTTGTCTGGATCTCTCTCAAAAGAGGGCAGCTGAAGCACCTGAAAGATAATAAGATGCTTCAGTTCATTGGCAGTGTGATCAGATTCTAGTGTAAGCCATAACATAGAATGCTATTGTTAAACTATTGATATGGAAAGTGGTCTGACAAAACTGAATTATTAGATACCTGAAATTAATGAACTGGATTCCACTCAGTTTGTTGCTCTTAAGAAATTACTAACTTTTCTGTGAGGAAACATTTTTATACAACTGAAAAGTGTGAACAATATTACAATTCTCCTGCATTGTCAAACAGATTCAAATAATATTGCATGACTGTACATTCCCCTTCTTACATCCCAGGAACTGAAGGAGTCTCTCAGACTTAATATCATGGCTTAATTTGTGTACTACTTTTTGTAGTAGCTTTTTTCTAAATGTCATTACATTAGGTGGATAACTAGGACTTAGATGCTGCAACTGTCTGCTTAGACAGCAGTATCCTAGCTGCTAGTAGTGTGTGCTTCAGCAAATAGACTTGTCATTTGCTGAACCAGGACGGAACCCCAAATTAATTAGGTGCCAAATAAATTTACAGACTTCTAATACCTCAGCAAGAGTCATTCTGCGTGTCTTGTGAGTTCCTTCTTCTAGCACCTTGTCCACACTGATGTTCCTGCCAGCTCAGTTCAGATCCTGGCGTGATGGAGAACAAAATGCCATGGAATTATTCTGCAATGCACATCAGACTGACAGTGATGACATTTAGGTGGCAGAAGTAATCTCTTTCAAAAATGCTGGTTATTTTTTCTTGACAGTATTACTATGACAATAAGTATTCAATGCCTTTGGCGCCTCGGGATGTCGCCTCTCATCTCCTGTCATTTGGAGACACGGGGCTGTTTTTTTGTTGCTGCACAGCTGACTTAAATATATCTGTCTTTCAAATCTCATATGACTGCTGTTGATGTATGCTTTATTTTTACTGGAACTGTTTGGTTTATAAATGTATTTAAACTCTAGCTCTTAGCTTCTATTTTCACACTATGGGAAGCTGTGTACAGTTTTTTTTCTGCCTTATGTTGTAAGTGTTCCTAGATATACCATAATGTATATTGAACATTAATATCCCATCCAAAAGCTGTTGTTCCTTTCTCTCTCTGTTGAAGTGCTTTTTGCATTTTTCTTTTTCCAGCTCTTTAACTCACAACTTGGACCCAAATTTTTACAGACATGATTTTTTTAAAATTCATGGTAGTCAGACTCCTCATGCCCTTGCTAAAACCAGTGTCTTGTCTCTTGGTCTAATTGCTTCAGCAGTTAAATTTTTTGTAGCTTTTACATTGAATCTAGAACTTCTAGCTAAAGTCAACCATCCACATCTCTATCCTTTTTTAGATCTTAATTCACATTTGTGGTTAGTTAAATTGATTGCAAGTTCTTCACTCACTCCTCAGCATTTCAAGATTTGAACACTTAACTAGTAAAATGATATTTAAAGGTATCAAGTTTTTCTCTGTACAAAAAGAGATTTCAGTCGCATTATTGGTATAAATTGTAACAAGGCATTTATGAATTGTATACTTCTTATTAAATATATTCTTAATTTAGTGCCTTGAACTCAAAGTTAAACATTTGCTTTGTTGAACTAGGATTGTAGTGTATCAGATTTGTTCTTTTATGGATAGAAACTAATTGTGAATGTAACAGTGCTATTGTATGTAGTCAACTTCTGTTCTGCTTTATTGCATACTTCTTTACCACCAGGTAAAGAACGTCTTGCTGACTGCCTGGGAATTACTCCAGTTCAAGCCAGTCAATTCATAGAGAGTTTTATGCAAAAATACAAGAAAGTTCATGAATTTACAAAGAAAACCATTGAGCAATGCCGAAATAAAGGTAATCCAAAGTCTGTGGGCATATTTGTGTTTATAAATGAGCACTCTGTGACTGTGCTGAAGACAAGGATAAGATTTAGGAAGGAAGACTTGGAATATAATTTCTTGGTGTATCAGGTTTTTATCATTTGTAATTCCAAGAGGAGCTTGTTTAACCTGTCTGTTTTTTCCTTTCAGAAAGCTGCTAACAAAGTAAGGCATCTGTTCTCAGAATGAACCCTGTTTAATGTCAAGTTGCACTGCATCATTTTGACTTATAATGTACTCCAACACAAAAAAAACCCCAGGGCATCTTTTACTTAATAAATGCACTAGATGGCTGCTGGAGGGTGGAAGTTCAGCCACTTAGTCAAAGAGTCAATCTCTAGAGCTAGGTTTTTAATGTATTTTTCCTTGAATCAGTCACAATTCATGCTGTTGAAGTTCAGGTGGTATCTGTGCTAACACATGTGTGCAAAGTCCTTCTTGGAGCCAGCAGTGACAAACTCTTCTTGCATCAAACTTGTTGTTAATCTACACATTTGTTTATCTCCAGTGGATTGTCAGAGTGTAGTAGTTTGATGAGAGAAAATAGAGCTGCTTGAAATATTTTCTTTTAAAAGCTTATTAACTGAGCTTTCAGAATTGTGTTTCTCAGTGAGGTGTACTAAGGAGTACCAAGATATTTTGAGGAAATAATTAGTAAATTTGCCATGTGATATTGCCCGTCATTAGAAAATCTTAGTTAAATTAGAAAGAGACATTTGACAAAGGTTATCCTAACCTCCAGATAATTCAGCTGCCTGTTCCAAAAATAGTTCTTCTGGTATCAGTGGTCCTGGAATTTGCAAAAAGCTGTATTAATTCAGCAAAACCATCATCATCTTCTGGGTATGTGTTGCCCATTGCAAGGTTGTAGCTTTGTGAGAGTACTACACGTGATTGAGTATCTTCATTGCCAAAGAGGAGATGGAAGTCTGTGGCAGTCTGAACTTCTATGGTATCTAATAACAATTCATGGCTACTCAATGTGATCAGAAGTATACCAAAAGATTTTATGAAGATGTATTTCTAATGTGGATGATTTTTTGTTTTCCTTAAAATAAGAAGCCTGTTTTTGAAGACAAACTGAGTTAAGGTTTTGCTTGTGTTATTTTGACAAGAGGATCTTCACATTTCTTTTTCAGCTTCTCTCACTCGCCCTCCAAAGTAGTTATTTTGGCAAAAAAACATCATTAGGCTTAACATGGAAGCTTTTACTCTGTTTTCATGTGGTTCTTTATAACTAAGCAAACCCACCACATTACAAAGTTTGGCTGTGAAAATGGAGAAGCTGTTACAAGTATTACAGTACAAGAAGTATTTGATAATTTTGGGAATTATTCATTAATGTTTTAATTTCTCTACAAGTAGATTTTTCTTTACTATTCCCAAATAAACTAAAGCTCAAGTCATGGCTGATAATAGATAGCTAATTCTACTAGGTATTTATAGTTTCATCTAGAGAGTTTGCTGGTGTATTAGTAGACATTCCCAGTGAAAAGACAGCTTTAATGAACAGATGTTTTCCTTGTATAACATGTGCTAGTTCTCCAAATGAAAGAATTCTTAGCCCAAAAGTACAATAATAATTTAAGGTTTTAGCATAGAACCATACAATGTGTTGAATTGGAAGGGACTTTTAAAGGTCATCTAGTCCCAAATCCCACAGAGGTTAGTTATTTTCAGGGAATAAAATCTTAAGCTGATTAAGGCAGTAGTTACAAAAATCAATGTTCAAAAAGAATTTTTGATATTTAATCTCTGTAAGAGTACTAATTTTTACTCAAATCCTTCAAGGTTATGTGGTTTCCATAATGGGACGTAAAAGACCACTGGCGAATATCAACTCACAGGATTATAAACTACGCACTCAAGCAGAGAGGCAGGCTGTCAATTTTGTTGTTCAAGGTAAAAAACCACCTTCCCACTTACCTACCTGTGTCTTTATCTGTGCTTGGCTTTAGTAGACAACTACTCTGATAATCTCAAAAGAATGATTATTTTAGTTGTCTACTGGAGTAACTACAGAGGCATGAGTTTTACTATAAAAATGAAAATTAAATGATATATTGAAATTTGCCTGTAAACAGTATCATACTATGTTCTAATAGACTGTAATGCTTGTAGTTAAATACAGGAACAGAGAGAAACTTTGTATGTAGAGAACATCTAGAATTCAGTGCTTTAGTGATGTATTGTTGTCTTAAACCATTTTTCTTCCTAGTTTTGATGGTTTATTATGCCAAAATGGTTTCTGTGATTTATACTGCTTACGTATACCAGCTTTAATTTTGCCAGGTAGCTTTAGTTCAAAAAATATACAACATCACAAGAATTGTGCATTATTGTTTTTGGGTTTTTTTAAATCCAACTTATTCTTTGTAAGGGGCGTTCAAACTGTTCTGTGGAGAGCAGGGGAAAACTGGGTTTTTAGAGAAAAACAATGCAAGTTTGCCATATAGATTGGAAATGTAAAAATCAGTGTTAAATTATTAGTTAATCTGATGAATTTACATAAACTAATTGGGGCTTAGTCTTGTACAGAATTTAGACACCTAAATAAAAAAAATTATCTGACAGTCCAAGACTGAGATGCCTTTACCGGGCTATCCCTTGAAAGAATTATTTTTTTAATTGGATGATGCCAACAGGTCATTCGTTAAGTTTTATTCGAAGTGTAAAATTTACAGGTAAATAAAAGTGCTTTCTAGTTATGTTGATGGTGCATTTTTTATAAAGTGGCTTGAATTTTCCTTTTGAGGCTTTAACTTAGTTCTTATCTTGATTTTTCTCTCCTAGTGTTATTAATTTTCAGGTTTAATTTTCAAATTTATTTGAGTATTTGTCATGTTTGACAATTCTTATAATTAGTAACTGAATTTAAGAGCTGTCTCTGCAAGTATATAGACATAAATCTATAATTCTAATATATACTCTGGTGCTTGAATAATAGTTGTTCTTAAGTGGAGGCTGCCTTGCTGCATTAAGCTCACAAATGGAGAATTTTCAAATATCCTTCTACAATCTGTAGCAACACTTGGCATGCCTATACAACCTCCTCCAGAGACTTGAGTCCA
The DNA here is from genome assembly GCA_013400935.1 of Turnix velox. Lineage (NCBI taxonomy): Eukaryota > Metazoa > Chordata > Aves > Charadriiformes > Turnicidae > Turnix > Turnix velox. Next base: position 141,499 of record VZTY01030656.1, on the reverse strand, counting down.
GTTTAACCCAGCTTTCGATCCAGCTAGTCAGCAGCCCTCTCCAGTTGAAGGACTGTGCATATTGAGTTAATGCAGCGAGTCCTGTTGAGCCCGCACTGTAGCATTAATTGCTGCACAGCCTTGTGAGCAGCACTTGCTTACGTCCATCTTCCCAAAGAACTTGAAGCAGAGAGAGAGCTGTCACAGGATTGTACATAAAATACACAGTTGCACGTGGCTAAAATAAGATTATCATATTTCATCTCATCAGTTCAAATAATACTGCAAGAAAAATGTGATGAAAAATAGAATCATGCAATGGTTTGGGAAACCTTAAAGATTATCTGGTTTCAACCCTGGGCAGGGATACCTTCCACTAGATTATCTTGCTCAAAGCCTCATCCAGTCTGACCTTGAATATTTTCAGATCTGGGGGATCCACAACTTCTGTGGGCAACGTGTTCAAGTGTCTCACCATCCACAGAAGAAACAATTTCTTCCTAATATCTTATTGAAATCTACCCTCTTTCAGTTTAAAACTACTACCCTTGTCCTATTGCTAGTATTTATAACAAAGGGCCCCACACTGTATTGTAGTTGTGGCTTAAAATATATGTGATGAAGCAAGAATTAAACCCTTCAATATTCACTCCCTAATTTTTATTAAAAAAATTATTCTACACTACAATGAGATTTTTTTATTTCACCTATAAGATTTTAAGACAGCAAAACCCTTGTAAATTATTCTAAAACATTTGTCAGTGTGTGCTAAACTGCATTTAATTTATATGTATTATAATTGCAGGTAATAGTCTAATTAATTCAAGCAGTTTGTGTTTTGGTTATTGTAGCAGAAACTAATAGTAAAAGACTTCTTATGCATGATGATTTTGGGAGGAATGCAGAGTTCCAGCTTTAACTGTCTACAACTGGATTTCCTGCACTTCTGTCATGATTCTTTCATTCCATTTTGAATATTATTAATATTTCCCAGTTCAGTAGCCATTACCAGTGTACAGCATAATATTCTTCATTTATAATTCAGCTCTACCAAATTGCATAGAACAATAAATTGTAAAAATTTATTTATTTATTTATAATTGTGACAACATCAAAGAGAATTATATAATTTTATTTTGAAATATTTACTTATATCTAAAAATATAATATCAGGAATAGTATTTTGAGAATTCTTTTGTATTTTTTACTTCACATTGTTTCATGTAGAATACATTGAGAATGTATTTGGACAGACTAAATGCTGAATTATTAAAAATTTATTTATTTATTTATAATTGTGACAACATCAAAGAGAATTATATAATTTTATTTTGAAATATTTACTTATATCTAAAAATATAATATCAGGAATAGTATTTTGAGAATTCTTTTGTATTTTTTACTTCACATTGTTTCATGTAGAATACATTGAGAATGTATTTGGACAGACTAAATGCTGAATTATATAATTTTATTTTCATATTTACAATGATGATAGTTGCCTGACCTGCAACTTTTTGGGTTTTTTACTTCTTTTATCACTGTCTGTTATTGTGTAATCATTCACGTAATATAATCATTTGGTTTTTTATTTATTATTAATCTTCTGACTTGTTTCACATATTACATGAATTGTAACTGCTAATTTTGTGAATTCTTGTAATTCAGAATCTTTAGATGTTTTTCATTCCTATGCCATAGTTACAAGAAGAACATCCTCATGTTTTAAATTAAAAGCATATAATTTTCTTTCATAGGATCTGCAGCTGATCTTTGTAAAATGGCTATGGTGGAGATTATTAACTGTGTTGTCTTATCTCCAACTCTAACAGCCAGGTTAGTAGTGCAGAACTGTAAAATTGTTTTATTTTAATGCAAAATTAGTTGAAATTATTATGTTTCTGGTGTTTGAGGCAGTTATAGAACTATCATGTGTGCCTCTGAATCTTCTAACATGTGAGGACTTCTGGGAAGAGTTTATATTTTTAAGTTATATCCTTGTGCTTAAATGTTTGGATCTGTAAATCCATCCTAAGGCAATGAAGTGCCCTGGGGACATTTAAACTCAGCTGGTCCTAGTTCAGTTGCAGTTCTGTGTCTTTGAAATCAAGGCCACTCATCATATCCTTCCTGTATTTTGAGTCTATTGTACAATGGAAATTGAGCATTAAGTGGGCTGGGAAAAAACTCAGATCAGGAAACCAGTGCTCAAGCAAAATAAATGAACATTTTTTTATTCTTGTATAGAATATTTTCCTTTGCTAAAGATTGTCATATTTCTCTTCTCTTGTGATTGCTCACAGTTGGGTAGGAGATCACAGAATGTCCTCAGAATTTTTATTCCCCTAGCAGAAATAACCAAGTCTACTTTTTCTGCTAACAAAGGATAGGAGGGGATGGTGCAGGGAGTCAGTAAGCACTATTATTTGCTACAGTAGAAGGATAAGTTGAAAGCCAACATGCAGAAAAAACAAGCAAATATTTTGTAATGCTATAGTAAACAATCCAGTGGAATGTGAATTTTTGCTTTTGATACAGCAGAAATAGCAGAAAATGCAGGATATCAATGTTTGTGTTGTCATCCATAAGGGAAATGATTATAGCTTAGATGTAGCTATCATGTACTCAGGAGTTCAGGGTTTTAGGTCACTTATGAAGTAGCAGCATATGGACTTCCAAATGTACTTCACAATTATGGTTAATATCTAACCCTAAAAATATTTTGTGTGTACATGTGTGAACTGGAATTATTAGCTCTGGCCACCTATTAAAAACTGGATGGCTTTGCTAAAGGAGATCCTTTTAGAAGTCACTAATGGCTCCTTGCTGTAATATTTAGTAGGTAATTACAATCCTGGCTTGTCAGAAAAAGTACAATCAATGCCTTTATAAATCTGTGAACACTCACCAACACTCACTAAGGTGGATGGTGGCATTTGAAAGTATCGCTGTGTTCTTGCCAAAAGAGAACTTGAAAATTTGTATTTTTAGTTGTCTGCCAGGTGACATTCAGCTAGTTATTTTTTCAGTGGTCTTATTCTTGATTTTCTTATCAGTCAAGCCAGGATAATGACCCTAGCATCCTTTGTAAAGCACTTTGAAAAATATTATGATAAGGAAGTATATACGTAATTGTTGCTGTTGTTGTAACAGGCATGTACAGTACCTCTTCCAGAATGAAAAATGTAATCATTTGTTATCATCACATCAGATTATATTCATTCCAAAGATAGCGCACTACAACCTTTTATTCTACCTTTTTCTCTGTGTATTTTTTTTTCCAATTAGAGCTTCTATCTTTGGAAACAGGCTTTTCACTTTGAACACCATATCAAAGAGGAGTATCTTTTATATATGCTTTAGAAGTGATTATGAATCCCACATTTACAGTGGGAGATGTTATCTCCTCTAAGACATAGACAAGTAGTGGCTAACTCTCAGGATTTTGTCTTCCTTAGCTTGGAAATTAAAAAAGTGAATTCTAGATAAGGTCTAGTTTTTAGTGTTAGCTTGCCGGGATATTTCCTGTTGTTTCCAGTGGCCCCACTGCAGTCATTTTTCAAATGCTGTAGACTGTTCAGCTGTGAGCAAGCTCTGATCCAACAGTATGAAGCTTTGTTTTTGTAGGACGAATAATCAGTAGATTTTCAGTTATTATTTGCACATATGATACAGCATTTGGAATTCAGAGAAGGGTAATCAAGTTACAATTTCTTGATGCTTCATTTGAGTGGCCATCATGATGAAACTGTATACTCCACTGTGACTGATCAATGACTATTCTGTCAACTAGCAGCCTCATTTTTCTTCCTGTATTTCTCCATCTTTTAATTCAAATGCCAGCCTAGCTGTTTATGCTGTTGACAATAAAAAGGCAGACAATTACTTGGAAATAACATTATAGAAACCAGGCATTATCATTAAATGCAATACATCTGATAAGGATATGATACTGGTACTTGCATGGGTTTGCTACTGTCATTAGTGTTAACATCTTTGCAGTTTTTGTAGCACTTGTGATTAACTGAGTTCTTCAGACTCCTTCCATGTTACTAGATCTTTCTCAATCTGCTGTTCTGCTGCTGGTAGCCAAGTTACTTACTGAAAATGTACTGCGGACATAAATTATTCAAGTGCCAGCTATTACCTGTCTGATACAGTTCACAGAACCTCCACACAGTGTTTCCTGCAGGCAGTTGATAGCAAATACACTTCTGAAGTGAGATCAAGGCATTCAGTAGCAGCTGAAAGAAGGATTTATGGAATTGATGTCAGTGAAATGGTACTCAGTGAACTCAGATGGTCAGTTGTAGTTCTTTTCAGTGTTTAAAACACGATTGCAGTAGCAGATGCATGGAAATTTGGTAAGAAAGATGGCTGCTGGCAAATTGTGGAAGAATTGCTGCCCATATACCACTTTGTAAGATGAAGACGCGCTGGTGTACCTGAAGTCTATGTGGTGCTACACAGACTTCTCAGAAAGTCATTAGAGATTATAATATCCCAACAACATGCAAATGAAATTTAAGAAGTCTACAGAATTAGCAAGTAATTTGGTGTGAATCCAATTGGTGAGCAGTTCTCACCAATTTATTGTTCCTTCAGTGCTGGACCTGTGCCACAAACACACAGCTTTACTTCTCAGCTTGTCCAGAGCCTACTTAAAGATACAGGTTCAGCAACAGGCCAGATATAAATGAATGGTCCAAATAGGAGGAGCCAGCCATAGGAAAAAGACAGGAAAAGACATGATCTTATTTGCTGGGTCATAGCTCCTTTTCAATAGCAATAGATACTGGAGGCTTTGAATATTTTCCTCAAGGAACACACACTTTAGTCAACCTAATGATTTTCTGATTTGGTGAACATGTAACATGTTTCTTCATAGATAGCTAAATCAGTTAGAAACAGTCCTAATCATCTCAGGAACAATCATTGTGTCACCTGGATTTTTTTCAGATACAAATGACATTCATAAATCTCAGGTGATTCATTTGTTGAAAGTAGCTTGAATTTTGGTTAGACACAAGAACCTAGGAGGCTGTTTTATAAGATGTGTTGAGAATTCATAGAATCACAGTGTTGGAGGGGACCTTCAAAGGTCATCTCGTCCAACCCCCTCTAGTAATTAAGTGGGGACATCTTACATTAGATCAGGTTGCTCAGAGCCTCATTAAGCTCCACCTTGAATGTCGCCAGGGATGGGACCTGAATCACCTCTCTGGGCTACCTGTTCCAGTCTCTTACCACCCACCCTCATGGTGAAGATCTTATTTCTAAAAAGGTGAAGCATTAGTATTTTATTGATTGCTTAGAATTTCTCAGATTCATACAAAAGGACATAGTAATAAAACCAGTTGCTTGATTTCATCATAGAATCAGTCAAATACATTCAGTGAACTGCTCAACACTGCTGTTATGTGTAATCATTTCCTTTAAATCTGGGCATAAATCTTTTGTCTCTTTATCTGTTTCTTCAGGAATTTATTGTTTTTAATCCTGTTTCTTTTCTGCAACAGTTATCAAGGGTTTTCAAGTAAATGCTTACTGTTCTGCTCTGCCCACAACTCCCAGTACAGGGTTGCAGATCTGCTCTAAAGGATTAACTCTAGCCAGATTGCCAGCATTCACCTTTAACTTAATACTGGAGAAATAGAATCACAAGGAGAAGATAAAAGCTCTGGATTCTGAGGGAAAAAAAGGGGGTTTGTTTCAGAGACAGATGCTTTTGTTTCAGTAGCAGGATGAGACATCCTAGATCATATTGTGGTATCAGAAATGCCTGTGTGCTCTCCAAAGCTGCTGTTCCAGCTGGCCAAATAACACAATATTTCTAGGTGTCCTTTGACTTAACAAAACAATTTCTTTCCTCAAGCATTCAAAACAGTGTTTACATGTATCCCCTAAGATGGGGAACTGTTACCTGAACACTTAATGCCTAGTGAGCCAGAAGAAATAAATTATTTACTCTTTATAGAAAGAGCTAAATATATTTAATATGCTTGAAGAACACAGCCAAAGAGGACAGTCATGATGTAGCAGGTTTGTCAGTGTTCTTTTTTGTGGGTTGTTCAACATAAATAAATAATTTTAATTTATGAAAGTATTTTGTAGGTCACATTTACATTGCTATGTTTTAAAACATGTCGACATTCTATTCTGTTTAATTAACCATCTGTTCAACTTCCTGCTCTTCATGATGTAGCTGCTGAGAGAGCAAATTTTTCAAGTGAATTTTTTTACAGTTAAAATGTTGAAATATCTTGGTTGTCATTATAGAAATAGTTGAAAGAGGTTAAAATTAATGCAGGTAACATCTATGCAGGCATGATATATTTTAAGTTATAGCTTTTATACTCCTGCATTAGAAATCCTTCTAGATGCAGCTTCAAATGATACTTGAAAAATCTACAAAATGTTAAAAAATTTTCTAGTCGTACTACAACTTAATAGGCCATCTTTACACTGGAATCTGTGTGGTTCTTGGTGGAAAGCTTGCCACAATTGAATAACAGGTAGTATGTCATATCAGAAAACAAATGAAAGCAGTTTTAGTGTAGAGAACAGAGATTTCTAGAAAGAATCAGATCCAATATCCATCTGGTCCTTTACTGCTGAACGTGACCAGCAGCAGATGCTTCAGGGAGAAGATTTGTAAGATTTGTAGTAGGATAGCCTATCTGCATGCAGATTTTCATCTTGTTCTGATTGTGGGATCAGGTCTTCAGTTCTGAAACAGTTTTTAGAAGTCTTCACCCCAAATCACTGTATTTTGCCATTTCTAACTCTTCTTGAAAACCATACAAGTGTTTGTTACATGAGAACCATTCTGGGTTTTTCTGGGGTTTTCTGTATTTCATTATGTACCTTTAGAACCAGTGCTTTGTTCTGTTAAATTATGAATTCATTAATTGTGAATTTCTCAAAATTTCAAGTCATTAAGTTCCTGTTTTTCACTTATAGAATATAAAGCATTTTCCATTTTTTTTATTACTCCATGTATCTCATTACAAAATATCCTATTCATTTTTCTAACCACTTAACAGCATTTATGCCCTTTTGATAATTTTTTTAATGTTTATAATTTACAAAGCTTGTACTCTCCTCTGCAGTTTTGAAGTCTTGTGCAATGCTTCTGGAGGTTTCCAGTTCAAAATGAAAGAATGTGATGTAACTAGTTGATTATTATTTTGTTAATCAAAAAAGGTGATGATGTAGGATGACAGACAAGGATATTAATATTGGGGATTTAAAATCTGATACTGTTGTATCACAAAATAGTATCAACTTCAATGATAAGGGACGCCACTTATTATATAAGAACACCATGTGTGAGTAGAAAATGTCTAATTTTTTGAAGTGTTTATTGTGCTATAGAGTGACCATCAATATCCTTTTTAAAGTAATATGCTTTTAGTAACTTTTCTTACATTTTTATTGCACCCTTGTAAAAACTTAACTATCAATATTGTTTTATGTTCTTCAATAATACGTTACAGGATTTTTTTTTAAGATTAACTAGAATTTTTACTCAAATAGAATTCAAAAAGCTCATCATTTTTGCTCCTTCTCCAAAGAGAATCCTTTGACTTAGGAATGTCTTGTTGAGATTGGATTTAATTCTCAGCATGTGCTGAAATTAGAAATAAAATGTGTAACTTTTAAGGGAAATTTTACACTTGAGTATTCTACCTCAGAATCAGAAAACCTGATGGTGCCACAGCATTTCTTTCCCAGAAGAGGTAGAGCTAACCAACCAGAAGCATCTTAAACTATTTTAGTCTGGGCTCTCAGCCTCATTCTTAATCAGAAGAAGGTGCCCTTAATTCCTTTATAGAATCAATTAGGCTGGGAAAGACCGATGAGATCATTGAGACCAACTGTATAGTGCATAGCAATCAGGCCTTCTTATTTAAAGCTTCACTTATCTGATTTAAACTTTATTTATTTTCTATTCAGAATGTTAAACTGGACAGCTCAATGTCATATTTGAACTCGTCTCAGATGTTCTCTCAACAATATATTTATCAGCTTGCATTTATGGTTTAGCCTGTTTCACTCCTTCTCTTTGTGCTGCCTATGCTTAGTTAGATCTCCCATGGGAGCATCAGGCTGTAGTGAAGGAAGTGATAGAGACATTAAGTGAGGTTAAGGTAAGCTTTGACAGGTCTGGAAATGTGCATGTGGTGGGTCCAGATTACCTGCTACCAAATGATGGAGTAAATTAACTAACAGCTAGTCTGTAGGAATTCATGAGCGGTTTGTATTTTGTATTATCTTCATGAAGACTAGTCTGGAAAACTAGACAATATTATACCTTTGATGTGTTATTAACAGCAGTAAAAATTTCCTCAATGATACAAAAATATAACACAATAATGTGCAGTGAGCTATTCTATTTCTAACCTTATGTATCCAGTGTAGGAGGTGGCACCCCTGCAAAGTCTATGCAGAGAGTTGGGGTCTTTGAGATTTCAATTCAGAACATCTAAGACTGAGTCTACCCTAGACCTTTGACTATAGAAAGAGTGAGAATTTAATTAGTCTGAGTATTGGCCTGAGTCTGAGTATTGGCCTGAGTCTGAGTATTGGCCTATTGTAATGGCCTGTAACACTGCACATTGCTGTTAAAAACCAGCTTCCTAGAAAGATTTACAATGATATTGTAGTTTTTTTACCCTGTAGTACGCTACAGGATATTCCTACAACAGTCTGCAGCCTCTCATCCCACAGTGTTACCATTTGCAGTTCTTATTTGCAGTGTTGTTTCTTATAATGCTTCAGAAGAGCATTTGCTCAACAATAAGGTAATAGCTGTTTTGTTGAAGGCAGTTAAATAATGTAATTATTTCTGGGCAACGTGTTTGAAATAGAAGTGGAAAAATGTGCAATTCTGTACTTCAGAACAGAGAGATCCAGATCTGGAATATATTCTTTATGGTTAAACTAAATTGTCCTTTGTTCTTTTATTAGACAAACTGACTTGATACTAGGAAAAAGTACAATAGGAAGGCAACATGACCTCATCAATAGAATACTATGAAAAAGAATCTCTTGAAGATAGTTTCATTCCTTTTAACATATAGAAGTTGGTAATGTGATTATGATATAGTAATCATAACTGGATGGATCCATTGAAGGCCTGAGAAGTTTAGTCTCTGTGCTGTTTCATAGGGAACTGGAAGAATGATGACTACAATCTTAAAAAAATAAAAACCACGATTTTAAAAAAAACCTGTAGTGCTGCATAGTGATTTAAGAAGGTTAGCATAATGAGCACATTAAACTGATGTCAAAAGATGTGTTCAGATTGGCAGTCCCAGAAATAATTGTGCATTTGAAAATGCAGCTTGTGGCAGTATCTCCATGCCACACAGCAGTCATACTCAGGTGCAGGTTGTGTTTCATAGTAAAGGAAATAATGTGCATACTCATTAACAATGATGCCTAATTTGCAGGTAATCAAGAAAATAGTTAATAAATTATTAGCTTGTAAATCTCAGGCATTCTTGTTATCTATACAACACGAAAAAATACTAGTGTGCGCCTGGTTTGCAATTTCTAATCTAGTTTACCATACCTTTTAGAAAGAGATAATGAGAGGAGCTTGTTATTTCAGTATTTCCTCAAAGGAAGATAATTCAATTAAGCCATTAAGTGAAAGTGTAGGGATTTTTCAAACATCTTTCACTCAAGGTGTGCAATGGGTGGGTGCATGCACTGGAATGGTGAAAGCTATGAATTTTGAATATATAAAAAGCTTTGATTTTGTCTTTCATCTGCATTGATGTCAAATTGAATGCTTCTTTCTGTGAAACAGCATATTGCATGCAAGTACTACTAATTTAATGACTCTGAGAAAATGCAGGCAGCCTTGTACTGTGAATCTGTGAGAGCAGAACCTATTAAGTTGATGTGAGATGCAGAAGTAGAGATAAGAGAATGGCCTACCAGTATCTGAAGGGGCTACAGGAAGGCTGGGGAGGGACTATTTGTCATGGCATGGATTGACAGGAAAAGGGGCAATGGTTTTAAACCAGAGCAGGGCAAGTTTAGTTTAGATGTTAGGAAGAAACTCTTCACCGTGAGAGTGGTGAGGTAAGTTTTTCTAAGAAAAGGGTCTTTCCTTAGCAAATATTCACAATATGTAACACTCTGATCCTGAGTGAAGGTATGAGATGCTACTCTGAAGAAATAATAACCATTCTGTCACATATTTATTTCAGTGTTTTAATGCAATTATTTTCACTTCTCCCATGATTCACAGTATATTCACACCTAATAGTCATAGTTCATTGTTTTGTGTCTTTTTACAATTCATTTCAATTATAATGAGGAATCTCTTGCATTGGAAATAATGTTTCATATAACTACATTCTTTTGCTACAGATGATCCCATTTTTTTCATCTATTTCTTTTTTGTATTCTGTGTCCCAATTTCTTATTAGAAATATGTTAATCTGTTTCACTCTGCTTCTGACTGTGTTGTAAGTGACTAATAATTTAAGATCTATTATTAGAGCTCACCACACTGTTATTCAATGTCACATTGTAATTTTAGGGAGTGTGAAACTATTTTAGGATATTTTCCTGAAAGCTGTCAGAACTTACAAGTTGTAACCAGATTGTTGTTTCAGCCACTTGTAAAGAATTATTTACTTAAATACAAGCTAGCTGTTAAGAACAACATAGAATGGCCATTGAATTTAAATGTTATACAAAAATTGCAAAGTGATTTAGAAAGAGATGATACAGTTTCATGACATAAGACTCATAGCTACAATATTTAAAGGAGTAAAAAATTAACCTAGTAGGAATGCAGACTAATCAGACACATGTTATCTTTCCTTCCTAAAAACTACAAGCTTTATCTGTTCTACTGTAGACTTGATTCAATCAAATACATTTATTATTTCCATTGTGAAAGTACTTTTACACCCAAACCAGCAATTTAGGGTGCTATTCCTGTAAGCACTGAACAATTAAGTCACAATCCATATGCCAAGAGAACTTTTTAATAAGATATGTGGTGGGATGACTAGAAATAGTGGATGTAAATTGGAAGGGTAGACGTAAGTAAGAAATTCTTTATGGTGAGGGTACTGAAAGACAGGAAGAGGTAGCCCAGAGAGTTTGTGGATACCCCCACTCTGGAGATGTTTAAGGCCAGGCTGGACAAGACACTGATCTAGTGGGAGGTGTCCCTGCCTATGGCAGGCGGGTTGGGACTCGATGATCTTTAAGGTCCCTTCCAACCTGAACTATTCTATGATTCTAAGAGATCTCTTGATATGGAACTAGTATAGACAAAGAGAAAACCAAAGCAACAGTATGGATGCATTACAAAATAGCTCTAACTGAAGAGCTCAAGTAGATGCAAAGCTTTTGAGATGTTTCTTCTTCCAGCTATACATTATGTCCCTTTAAAGGCAACTGTCCTGTTAGCAGAGGCAACAGATAGAATCATGGAGGGACCTTCAATGGTCATCCAGTGCCAACTCCCCTGCAGTGAGCAGGGAGATCCTGTCCTAGATGAGGTGGTTTGTCTGCATGAAGACATCTACTTTACACTTAAGTGAAAAGATTATATCCTGAAATGCACTCAAGTAACTCAGGTCAATTAGGAGTTAATATTGGTCTAGACCAGTGAGACAAATAATCTTACTGCTCCTCAAATTTACATTAGTAAACCCACTCATTTGCAACCACACTTATTCCAGCTCAACTTGAAGAAGAACAAGCTACATTGAAAAAATGTGGCCTGTCTCTATTATTTCTTGCAGTTTTCTTCAAATTACATTGGTTTCAAGTAATACCTTGTCACATCATCAAACCCCTGAATAACATTCAGAATCTGTGGAGAGCCAATCTTTTAAACTCCATTAGAGATTTTTTTCATTTTCTTAGGATACTTGTTTTCATTTTGACACGTCCATTGTTTATGTGACAATTAGTTGATAAGAGTGGAAAGCACAATTAGAAATATCTTCTGTATTTTCAAATCTCTGAAATTTTTCAGGTTGATTGCCCAGATTCATGATGAGTTGTTGTTTGAAGTAGAAGATGCTCAAATCCAGGAGTTTTCAGGTAAATACTATCTCTCAAGCTCCTTCTACCTAACCCCTTTTTTTCTCCTTATAACCTGTGATATCTGAGAGAATAAAGAATTAATGTAACAAGATGAAGCACATTGATTCTCGTGATTAAGAAAATGTGTACTAAGCAGATTGTCCTGGCTCTTATGTAGATAAAGGTCTTAGCTCATTTTATACATGATCCTCATCTGGAGTTCATCAATGTGCTTATTTTTGTTTTGCTTTCTTATCAAGATTCTCTCATCCAGTGAATCCTGTAAAGCTAAATGTTAATACAATCTGCAAGTTTTCAAAGGTATTAGAACAAAATAAACCTGCTTTAAGAGAATAGGTTGGAAAATAACTTTCTAAATACTTACTATTTGGACCTGTTACACAAAGTTTGAAATTCTTAATGTGAGAATATAATGTGCTGCTATTTCTTAGTTTACTGAATTTTTAAGTTAAAAAAACTTTATGGTGGAACTTTCAAGATTAAGGGTTAGTAGAAGTTCCTGTCTATATTTTTATCCGCTCATCTGGCTTACTTCCAGGCATTATTTCCTAATTTTTCCTATTTACTTCTCCTATTTGTCTCAACATCTGCCACAAATTTAGCTAGCAAACCAGGGTGCACAGGAGGCAGATAGGTCTCCTCTCTAGAAAGTAGTGGATTTGTTCCTGTAGTCATTGAAATGTTGTTCACAAACTTTGGTCTGGTTTGAAAGTCAAAAAGAATGGTTAAAACAATTGGCATAATGTGGCAAATATTTTAAATTAACCAGGATAAATATCTTCCATTATAAGCTACGCATCTAAGAAAAAATTTATTTCTTCTGTGTTGCTTTCATTTAAAGAGTACAACTTACTCTGAGTCCCATTTCATCACTGATCTCTCTTGTGAATTTAGTTCATAATGGGAACATTAAACCTCCACTTAATCAAAACAAAGAACCTGAGTAATATTTAAGTTCAGTATATTAGGGGCATTGTAATGAATTAGGTTAGCATATTAACATTTGACCTCCAAATACAGGAGTTCAAATGTGGTTTAAATTAAAAAAGCTCCATACAATTTAGCAGAGGCTGTGGTATCTACTCAGAAAAGGATGTCTGAAAGTCATAGTCATAGTCATCTAGGTTGGAAGGGACCTTTCAGATCATCAAGTCCAACCATAGTTTCAGAGTTAGAATGTGTAGTATACCGAATGGGATCTTTAAGACAATAAAAGAATTTTCATAATTTTCATTTTTTTATTTTGCATTTATTAGTATTAAGTATAGACCTAATATTGTACCCAAAAGTTAACAGTTCCTCATAGTTGCTTATACATACAGAAAAACACAAATTCTGCTTCATTGGATCAAATTCTGATCTCATTTTCTAGCATGAATTTGTAGTAAATTAATAAATTCAATACTTTTTCCACTATAATGAAAAAAATTCCAGCCATCAATGAACAGTAGAAACTTGATGACTAGAGGGTGGGTTTTTTTAAGAATACAGAAAGATTAGAGTTAAAACACTCAACACATGTCTTCTCTGCACACCAGTGTAACTGATTCACATATGTCCATGTCTAGTTGCAGTGTGCAGAGCAAACATACCTATAAATTCCTCATTCCACTTCAGAGTTATCACCATGAAGCTGAAGTTGCTGAAGATGACCTTTAGGACACGGACATGGACAGTCTGGAGATCTGAGATTCTTTAGATATTGTTATTAAACTTAACATAAACTGCCAGGCTTGAGTGTTCAAGATGAAAGTGTGTTTTATTCTGATTGAAGATTGGGTTTTAGGTTTGTCTCTACTTTGCCCTTAGAGGCAAATGAAAAAAGCAAATTCTACATTGCAGTAACTTTCAGATATACTCCCTGACCCCAGAACACTAGAATGTTAAATGTCTTTTTGTTAACACAGAAGACCAATGAAAGGCATTAATTTCCTTCCGAATCTCTTCATTCATTCATTTCTTTCCCCATTAATCATCATTGGTGAGTACTGGAGTACTGCATCTGGTTTTGGACTCCTCAGTACAAGAGAGACAAGCACAGACCAGACAAAGTCCAACAAGGGCCACAAAGAGGAGACTCAGGGAGATCGTACTGATGTTCCTAAAGGGAGAGGGCATAGAGACCACTCAGGATATTTCCAGTTGTGCTCTGTAACATGACCAGAGGCAATGGGCAGAAAACGAAACATGGAAGGTTCCCTCTGAACATCTGGAAATATTTTTTGGGAGTTTGATTGAGCACTGGCACAGGTTGCCCAGAAAGGCTGTGGAGTCTCTGCCCTTGGAGATGACATGGCCCTGCTGTGTTAGTCTCCTGCATTTAGTGTGATCCAAGAAGCACTGGCCTACTATTCAGCACATTTGCATTCAGATGCTAGTCATGCTTCTGATCTACATTTTCAGGAAAGCAGAAACAAATACTCTTATTTGCAAAATAGATTTGAAATTTTAAAAGTATTTAAAATTTATAAACAATGACCATAAATGTACATAGTATTACAGAATTAGATTGTACCACAGAACATAAGCCTTCTCGGCAGTGTTTCCCTTATGGAAGTCTCTCTTAAATGGTTTTACAATATTAAAACATCTATTTGCTTCTGAGACTCCTGAGTGTAGGCTGAGAATTGCCACATGGCAATCACAGTGCTGGTACTTTCTCTGCTTTATCCCTTCACAATAAGAATTATCAGTCCTTTTCAGTTTAAAGAAATCCAATTTATAATGCACTGAATAGTTTATATCCAAGCAATTTTTTTGAATCTTTTGAATTCGATTAGCAAGGAGGAAGCTATGTGGTTTTCTTTTTTTCTAATATCTACTTCTGCACAAAATACTGCATGTAGCTTGTTAGATGTGGTCTGTATTTCAACATAGTACAGTATCTATACCCGCAGTTTTATAATAAGCATATGGTTCACTCTGAAAGGACAAGGCAAAACATTATTTATTTATAACAAGGCTTTGAGTGTCCAGGATTTGACAGACTTTGAAATACAATAAAACATGTACTACTCTGAACTGTGCAGTTCTCAACAAAAGATATGGCATGTAATTTGCCTCAATTCTCTGTTTAGGGCAAGAACAAGACTGCAAAACAGCTTTTTAAAACACCTCATTTTCTATTAGAGGGTGTCTGGAAAGATCAAATCAAAACATTTGGCAGAAGCTGGTTTAGTTTTGCCAGAAGACTGTCAGTTTTATGGTCAATAATCTGCCTGGTTTCTAGCCAGCTTGCCTGTTTGGCTTCCTTGTATCCTGAGCTCCCCAGCAGCTCAGGAAGCAGAAAGGCAGATGATATTTTGGGAATGACAAATACTGGGTTCTTGGATCTGAGAGATCTCAGGGTTCCAAAGTCTGTGCAATCAGGTACACTGGCTGTCCCCAGATCAAACTGTGAGTCTGTCCAGGGACTGAGGAAGAGCTGCAAATTCCAAGTTTTCATTTTGTGGAGACTATCTCTGAGATGACTTCTCCTTTTTCTGTTTGAAATGCCTCTTTGCCCTTGGATTATTCTCAGTACATTACTGCTAAGAGAGGAAATGCACTTTGTGATGAAGAAATGCAGAATAATTTCTTTTTACAGTACAGAGATACCTGTAGTTACACTGGTGAGGCCTGGATCCTGATGTATATTCCACATATACCTGGTGGATTTGAAAGGTGAACTTTGCCAGTGATGATTACTGTGGATTGCTCCTTGTCACTCTGCTTGCTTATTTGTATCCAATAGTGACAGGAATAATTAAATGAATAACACTTGCTACTTGAAATAACTTTTTTTTGTGGGAATATGTGTATTCCATTATTTTGTGTTGAATATCCCAGTGCATTAGGAAGATTTTTAAAGGTAGGGTTTTTTTTTTCAGCTGAAATGCTTTAAATATAAGAACACCAAAAAGACCAGTCTAAGAAAAACAATAGAATAAACTAAACCTATTAATTTTGATATTAAGATAATTTAAGATTGTTGCTAGCTAAAGAATAGTATCTCACATTATTTAAAATCTGCCAATAATAATTTTTGGCTCATGTACAAATTCCATGAAATTTGATTTTTTTCTGCTAGAGTTTCTCAGTGGTTACTGAGGCAGCTGCATATTGCACATGTTCAAAGGGAGGCTCAAGTAACAGAAGAACAAAAGAATGAATTGGCCATCACAAGTTAGTGACATTATGTGTCCTCTGAGCTGCCTTTTTCTGACTTGAAAAACAATGATGTATAAACTAAAGATGCCTCCAGATAGCTTTCAGTTTGCAAAAATCCCTGTTCCATAGATCATATGCCTGGCCAGCTTTGACATGTTTCTGGACTCATAATTTCATAGGTGAGTGAGCTTGAAAAATGTCTTCAGTGCAATAGGGACAAACAGGCTTTTGTTCCCCAGCAGGCATGTGTGTCTTTTCTTTGCTTCCATTCACCACACTTTGAATAAGCAGATTTATTCTGGCCAGTATCAAGAAAATCTAATATACATTAAAAAATCTGTTTCATTTCAGTTCTCCTATGATCTCCTCACTTTGCTGTCACTGATATTTTTTATACCTAGTTTTTTAAAATAAGGTATTTAGCACTTATGAAGCATTCCAGAGTGAGTATAATCAACAAATCTACTAATTGCTGACTGTGGATTTTGAGAGAGAAGTTGCAAATGTTGGGAGAACAGCATTTTATAGATGCTTTTGCAGTATATGGCTGGCTGCAAAGCAACATTTTAGAATTAATTATTTATGTGCCCTAGATAGACTAGATTCCTGACTGAACAGAAACAGTTATTAGCACAAAAGCCTCCAATCTAAATCTCAGAAAAGAAACAAAAAATAAGGAGTGGTGGGGTCAGATCTATTTAAAGATTTTGGCCACTTCTGTTGGTGGCCACGCTCTTATATACACGAGGTGAAGAAGAAACAGCTTTTTATTTCTGGATTGTATATTTTGAACCTTGAGGGGAAAAAAAGGAGGTTTTCAAGGAGTTTTGAGAGTGTAGCAGGAGAATCAGATATTCAAGACAGAACTAATGGGGACCTCTCCTGCCATCACATAGCACCAAGCCATATGGTCTCTTTTATAAATTGTCATCTCCATGTGAAAAATTACTCTCACTGTGAGACTGTTTTAAAATTTAGTCCCTACAAAATCTAGAACTTTAAATTTCCAGTGTAAGCATATTCATCCAATTTGCCTATTTATTTTTGCGCAGATTGTAATTTCATTTACCTGCTTCCTTCTTTATTATTTATTGTCTTTACTGGTCTATTGACCAGGAATGGTAATCCAGCTGCATTTTCTTTATATTTCTGTTATCATTGTATTACTTCTTATTTAATTAAAAACCTGTTGTAAAGTAGATACAAGAAAATCTTTTGGATACTTACAAAGGTATGACTTCAGAAAAGTGAAGTGCAGGGAAAACAATTTCAGATCAATTGAAATGAATGGTTTTACTGTGCCACCCACTGACCTCTGGAAAGAGATGAAGAAGTCAGTGTGACATGAGGAAGAGAACAGAGAGCAGAGCTGACAGAATAAAGCAGTGAAGAAAATGGAGCAAACAATGGAAAGATTTTTAATTGGTTGTCAGAGAGAAAGAGTAACCATTAGGTTTGTTCACTGATGTGGCCACCTTAATCTGTGCTTAAAATTAAGAACAGTTAAGAGTGCAGTAAAATTCTGATAGTGCCAGATGCCTTAAAGTGAAGGTGCAGCAATCACTGCTGCCATCATGAATCCCTCTTTGAGGATAACAGGTTATATAAGAGAAAACTAGACAAATTCAGAGGTCTAGAGAAACAGAGAAATACTGATCCACTCAGTGCACAAGCAGACAGCACCCTTTATCATCCCTCTCACATCTTTCAACCCATGAATCAATACCATCGACTCAAGTTCCATCTTTTCTTGCCCATTGGAGATCTTTTTATCCAAAAGATCTATCCTTCCCATCACCATGATGTTTTATTGCTCTTTAGTTGTCTAACAGCTTAAAGAGTTCTAAGTGCCCTTCATAAGTGCTTTGATGGAACACACAGAGCTCAGTGATTTTTGTGCGAGAAGTGCAGAATTCAGTTGTTATGCTTTTGCTAAAGCTTTGTGCGTTCGTAGCCTGGTGGGGAGCTTTCTGATGGAAAACATGTTTACCCAGGGACTGACTGGCAATCCACTTAGCCTTCTGAAGGCAGGCCACCTGGTTGGAGTGCTGTGATGTCTGCTGTGTTGATGACCTCCTGGAACTGGCAGCTTGTTGAAATTCAGAGTGGGCTTCTCCAGGCCAGTGCAGTCCAGCACTCATCTGTTAATAGACATGTTGACTTGGACTGGGTTTTAAATGGATAATTGCTTGGGCCAGCACTTCCCCTTTCATAATCTGTGGTTGCAATGTTTGTTCTGCTCTCCAAAATTGTTATGTCCTACCCTGGATTACAAACTACTTCAAATTAGGTAACATGAAGCAAATATATAGAGGTAGGTACACATAGATGTGCCAACAAATGTCTCAATTTCCTCAGCCTTGGTACTTCAGCCACTGATCTTTTGAGTTACAGCATAATTCAGACTTCATGGAAAATCTCATGTCAGCTCATTAGCACTCAAGTCTGAGTGAGCAAGCAGAGTCTGTGCACTCCACTGCTGTTCAGGCAGAAACTAGTTATCCTCATAATTATTCTCGAGCCAGCCTCAATGTCACAGTGTGACAAAAAACATTACTTACCACTTTTCATTGCTGACATCATTAGAAGAGGTTTCAGCAGCAGCCAGAACAACAACCAAGTGCAGCTTCTTTGAGGTCTTGTCATTCCTTTGTGTCTAGTCTCAGCTTCAAAGATCCATGATGGGCATTAAGGGGTAACTTCAAAGAAAGCTTCAAAGTATTCATGTTGGTTTTGGTCTAGCAGTTATCACCACATATTGCGCACCTTGGTAGATCTCAATCCTGTAAGGTGCATGATGATGAGATTTATTATTTAGTTAGCTGTCCCATCAGAGCAATGGAGGTTGCTCAAGGACTTCTGTTCTGGAGCTGCCTGATACTCCTATTTCATTTTCACTAGCCAAAATTTATCCATTAAATCTTTCTCTTGTTTTCATTAGAACCATATTGTATTGTAGCAGCAGTCTTTGTCATGCAAAACACTAATTGGCATGACCAAGGATGAAAAATCTGGTCCCAAATGATTGATTTGGAATAATTATTGATGCATTTTCACAGTAATAGTGAGCACACTGTTACAACATGATGAGTTGTAAAATAAAATAAATAATACTGAAGTTTAATTGTTTAGATTCTTGATTCCTCCACTATCCCATAGGGAAGACTTTTTTTAAATTATTATTTCTTTGGCCCTGATGTTTTTACTTTGAAAAATAAGATATTTTAGACAGCTCAGGCTTCTAGAATTTTTTTCCTATGTTTTTTTTATTTTGATTGAAGTTTGCAGCTCCAGGAGAAAATGAAAATATATAAAATGTCCCCAAACATAGAATTAAGAAACCTCAGACATGCTATATCTCTATATAAAATATATTAGTGCTGTACTTCTTTATTTATAAGTTATAAATGAAACAATTATCCAAAATTAAAACTTTAAAAAGCTCTGGAAAAATTGTAATTTGTTATATGTTATTTTGTAGAAACACAGGTATGGTATAACACTGTAAAGAGTGTGATTTTATTTTTCCTATATAACAATTCTAACATGGAAAAATAAAGCTGTAGGTTTTCAATTTATTTTACAGTGCTGGTAAAAAGAACAATGGAGTCCCTGCAGCAAACCACAGCATTGGAAGCACCATTAAAGGTAGAGACAATTCTGAATTGCCATTACCATCACAGGCATACTTAGCTTTGTGTGTTCTCCTCAGCATATTAAGAATCTAGAGACAAGTATTTTGTCTATTACTTCAATAGCTTCATCGTCAACTTTGAGGATGTTGTTTTTTTAAATTACTATAATCTGTCTGAAGGAAAATAACTGAAAGAAACTCAGCCTCCACTTTGGAAAGTGTGATTGTTATTTGCTTTGTGTCTTAGCAATGGAGTATCAGAATTTCAAAATTGATTTCACTCACTGGGATGAAACTTCTGTTGGGTGTAGAAGGGTGAGAAATACCTGCCTTTAGCAGGCTTGCCCAATGTGCCAGGAATTCATTACTGCTGAAAAATTGTTGCAGATCTTTCTTCAGTAATTTTCACTTAGAAAATCAGTCTTTTTAATGTTTCCACATTGATACCTAATATATAAATCATGGGTCATAATTTAAATTTTACAGGACATTATCTGTAGGAACCTAGGAGTTAGCTACACAGCTATTGTATCTCTCTATGCATCAGACATAATTGTAATTATTTTATAAAATATTTTACATTTTTCTCTCTGGCTCCCTTAACTCTAGCCTACTGCTCAGCTTTGGTCTAGTTTCCTGAGAAAGAGAGTTCTTGGTGTTGCCATATCACTCATTCAGCAGTATGACTGGATGAGATTTAGGGGAAGAAAAAGGTTTATTCTGTT
Source organism: Turnix velox (assembly GCA_013400935.1). Classification (NCBI taxonomy): domain Eukaryota; kingdom Metazoa; phylum Chordata; class Aves; order Charadriiformes; family Turnicidae; genus Turnix; species Turnix velox. Next base: position 120,922 of record VZTY01030656.1, on the reverse strand, counting down.
TATTTCAGAAATGGTTGAAGCATACAGATTGGCACTAATAGTTGACAAAGAAAATCATTAGATCAGTTTTAGCTTGTATTTCTTTCTCCAGATCTTCTATATCTGTTTCAGCATCTCAGCCCCTCTGTGAGACTTTCTCTGGAAGTCTTGCAGCTATGTATTTCTAGGTCCTTATGAAGCCCATCTTCCCCACAAAAGCTGAGAGGAGCAAAAGAGGGATTTTGTTACATAGAGGTCCCTATTCTGGACCCCTGTATCTTGCTGTTCACGTCATCTCTGTCAGAACTTGCACTCCTGTTCACCAGATCTGGTGAGGTGAGACCTCTTGCCCATAGTGGGGTTATTATACACCGACACTTCTGAGCTTTATGAACTGCATTCCTATTGGTTACTCACATTGTACCTGTGCTTGCCTGGCTTCTTTTGCTTTAAATTGTAGTGGTATATTACATCTACGTATTTTTAATGACATCATGAGACTCCTGGCACTCATGCTGTTGTAAGGTTCATTAAAATAATCAAATGTGGTATTATTTGCAGTACATGAAATGAATAACAATACTGTAGTTCTGTCTTGGTAGTTTTAGGAGATCTTTTCTGGCAACTTCGTCAGAGACAACCTCATTTGTACTTTGGCTGATGAAGTCATTGCCGTGAAATAAAATACAATTTAATAGGTTTAATGGTTAATAAGAGTTCATTGTTACACAAGCAGAATATTGTTTCAGTGTCATGTATTTCAGGCTCACCACTAAGTGGCAGAAGGTTTTAATATCCTATGGACAAAATGGGACTCATCATCTTAGTGTGTCCTGCTTCAATGGCGAAACACACAGTTTCTGTCACATCTGTCTAGACTGTCATACCCTGACAAAATCTTCTCAAGGCAATAGCAAATGGATTCAATATTCCCATGAGAATACCAATTCTCTGTTAAATGACAGCTGCATTTTATTAGATGAAAAGAAATGCATTCTTGGACAATAGGTGGGTTTTATTGGTGGTTTCAGAAATGAAGACTTTTAATAGGCAGTAGAAGTATTTGGAGATCCGTGTTTTATTACCCTTGTTTTGGTCTCCTTTTCCTGAGCAAATTATCATAGGAATCATGACATGCTTTCACTCCTATTGCACACTAGACTCTGTGCATCGTGAAGATCCTTCATATTCTTCTGAAGAATCATGAAATGGATCGATGGCAGATAGAAAACATGAAGTACAAACAGCTTGATCTCAGAAAAGAAATTGAAAGTGATATTTTTTTGAAAAAGATTTTTTTTAAAATTCATGTTGTTTACCCTTCTGTACAGTAAAAATACGTCTTTTAGGATCAGAGTTGTTGAAGATGAAAAGATTTTTGTGATATGCTGCTCCTGTTTTCCTTCACACACTTGCTTCAACTGAATATGTATTATGTGCTCTGGTAAAATGAATGTTATTTTTTAATACAGAGGAAAAATGTCACTAAAGTAGTCTTAATGGGGAGAGATTTCTTTTTCTTCTTTGAGGGTAAGAATACTTTGTCTTTGAAGTAGCTTCCTTTCCAAAATACAGTCTTTGCTAATGAGGCAGCTTTCATGTCTGAAAATCTACTGTGTAACGGAGCACTAGTAACTGAACCACTGAAATAAAACCAAAGCAACAACAAAAATAACACATAACTGGAAAAGTGTATGGTAAAATAATCCCGGTATCTTTGTGCATTACTGAGAAACTTGCTGATTAGAATCACTCTGATTTTGTAGCTCTTTTGAGAAGTAGAATAAGATTGATTTAATTTTAGCATATTCCTTGGAATTTACTAGCATGTATTTGCAGTTTCAAAACTGAAGATTCAGGTTAAGGTATTTTGACAAAAATTGCAGGGAAATTGAGTATTAAACACTAGGATTTTGTAGCCCTTTTGAAAAGTGGAATAAGATTATTATAAACTTGCTGATTAGAAACACTGATTTTGTAACTCTTTTGAAAAGTGGGATAAGATTAATTTCATTTTAACATATTCCTTGGAATTCAGTAGCATGTATTTACAGTTTCAAAACTGAAGATTCATCTTAACGGTTAAGGTATTTTGATCAAAATTGCAGGGAAATTGAGTATTAATGGACATAAAGAACATTTCTTATTGGCAAGGTATGCAATCCAGATCACTACTGACAGCTGAGGGGAAAAGAAAAATAGTAATCCTGCGATACATGTGTTTGTTTAAATTTTCTTTTTTTTAATTTTATTTTATTTCTTTCCTGACAGGTTCCCTTGAAAGTGATTCTTACCACTGGGAAATCGTGGGGGTGTATGACAGAATTGCAGGAGCTGTAAAGCAGCCATCGGGGATGTTATTCAGTACCGGAACACCTCATTGGCCTACGCTGATTCCTCAGCTAATCACTAGGCAACAGCGCTGCTGGATCTTTCATAAGCACCTAATACTCTGCATGTGAATTTTTTTACTTCATTTTGTCTGTAGCCCTAGGCAACAGCAGTGAGATAAAACTGGTTTTTACCAGTTCATTGTGTTTCCTTTAGCCAAGGTAACCAGCAGGGAGCTGCTTTTGTTCAGAGCTAAATTACTCCGTGTAAGAAATGAAGCAAGACGTTATTAACCCTTTGGGAACATAAAAAATATATTTAAGTTAGATGGATGTTTAGACTTTACTGTTAAAAAATTTGTGAAGTGGGTGTGTAAAAATACTTCTGATTTGTCTCTATTTGAACTGTATCAGCAAGTGCTTAATGATCACATCCAGCTCCTGCTCTGTTTTTTGAGTAGAGGGTGGCTGCTTGCTTTGCATCACATATTAAACATCCCATTCCACAGACTGTGAAAAAGAATTCTTGGGAAGTAAAAACTCTCCAACTTAATTTATAATTAGGATTTTGGAGCAAAACAGGTAAACAAGACTGGATGCCAAAATGCATTAAAATTAACCTGGTTGTTGTCAATTCAATTAATTTCAAATTCAGTTTGTATGTTAGAGCCCTAGCATAATTTAGAGTATTATAGTATTATAGTTTTACAGAATCTGGTATTTTTATTCCTAAGATATTGCTAAGTATTCAGGTAAATTTTCTGATTCAGCCTTATACTATTTAGATTCTAGTTTCTACTTCAATATTTGGATTTGTTATTGACATTTTGTTTTTCTGTAGAGTTTATTCTTTAGCTTTAATTTGTTTCATGTCATTATTGTTGCTAAGCTCAGCCTCTGAGCTTGTGTAATATGAAACTCTCCTCAAAGTCTAATAATTATTTAGTATTTGAAGTAAAATTCAAAACTTTTAAGTGATGTTCAGTATCATTCAGCATTAGACCTCAAATGATGAAAGTAATATAATTTAAATTTTTAAAGTGTATAGTTACAGAGATTTTGATGCAGTTTTAGTTTGTATCACTGAGCAATTTTTTATTTTGCTTAAAGACATTAAATGATTAAACATTGCTTTCCTGTGTTACATATTAATCAAACCTAACCTGTCAGCTGAAGTGAATTAGTCATTCTAAAAATTGATTCTTATAAAATGAGCAGTGGTCATGTAAGCAACTCAGAATCTTGTGCATATTAATTGGAGGTCAGCTCTTTTGTCAGGGGAGATTCCAGCCTTCAAGGCTGTGACACTCTGGGTCTGATTTCAACATTCCCAACAGAGAAGAGATTGCCTGAATTTCCTTCTGCTTTTTGCCATTTTCAAGCCTTCTGTGTTCACAATAGCATTGACTCTGTGTGAAATGTTTCGCTGCCTGATGTGTTCCTCTTGATAACCTACTGTTTTCAGGGGGCCTGTGCTAATTAAGCCTTGCTTCTCTAAGGCTACGTTGTTGACCTTGCCTCTTTATGAAAGGTCAACTTTTTATCTGATTCTCAACTGATTTCCACGTATGTTTCTTAGGATGTATACTTTTAAACTACATACATAGCATGTTTTTTCAAGTCCTGAACAATACTAGGCATGCCCTTCAGCCTAAGAAAACACAAATACAAATTTAAGAACATAAAGAACCTTGATCCTGTTCTGTGAATTGACATCAGTTCAGATATGAAGCTACAGAAATGCAGAGGTCGCTGCACAGAACAAATTTTCAAACAGCCCTTCACAAAAGACTGTCAGTCACAGTTCCCCAGATGCATGCAGTCGATGTTGTTTGTCAGCTACTGGGCAAAGTTAATATTTCGTTCTCTTTGTGTCTCAGAGAGGGACCATGAGCTCCTCCAGGCACAAGATTTAGTCCCTTCTGCTTTTACAGATTTTCTTCTTGGTTTTAAATTTCCAGAGTCAGATGATAAAAGGAAGAGAATCAAGCAATTAGGGTAATGCTTTTTCACATGTCTGAAGTCTCTGCACTCCCTGGTAAAGGGGAAAAAGGCTAATGGGCCTAGTTTGGGGGGTTATGATCAAGATATCAAGACTAGTTGCAGTTTGCATCCTCTCAACTTGCAGGATACAGACCATGAACTCAGGATATCTCCAGATTCTCCATTAAATAAACTGTGTCTTCTTCTAATTGCAGCCTTTGAGTGAATTTTCATATAGAGATTTATGTCACAGATGAAGACCAGAGCTGTTTCATGTACCTGGACCCAGCACCTGGCGTACTATGAGTTACAAATACGGGGGTGTATTCTCCAATATTTCAAATCTGTTCTCCTTAGCTAGGCTGGTGAGTATCCATTCTTCACTGTCTGCCCTGTGATACTGTGTTAAGATATAGATTTTGTGGATTTTGAGATTGCTGAGATCTCACTGAAGTGTTTTGGCTTCAAGGTTCCTCAGTTCTTAATACCACAAATATTGAGAAGAGTGCTGACTCTTTGGGACAATTTCTTTTACTTTGCAATCTATTTCCCCCACCTTCCATCCTGTATGGCAAAGTAGGCTTTGGAAACAATTCACAGAATCACAGAAGGGATTGGAAGGGACGTCAAGAGATCACCTAGTCCAATCCCCCTGCCAGAGCAGGAACATCTAGGAAAGGTCACACAGGAAGGTGTCCAGGCAGGTTTTGAGTGTCTCCACAGAAGGAGACTCCACAACTGCTCTGAGCAGTCTGTGCCACTGTTCTGTCACCTTCACTGTGAAAAAGTTTTTTTCTTATATTTCTGTGGAACCTCGTGTGTTCCAGCTTGCACCCATTGTCCCTTGTCCCATCATTGGAGGTCACTGAGAAGAGCCTGGCTCCATCCTC
>VZTY01030656.1:68469-115707 GCA_013400935.1 Turnix velox | reverse complement strand
ATCAGGGCAGAGTAGAGGAGGAGGAGAACCTCTCCTGACCTACTGACTACACCCCTTCTAATACACCCCAGAATGCTGTTGGCATTCTTAGCCACAAGGGCATGTTGCTGGCTCATGGTCATCCTGCTGTCCACCAGGACCTCCAGGTCCCTTTCTCCTACACTGCTCCCTAACAACTTAGTCCCCAAGTCATACTGATATATGAGGTTGTTCTTGCCTTGCAGCTTTCGCTGTCTTCAAAAAGCCCCAAAAACGAGCTTCTTGACGTCTCTTTTTTGCCAAGATTCCCTTCTTCAGCATTGTCTCAAATTGTGGAACTAAAGTATCTGTCTCTTTAACATAGAATTCTTCAGCATGGAAGGAACCTTTTATGTCACCTTGTCCAAACATCAACTTAATTCTAATAAGAATTAAACTCTAAATTATACCTCTAAGCTGTTTGTCTACACATCTCTTAAATATCTCCATGGATGGTGCCTCAGCCACCCCCCCAGGCAGTGGTCATTTCCTTAAACAAGCTTCTAGGGATAGGGTAGTGTTTGCAGTTCTCTTCCCAACAAGGTCTTCTGGACAAGGCCTCAGTTTTACCTCACTTGTGTGCTGATCTTTGTATAACTATACAGGGCAGTGCAGTTTTCCAAACCCTGGCCAAGCTCCCCTGCAGCATGCCTGAATCTAAGGAACCATTATAGGGAAGCAAGGCCTGTCCTGACCACAGATTTCCTCACAAATAAATATGGGGGGGAAATATTCTGTCTTTGATGGCTGCCGGGAATTCCCTTTGGGTGACACAATTTCACACCAGAGAACTCAAGACCCTCATTATAATAAATGACCAAGTTATTTTGATTCTGACTGAAAGGGACTGTATAAACATGGGTAGACTAGAGCAGGAGCAATCATAAAAGCCCTTTTCAATCCTTAAATCTCTCAATTTGATTTCTAAAATGATTCCCTTTACCTCACAATCTATGAAGAGGTACTGGAAGATTTATTTTTGAGGTGCAGAATCCTAGAAAAATACTGATCACTGGCTGGAATGGATGTGGGAAATTGCAGAATATATGGGGAGAGGGGAGCAGCTGGCTATGCTTAGGTTCAGTTATCTTTTGTGAACAGAAATTTTGTTAATTGAATCCCTGAACACAATAATAACCACTGTTGAACTGATTTGTGCCTTTGGGTTCACTTTCGATTGTGTCTTTGGTGGCCTGAATCTTCATCTTCACTTAGATCATCTGTAAAACTTTTAATTTGCCCTGTGGAAGTAGTGGGGAAGGAACATTAGTGAAAAACACTTAAACTCAGTGTCTGTGAGAAATGGAACAGCATAACTATCTGCTGGTGTTTGCGTGGTCATGGCATGACCAAAACAGATCTGCTCAGGACTGGAATCTATTAATGACCACAAACTACTGTGAAACAGTGGGACTTTGATCTTCATAGTAACCATAGTTCAAGCACCACTCTCAGGTTTTATGAGTAAGGCATTTTAAACATGAAAAAGAGAAAAAAAAAAACCTTTCAGTTTTTGAAACGTGGGACTTGATTAAGAGAATGAATCTGCTGGAGCATCCAGGACATCATTTGTTTGTGGTAATGATTAAGAAAAAGCCATTAAAAGTAAGGTAATTTCATTTAGGGAATCCATAGATCCTGATGACTTGTGTTCTTGTATGATCTGAAAAGGACAAAAAATGGGTTGGAGGTTGCATTGTGCCTTTCTGGTACCTTTCCTCGATGTCTCTTCTTGCTTCACCAGACATGATGAATCCCTGAGTAACCTGGTGTGGACCTCACAGCTCACCCTCCTTGGAGCAGGATGCTGGAGTAGTCCTGAAGTCCCATCTAACTGGAACTTTCCTATGATCCTGTGCCATTCTTCAGCTGGACAACAGCAGGTATTTGGCTGAAAACCCAGAAATTCCTTTCACATGTTCTGCTGTATCACGTTAAAATATGCAGTGCCGTACCAGAAGCCCCAGAAATGTTTTGGGATTTCATTCCTCCTTCCCACCTGTGTTGCCTCATTCTCTGCCAGCATTTACTATATTCCCTGGCTCATGGGCTCACTCTTGGCTGGCACACTTCCTCTTGGTATTAGCAGGTTGTCAGAAACATTTGGGGAATGGAGAGGAACCAGTTCTTATTTCTGCCATGCTGCTATAGTTTTTGTAGGCAGGGTGTCTCTAGGATTTAAAATGAGTCCTATCTTAAAATCATGTCCTATCTTTGCCTCCCCAGGAGACTTCCCTGGCCTGATCTGCTCATCTCTGCTGAGCAGCCCACAGTCAGCTAATCCTGGTGAGAAGCCCCTGAGGTGCACTTCTACCACCTGTTTCTGTAAGACCCTCTCATTGTTATCAAGTGTGTCTTCATTATCCACAGTAAGTCCAGGAATTTTTTTTATCCTCTCACTGCTTGTGAATTATAGATAGAGGTCCAGCTTCCAGCCAGCATTACATATTTTTAGTGTGTTTTCCATGTCACCTTCTCCATTCAAGGCTAAATAGCAGGACAAATTTTAAGAGCCTTTCTTCCTTAGCTTTTGCTATAGATGCTGATAATTTAATCCATTGCCAGTATTTCTTCAGCACTTCATAGATCTGTTATTATTGGTAGTAAAAATCTCACTGTTAATTATCCACAAATTAAAAACGTTGCTTATCTTCCTGCCTCTAACCTTTGTGCTCTCAGCTTGCTTTGGAAGGACCCTTCTGCATTTATGACTATTTTCTGACTAATATGTTCTAATGGTGGTTGAATGTAGAAATTCTCTCCTTTCTTTCCCCCCTTTCAAGTTTTGGCAGATTCAGAGTACACTGAATTACTCACTTCTAATTATTTTGAAGTGTTGTGCATCAGATTACAATCCCATTTTCCAGTTTGTTCCTATGCTTACAGGCTCCTGAGAATAATTCTCCCCACAGGTGACTGCTGTCTGTTAGACCTCATTTTTGTACAGAACTGGCTTGGGCAAAATGAAACATTTCCCTGGATTACCTTGGCCTCTTTGTGTTGATCCATTCATTCACATCCAGTTGGGTCCAGAAATTGGTTTGTTGCTGGTACCTGCATAGGTGAAGACTACAAGTCTCCTTAGGACTTCTGTCAGAATGTTTTTTCCTTTATCTTTTTAGCTTTTAGTTGTGCCCCAAAGCCAGTTCAGACTGATGATTGACTCCAAACAGGCTGTGAAGGACACCTGTAAGAACTTCATTGCTTCTCAATGAATAAATTTTGCAGCAGTTTGAAGGCTGGGCCACCCTACTTGCCTGCCAGCCATCCCCATCTCTGTTTATCTTCCCATCCATTCACCAGAACTGTGATGTTAAATTAAATAAGCTTCCCAGGGAGGTTTTCCTTTAAATATAATGAGCTTTTGTAAGAAGTGAGCTGGGAGAAGTCAACATCTTCCCTCAGGGCCTCTGTGGGTCACAGATGAGGTTAAAAAAGCGTTGTAAATGCTGGGCTGTAGACAAATTCTCTGGCCATGTTGTACTGCTTCTGATACATTTAATTTCTTTTGGAGCAGAAGGTTTTTTAGTCCTTTTCCTTCTTCTCATACATGACCTAAACCTTAACTTTCTGACATTCTCCATATCCCTTAACACCTTCCATTTGCTGGTAATCAGGACAGTAGTCACCTCTGTAAAATTCATCTTCCCCCTCCAGTCTGGGCTATTCATTGCTCAGACATTTATAATTGCCCAATAAAACAAAGAGCTTTCTGATAATGAGTCATCTCTTTCTTTTCTGGGAAGCTTCTGGGTTTTGTTTATATTGCTTTTGTAGAATTTAAATCTTGCTTTAAATCCTTCTGGTCAACAGTTTTATAATTCAAAAGGGTTTTCATGTAGTGGAATGATAGTATAAAATTAATGAAGTGTTCCAGTGAGGATGAGCACAAAGCTTCACCAAAACTGACTACCCAGATGTCGGCAGCTTGTAGGGAACAGGCAGTAGATAATCAGTTTCAGGAAGAGACCTGGGGATTTGTAGGTGATCAAGAATATCTCAAGTGTAATCAATCCCTCCACTTGCCTCAGCCACAACAAGGAATCAGCTGAGGGCTCTGCCCAATTGTCAGACCGGCATTTCAGAAAATACGTGGGGCAACAGGAACACACTGGAGAGCAACAAGAATAATCAGAGCTATAGACAATATTAGCTGTGAGGAAAGACTGAAATAATTTAAGCCATTTAACCTTGAGAAGATGAAGGAGACATCTAAAAGCAGTCATCGGGTGTGAAATGGGCTGCCATAAAGGTGGCAATAAACTGCTCTATGGGTCTTCTGGAGATAGAATGAGAAGGCAGAGGCTTAAATTTCAGCAAGGTATAACTAGGGAAGATGCTAAGCAAGCCTTTCTAAAGATTGGTAATGATAATTAAACATTTGAATGGACTTGCATAGAGCTTTTAGATCTTTATTAATACAAAGATCTGGAACAAGATAGACAAGTATGTGTTCCTGCTCTGGCAGAGGGATTGAACTAGATAATCTCTTGAGATTATCTCTTCTAGATTATCCAATCCAATATTCTGTGATAATATACTTATGCTCAGTCAATCCTGCTTCGGGACAAGAACAGTGGCTGAACAGCCCATTGGGATCCTTTGGGATTCTGGTTCTGGCTTCTGGGACTAAGGCCTTGAGAACTGCCCATGTAGTGACACATAAGTGGCTGCTGGATCTTCAATGGCACCAGCACATTGGGCCCCAGTTTGCATCTCTGATGGAAAATGATGATGCTTCCAATGCAATATAGTTACTAGTTCTGGACAGGCTTTGCACTGAGTAAAAAGAAATAAAGCTCCCTCACACACCCATCTCTGAAGTGGGCTTTCAGCTGGGGATTGGAGTAGATGACCACCACTGGCCAACTTCAAGTGGCTGCTGGCAGCAGATCTGAAGTATCAGGAAGCACCTGCTTCCCTCATAGCCAGCTAGAAACCCACCTGCAGCCTATCTGCATGACAGTGTCAGGTACCCATTTACATCAGGGGAAGAGTCCATAATGATATTTTTTTATCACTAGAGTTTTACTAGAGTGGAGAAACTGGAGTTTTCTGATGGATCTCACAACTAGTGTAGATGGAATTTTCTTAATGCCAAAAAAAGGATGGCTGAGGGTTTTCTTCTAATCCACACCTGTGACTTATTTAAAGTGAACATGAGGATGGATTTTTTGCAAGCCATTGTGACCTGAGAGGTACAGTCTGAAATGTATCATATTTGCTTTTGCCTCCTCTGTGTGTAGTGCAGTGCAGAGCAGCTCACACTCCTGGTTAGCCATTAACCTCCCCCAGATCCAGCACTCAATTTCCTGCTCGCCCTTTTGATGTGTCCATCACCTTGGTTCCCCACACAAGGAGCTATTCCACTTGGTAAATGACCTCCCAAGCTCACCCATTTATCTTTGCTTATCTTGGAGTCCAGCTTGGCTCAAATGAACTACTGACCCCTCTTTTTATCAGCTGTTAATATCAGGATTACTCAGCATTACTCAGCCTGGCAGCAGAAGCTGGCAGGCTGTTAGTGTCACGTAGCATTTTCGGGATCAGATATACACTTAGCACTCCATAAAATACCTAAGACCTCTTCCTTGTTTACCAGCTCTTGGAATACCTCAGCAGCCTGCACAAAAATCCCTGTGCACAGGGAGGTGTGACTGATTCTGCCCCTCTGGGATTTATGTGCCTCCTTCAGGAATTCACCACCTTACAACTGATGTTTGTGGCTTTTCCTTGTAGCCCTGAGGAGGCAGCTTCTTCCTTCAAAAGGCAGCAGGAGCAATGAATGCTGCTGCTGTTGCTCCTATTCTTTTATCTGCAAAGTGTAGGAAAGCGTTCTCCCTGAAAGGCTTTCAACAGCCATCATCCACCAAATACATGAACAGGATGTTCTGCTGGGGAGCCTTCTGTGCTCCCTCTTGGGACTGACCACTGCTTGTCAACTGATCTATATTCACCTTGCCAGAGAGTGCTCAAAAAGGAGGAATAATTTAAAAAAAAACCAAAAAAAAAAACTCAACAGTCCTGTGTCCCATAGAAGTCTTGCATGCCACAGAGGACCATGGACTCTCTCTCCAGTCTCCAATCTATTTTAAACACATGACTGTATGTAAACCTGAAGGAAGCAGAATTAACTCTCTTTGTGTATAATCCCATGAAATACATGGCTTTTTCCCTTGAGCTGGAAGGTTTTTCCTTTTTTAATACAAGTCCTGCATATTATATATCCTCTGTGCCCTTCTTCATGCCCCACACTAATGGTGCAGAGATAGGGGTGCACCTTCTAGTCCCTGCTTCCCCTCCATTCTCTTCTGACTTAGTAATGAACATTTAAGCTATTTTTTGTGTGATCTTTCAGCCTTAAAACTAATTTCCAGTTTCCTTATACTTCAGTTCTTTTCATAAATTATCTTAGCAGTAGGTGTTACTCACTTTCCATCCCAGTCTACTTCCTGCTCACTGATACTTCTGTACCTTGCAGCTGATAATGACTTTATGTGTCAATCCAAGGACGTCGTTCCCCCAGTAACAGCAAAGTCTCTTTTTATACTTCCCCCCCAAATCTGCCAGGTTAAATTATTGTCCTGTTTGTGATGCAGTCAATTATTGATTAAAGACCAAGTCATTCCTCTTTACAGTGTATAATGAGACAGATCTCAATTTCATCTTACAGGGAAACAACATTTTCAGATCAGTCCCTTCTGGCCCTCGGCCCATCAGGGTAGGGCAAAGGACTGTGAAAGTGCAGCCTCTGGCAATGATGGTGGTCAGGACATGAGCATGGAGCTATTACCAAGGAAGGCTGTATATAATAGGTTTTATGGGAAATTACCTCACATTTCTTGTCTTCCTTAGACTCTGACACACCTTGTCTTTAGAGACTGTTTTGGAGCCACCAGAACTGAACATAGAATCATAGAATAGTTTGGGTTGGAAGGGACCTTAAAGTCATCTAGTAACAGCCCCCTGCCATAGGCAGGGACAACCTACATCAGGCTACATCAGGCTGCTCAGTGACTTGTCCAGCCTGGCCTTAAACACCTCCACAGAGGGGGCATCCACAACCTCTCTGGGCAACCTCTTCCACTACCCTCACCGTAAAGAATTTCTTTCTTATGCCTAGACTGAATCTCCCCTCTTCCAATTTACATCCATTATTTCTAGTCCTTCCACCACATATCCTATTAAAAAGTCCTACCCCTGCCTTTCTATAGGCCCCCTTCAGGTACTGAGAAGCTACTATGAGGTTCCCTCCTGAGCCTTCTCTTCTCCAGGTTCAACAACCCCAATTCCTTCAGCCTGTCTTCATGAGGCAGTTGCTCCAGCCCTTTAATCATCTCCGTGGCCTCCTCTGGACCTGCTCCAACAGCTCAATGTCCTTCTTATGTTGAGGGCCCCAGAACTGGACACAATACTCCAGATGGGGCCTCACCAGAGCTGAGGGGCAAAATCACCTCTCTTGACCTGCTGGTCACAATTCTCTTGATGCAACCCATGATTGAGTTGGAAGGGACCTTCAGAGGTCATCTTGTCCAACCTCCCTGTTCCAGTGCCTAACAACCCTCATGGTGAAGAACTTCTTCCCAATATCTAGTCTAAACCTGTCCTGCTCTAGTTTAAACCATTGTCCCTTGTCCTATTGCACCATGCCCTGGCAAACAGCCCCTTCCCAGCTTTCCTGCAGCCCCTTCAGGCACTAGTCAGCTGCTAGGAGGTCTTCGCAGAGCCTTCTCCATATGGAATAGTCAGTTCCAACTGGCAAAGTCTGTCCCTGTAGGAGAGATGCTCCAGCCATCAGCTCTATAATATGTGAATCAGGCAACCTTTACTGAACTTACTAGTGGTAAAGTGGATGTAAACAGGTGCGAGAAACACTCTTTAACTCAGTAGAAGGAGAACAAAGAAACAACACTGAAAGTTGTTCCTTGCCTTGACCTCATTCTTCACCTCACACAGTCTCATACAGTAATTATTCAACGCTGTGAGTCGTAGCTCTGTGGCCTCTGAATGGCCCAAAGACTCACAGACTGAGCTTTACAGTCTGCAATTAGATCTGGAAGGGTTAAAATACAAGGAGGACTGGCTTGTGGCACAAATGGTTTAAAAAATTTACTTCTTCAGTTTAATCACACAATTTCAAAAAATACTTTTGAAAGACAGAATTTTCAAGCACAAGAAAGAAAATAAGACAGTGAGGTATATTTTTCTATAATATGCCTGAAGTATGTTAAATTTACAGCTTTTACAAATCTTTTACAAGGCCTTATGGAGGGCCAGAGCTTCTGTGCTGTTTTCCCTTAAGGCTCCTTTATACAAGAAACTAATTCTGAAAAATCTGTGCAGGAGCTCTGGTGACAAATTCCTTGACACTACGACACGGTGAAGGAACAAGCCATCTCAGTGAATAATTTTGCAGTTCATTAGCATATTGAACTCTTCTGATTAATTTTGCTGAAGTGCATGACAAAGGGACTGTTTTATCACATCCTCTGCTCATTTTGCTCTTATTTGTCCTGTTAAAAAAAGTCTATCTTTATGTTTAATTATGCAGAAGCATAATCCTAGGGCACCTAGGACCAGAGGCGTCATGACACTGATATTAATTAAAGGGCTTCTGCTGAAATAGCACATTATTGTGTGATTGAGATATGCTTTACAGATACATTCAGAGTCTCAATCAGTCCCTCAGGGGAAAAGATACTTATTATTTTTTAGGCTCCATAACTTGCAAATGCTCAGGGTCTTACATTTGTTTTGCAAACATAACATATAATAAACCTAAATGACTCAGTGTGAGAGTAAGAAGGGAGACAACAGTTTTTTTAATGTACCACTGGATTCCAGCTTTTTCTTCTGTTCCTCAAAACGTTCCCAAAGAAGTCACAACCTCTAAGACTCAATATCTACTTTTTAATTTTCTTCACCTTTCCACAAATTGGATTATCGTCTTAGATATCCATCTTCTCATACAAACCATTCTCTCCAATACTTGAGAAACAAGGTCTCTTCAGCTTAGAAGTCTTCTCAGGAAGCATCTGTTTTTAGAAATAAGCTCAAAAGATGTAAACCAAAGTTGTATAGGAGCTGAATTAAAAGAATGATTCTGATTTTTTTAAAGGCTACTATTCAGGGTTGCTGTGAGATAAAATAGGAGTGCTAATGTATAAGAAATAGGAGACAAAGGCTATTCTGTTTGCCGCAATCTTCCTTCCATCACACCTCCCTCTCTGCAGAGAAAGGCAAAGTAGCTGTTTATTCATTTCCTACACTATCAGGATTTTCTGTTTAGAAAAAAAAAAAATCAAAGTAAGATTAATGGTAAGCAATTGATTTTTACACTCCTCTCTAGCAGATGAAACCACAGGGCAGGTGACCAGCACAGCAGCTGGATGAGACTAATGTCCAACTGTGTTTTTGCAAGTTATTTGTCTTTACCATAGCACCAAAACTTTGTTTCTTGAACAGCCAAGAGTACAGTTCACTGTTAAGGCTGAATACAACCAAGTTACCCACAAAGTTAGTTAGCTTTAAAGCCCCTATTAATATTGGCTGTAAAAACAAAAGAGTACTGAGTGTCCTTCAGCTTACTGGATTTCCCAGCTACTATTAAGCTTTATACAGAGATGTTCTGTTCGGATTTACCTCACCTTAGGTGTTTCTGGAACAGACATCTACTGCTGAGCTCGTCTAGACTCTCCTTGGACTGGTCATTAAAGGAGGCAACTGAGCACTTCTGGGACATGATTCATCTTGCCCAGCCTTTGACATCCCCGTGAGAAGATTCATCTGTCTACAGCACTCATTCTTTTCTGCTTTCACTGACCTAAAGTGTTGAATGCACTGCACTGACTTTTCAAATGCAGAAAAGCAAAGAAAAGAAGGAAAGCAGAAAGCATGCCTCAAATACATTAACAGCTTATTTTCTAGACAAACGGAATAAATTTTCAATGCAATGATATTAGTATAAATGACCACAAACAAGGTCCCACTTTCTGCCATACCATTAACTGATATTCCAACATTTTATATGTAATTTCTGTTGACAGAGCTGATGACAGCTCTGCAGTTTTCACCTGATAGAAAGATCAACCTGTAGGACTGACATCTTTGGGTGGGAAGAACTGCCAGGTCCTAGGTGCAGACTGGCATAACGTGTGGAGGCATCCAAGGCCAGGCTTGCTGAGGCTCTGAGCAGCCTGATCTAGTGCAGGATGTCCCTGCTCACTGCAGGGGGCCTGGACTAGATGGCCTTTGAAGGTCCCTTCCAACTCTATGATTCAAAGTTCTGCCAAACTTCAGGCTGTGAGGACTTCAGGGGTCCAAGCAAACATCCTGCAGTGACTTTGCCCATTGCAAAAGGAAGCTTTCTCTGAGGTCTTTGCTTTCCAGAGGAGTATGACCATACCTTGATATGAAGGTCTTTTGCTTTAGCCAGTAGGGTTGTAAATAACTGCAATAAAAGCAAAGCTCTGTGGGTGGGGCAGCTCCACTCTCATTGGAACACCCAACACAGAAGAGCTGGCAGTTGCAGTACTTACATTTGTGTAACAGATGTGGGGTGATGGTGGTGTGAATCTGGGGAGTGCTTCAGGGAGCAGAGACAAACATAGCAGTGAGCTGAGAGCAGGCCTCCTACCAAGTGAAGGAAACTTCAAGTTGACTTCAGTCCCCTGAGGAGCAGATTCTGGCTATTGCAAGGTTTAGTTGTGGCTCCTTTGGCTGAAGCCAAGTAGCCCTGTGAGAGCTTTCTGTGAGACTGTAAGGGGGTGAGGGGACGGCTTGTAAATGGAAGCTGCTGATAGAGTAGAAACAGAGTCTGGAGCAGTGAGGCTGGATGTCCCACCAGGTAGGAAGGCCATATGTCCCACCATGATCTCCACACTCACCACATTCACTGTTGCATGTGCATCCTATCCCAAAACCACCTGACTTTGATGTACTCAGGACACAGCTA
Organism: Turnix velox; assembly: GCA_013400935.1. NCBI lineage: Eukaryota > Metazoa > Chordata > Aves > Charadriiformes > Turnicidae > Turnix > Turnix velox. The sequence goes on along the minus strand of VZTY01030656.1, from coordinate 104,735 downwards.
AGCCTGCACCAAAAGAGACATAACCACAAGGTGTAGGGACACATAGTCATCCTGCTGCTCATCAGCCTGTCCTGCTGAGATAAGCATATAAGGAGGTCCAGTTTGTGACTCCTGGTGAAGCCTAGATATGGAACAATCCCAACCTCTGCAGCCATGGAGACAAAGGGAGGAGTGGAGGAAACTCAGAATGCACCCCCTGCCATTTCCCCTCCCCCACAAATGGTCACAGCAGCCTTTGCTCAGCCTATCTGATAGAGAGCAGCAAGGAGCTGGCTGAGTGAGCAGTGGGACTTGTGGTAGAGCGTGGGTGGGAACTTCACAGCTCCACTGGGAAGCATCTCACCAGTAGTGTTGACTCCATTGCCTTATGGCCTCAGCAGCAGATAAAAGACATGGCCTGGTTGTTTCATGCTCTGCTTCAATGGGATGTTCCTCAGGGCTATCTCTGGCCTCAGGTGGAATTCTGGACACCAGCTGAGGGTGGCACGGGGCTTCAGGCAGACTCATGCCTTGTGGCCAGGGCTGGGCAGTGTCCCACCATGGAGTACAGGCAGTGCAAGGAGCAAGTCTGGCTCCAAGTTTTCTGTACGCAGCTCTAAGAAGATCCATGCTGCTGAACCTCAGCATCAGGCCATGAGCTGGAACAGCATGAAAATCTAATCCAAGGAGACATGACACAGAGAGATGTCCCTATTTATGCCTGAAATAGGAGTGAGAGCTGGCTGCCTGTGCTGGACTGGGAGCTGGGAAAGATGTTGGCAGCACCTGTACTGCAGTGACAGTAACTCTACAGCAATACAGGTTAGGAAAAAACTGACATAAGTTTTAGATTTTATTCATTCATACATTATTTACAGCAGTTGCTTTCATATTACAATTCTCTTTCATCTTTTCAGTTTTTCACTTATAAAAAATTAACCAAATAAACCTTATATAACCAAATTTATCACAGCAGGTCTGGTTAATTTTCACAGTTACAGCGGCCATCAGGAACAGAACTGAAGTACCTACACGTCATCCATCTGCCCAGAGCACCTCCCCCGGCCCTGCCCAGGGACGGACACCCTGCTGTCCCACAAGAGCTGGCTGGCTCCCAGGGCTCTGCCCATGGAAGATGGAGAGACCATGTTGGGAGAACTCTGGGTGAGCTGGAGCTCCGAGCCCTACCAGCACACCCAGGGCTCACCCACATGTCTCATAACACCTCCCGCCCTGCTGGAGGAACCACTCTCTTTCCATAGGTCTCTGACAGCTCGCTCTTCCCATTCTCTCTCCCCAGTAACTCTGCAATAGCTCATCCTTAAAATCATGGTGAGAAACCCGTGCTGCCCAAGGACCCCCCCCCCTCCCCAGTCACCAAAGGGTGATTTGGGCAGAGGGATCCCACATAGGCAAGTCCTCTGGCCAAAGTGATGTGCCATCCCAGAGACTGATGGCCTTCCCAAGCACTTTGCCTGCTCCCCAGTTGCCAAAGCAGCACTGATGCCAGCGTGTTCCTAACGCTCTCACCTTCCTGAACTGCGCTCTCCCTCTGCGCTCCCCCCCCCACCTGCTCGTTTGCTTTACAGTGGTTAATTATTGCTGTTTTTAAAATATGTTCATTTTTCTTTGAGGACTTTGTAGCCACTTCCTGCTGGGAAGCACAGTACAGACTATGCTGAACACAGAAAACACAAGACTCATTCCACATCGGTCTTGTAGGAGGGTGAAGAGATGCAGAGTAAGAGGCTGTTGCGGGGTATCCGAGTTTCTCTTTAGGTGTGAGTTTGGACTCTAGCCCATGAACTAAAAAGCTACTGCCATAAACATGAGCAGTTCTGGTGAGCAATTTAGCCCCAGTTTTGTTTTGGTTTTTTTTTTTTCAACTGACACTGGACATTTCCCAAATGCAAACCACACATCTGCTTAGCACTACCCAAGAAACATTACTTTTTTTTTTCCCTTTACCACATTTGTCCCAAGAAGACTTTTGCTTTAATAAAATAACACAAGCACACAAACTGCTTAAAGCTAACAGCCCAGCACAATCATAAGCACAACTCACAAAGCAACGGCTGCTTTGTTAAACCTATTTATATTTTTAAAAAGAAAAAAAAAGCAAATATACATATTATAAGTCAAAAGGACTAAGCTTTGGAGGGAAAGAAACAAAAAACAAGGTTAGCTATATGTTCATTATGGTTACATAGCAGTAGCTGCTTCTGCATTCAAACCTGTTACCTGTTACAGTTGCATTACATATTAGTTATGCTCTTGGTCTCATTAGGTCCATCTTCTACCAGTTAAGATGTTCAAAGCACATTCCCTCCCACAGCTAACCATCGTGTCATACAGAGACAGCACCAAGCAAACTCCAAATGCTGACTTAGAGCTCGTTTCCAGTGATACTGTGATTTAACTAAACTCTCTGTTGTTCAAATTACTCTTAACAAAAGATACTTCAAACGAGCACTGGGGCAGCAGTTTTTTGGTGGGAGATAAACATAATCCCTGTGCATTAGTCTCTATTACTGAGGGATGCAAGAGCACACTCTTTTTTTGCCCAGGATTCTGTGTGGATCTATTTTGAGAGAGAGGGGGAAAAAACAAGCAAAAAAAAAAGAAGGCAAAAAAAGAGAGAAAATTATCCTTTTACATTTTAAAGCTTATTTAGCAGTTTGCATCCCTTTGTTTTCTTTATCTGGTACTGTGTATTTCAGTGCATGACTCCAGACAGCGTGCAATTAAAGCGCTCTCATTAAATCCCCTCCCTGGAGGTGTTTAAGGCCAGGCAACCTGGGGTAGTGGGAGGTGTCCCTGCCCATGGCAGGGGAGTTGGAACTAGATGATCATTAAGGTCCATTCTAAGCTTCAAATGGACCAGGTTTTGTAAAGGCAGCTCCTTTGGGAATTCTGACCACGGGATTGCTTCTTTTTGGTGCTGGACAGTGAGAAAGAGGTCTGATCCCTCCTCCCCAGGCACCAAGGACTCTCTGTGCTGGGACCCAAGAGGCACATCCAAACCCCAACAGTGGTTTCTCCTACTTCTCCTACATAGGGAATATTAAATTCAGATGTTGTGTCCTAAAATATCATCCTCATTTCCCAAGGGGACAACCACAGGGGGTGAATGACTGCCCAGGCCCCAGCCTTGGGGCCAGGCGTCCCCAGAGTTCTCACCCTCGGCCTTTACCAAATGCAGCCAAGTGGCAGAGCTGGTCCTTGGGAATTAAGGAATTTAGGTGCACACACCCTGCATGTAGGGGAAGAGCAACTCATGCCCTGTGAGTGGTGACACCGGCTTTGGGGGTGCAATGACCACAGCATCACAAGTGCTGCCAACCAGCCCATCCCTGCAGCATTCCTGCACCACAGCCCAAGGGCACACAGCATCTGTTAAACTCATCCTGCTCCCAACAAACAATCCTCTCTCCCTGAGGGGACTGGCTGCACTGCCAGCCATCTCCTTCCTAGATGGGCAGCCCAAAAAGCCCCACAACCAAGGTACGCCATGGCTATGCATCTCTCCTCCCCAAGCTGCTCCCCAAACCAAACGTGCCACAGAGACAGGAGGAGAAAGTCCAGCCCCCAGTATGGGTACAGCATCCCAGGCCTGAAGAGATAAAGGCTTGCTCAGAAATCCCATCCCATGTAGCACACAGTAACAGTGAGGTAAGGGACAGAAACAGCTTTTAGCAGGTGGCAATGCCCCAAACTTCTGTCTCCCAGGAGAGAAGAATTAGGGTTGTCATTTCTAAGCATCCTGCAAGTCCTGTCTTCTTCACGGAGGGAAAAGAGGACTTTACAACAAAGACCAGTTCAAGGGTTTCAAGTAAGATTAGAAGCCACTTTCTTTGGGGGTTTAATCGCTCGGTGCTAGTGGCTTGGATCCATTCAGGGGCCAAACTTCCCACAGAGCTTATTGCCAAATACTACACCTGCTTGAGGTGCCCCTTTGCTCAGGATGCACAGGCTCTTCCCGCTTCTGCACAAATGGTCAAGAATGTTCTGGAGGGCTGGGGCTGGCCTGAGGCTGTGGAGCTCAGCTACAGCAATGCAAAGATGCAAAGTTTCCTACTTCCTACTCTCATAATAAAGGGCTCTGCCCCAGTCTCCTCTGAGCAGAGGGCATTCAGCAGTGGCCACTGCACAGAGATTTGCAGAAAAGGCAAGGGCAGTGGGCTGTGCCAACTCTCATGCACAGCAAAGCAAAAGCAGGCACCTGGCACAGCTGGAGGAAGTTCCTTCACATCTCCAACACATCCAACACCTCAATCTGAAGTGGTCTTACCACTGTATTTACCAACTGAGTCTAAACCCCAAGATGCTTTACACATTTTTTCCTTCTCTGCGCTCCAGCTAAAAGTGTCCTTGAGAAGAAGAAATTACCAAAATAAATAAGGAACACCCCTCTCCCATCTCACACTGACCTGAATCTCTTGGAATTAAGACTCAACAACTGACAAAAATATCTCAAGTTTCTGACATTAGGTCCAGATCACAAGCTCTTCTGCTCATGACCAAACCCACAACCACCTTGTGCTGCCCAGCACCTACCCAGCTGCCAAACTGGGTGGGGAAGAGTCAGGAGGAAGCCCAGAGAAAAGAGAGATGGCCCCAATGTGCAGAAGAAACAAGAAGGCCCCCAAGGGGGGCTGCAAATCCAGCACTGGGAGGCACAAATGAATAGCTATGGAATCTTCACCATGCAGCACGTAGTTCAAATCATTGTGCCATGAAGGAGGCTGAGGAGATGGACTGATCTGGCAAAAGCAGTTCAGACCTCAGGGCATCACCCTGTGAGTTACACGCTGGGACAAGTACAGGGGGAAAAGGCAGACTGGACTCTGGGAGGCAGTGGGAGAGCCTGGTGTGGTGCAGAGCTGCAGGACCACGCAGAGCAGTGACTTTCAGGCTCTAGAGCTCAGCCACATTTAGGTAAACTTGGCCTCAATCCAGATGGAATAACAGTAACACTTGATACTTTCAGACCTAACCTTGCCCAATCCTATTCCAAGCAACTCTGGGTTGGTCCTCTGGGAGGTCCCGGACCCCAGTTCCAGTGCTGCTATTGGGAATTCATCTCTGTCAGCCACGTGGGCTACGCCACAGAAAGCAGGGCTGAGATCAGCAGCACTTCACCCACCAGCCCTCTCCATCTTCCGTGGACAGGAAAACCCCAGCCCATTTGGCAGCCAGCCCTCTCCTTTAGAAAGGAGCTGTCCCGCCTGCAGAGCTGGGAGCAACCAGCTGGACTTTTTCCAACGAGCTCAGTCACAAAGCAAGGGATGAAATTCTCTCAGCAGCAGCTACTGGTCAAGTGGCAAAGACTCAGTCCTTATCAGCGCATCTCCAGCATCCAGCACTCCGCGGGGAGGAACGCAGGCAGTGCCCTAAAACTGCCCCTTTCCAAAGCACCTCTTTCCCAGGCAATTCAGCAGGTACAGTCACACTCTGTAATGTCATCTGTTAAGGTTTACATGCTTTAAAAGAAAAATACTGCTAACCTGATGGTACTTCTGCATCTGTGGGATCTGGTGGAATTTATTCTAGGTTTGGCTTTTCTGACAGGACGTGGCATTTTATTACAAAGGCACAGGTAGCAAAATAAAACCAGCAACATTCTTTCAGTGAAGTATGCCGATTAAAAAAAAAATTAACACTCAGTTTAGGCTTTACCTATTCCTCCCTTACTAAGAGACTAGTTTGTCTGTGGGGCTTTATTTTCCCTCTGTAAAGGTTTTAGTGCAGTGATTATATAGCAACAGAAAAATAAACTAAAAAAGGCACGAACTTTTGTGTGTGTGTTTTTTTTCTCTTTCAACTTTCGCTAACACTTTATATTTGTCTATTTTACTTAAGGTTAATAAATCACTGAATGCAGCAAGAAAATATTCTGCCAATTTCTGTACACTATACAAAAACCCCTACCAACAACAGTACATTATTTCAGCTTCTGAAGAAATGTACAGCATAGAAAGTCTTTTAAAAATATAGTGCCCCGTACAGAAACTTTGTTAATTAAGCTCACAGTTCTCTTGCTACAGTGCCCTCCACCATCTCCCATTCTCCCTCCCTCTCTCTCTCTCCCTCCCTCCTCCCTTCCCCTCCCTCCCCCCTCTTATTGCTGGGACTACACACACTGGGACTCCACTCCTCCAGCTTGAGCCTCAGCCCAGCACTGGGCTTGTGCCAAGTGGCTCCTCCATCCCAGGCATTGGTGCCTGGTGCACGGCCCCAGCAGGGATGGGGAGAGCTCTCCTTCAGCATCGCAAGCCATGTCTCAGTGCCGGGAGGAAAGCACAGCTCTGGTAGGAGCGAGAGGCAGGCAGCATCCCAAGCACAGCGCCATGCTGCCTGTCCCTCAACTACTTCACAGCTCCCTCCACTCTCCCCATGCCACCTCCCTGCTGATGCCTCCATTGTGTTGGCAAGTGCAAGCATATGTGACACGTGCTCTACTCTTTCATCAAGTTCATCCTGATGGGTGGTGGGTCCCATCCTACTCTTTCCCCCCACCTCATGATACTTCATAAAATACTACCTTCCCACCCCCCACCCCAGAAACTAAATTAAAGGGAGTTTCCCTTTCAATGCATTAACAGAGCTGAACCCCTCACCCCTTCTAAGTCAAGTGCAGCCAGAGATGGTTTCCTTTATACTTCTGACACCACGTTGTAAAAATGAAAACCTATCCATCGTCTTCTTTCCCCAAGACATAATTCATGCAAAGTTGCTATTTGTTTAAATAAGTTATAAAAGTTGATATCTCAGGCTAGAAGAAGCTGTAGTCTTGGTTATTCTTTAGTTGGCAGGCACTGTACATACATACTGGGTACAGACACATGCCGAATCTGCTTTGCATTGCTTTTTGCATTGTACAATTCACAAATCTGACATCATTAAAGCAGTTAATTACCTTTGATGGAAGGCTGCAGTGAGGCCGTCTACATTGATCAAACAAGCAGCTGGTTAAGATAATAATAAATACGCACCCCGCCCCCTCCCCCCAACCCCGGTGTTCCCCAAAAATGCTATTATCTGTCACACGTTGCTTCTCTGAAGTGGTGAGATCTGGTGCCCACATTAATGTGCAAATGTGTTACCATAGGAACTGCAGCCTCCATTACGCCTCAATGACACCATTCAGCAAAAGCCAAACGTAAAAATAATAACAACAAGCAAACAAACAACAACAAAAAAATCACCCCTTAAAAACGAAACAAAAACAAACAAACAAAAATGAAAGGAAAAAAAAACACAAAAAAAACCCCTCAGAAAACAAACATCCAAAAGGCAGCAAAGTCCAACACACATGCGGAGTCTGGCCCAGGACTGCAGGTTACAGGTGGCTACGGAACAGCAGGAGATATTTAGGTTTGATCTTAACGTCACACTATGGTACAACGGGGCTCAGAGTTCAGCCGGTCCAAGTCTGTGCTGGCTTAGGAAGGAGCTTGGGAGAGAAGGAATTGGGGAAGGGAGGAAGGGAAGGGGAGAGGAAAGGAGGGAGTTGTGGTTATGGGATGCACCTGGGGTCACTCAGACATTTGGCAGAATGAGGCACATCCAAAGAAAAGTGCAAGAGGGGCGCCATGATGGCGGCAGCGCCGGGTGTGCGAGTGCGTGCACGCGCTTTCCTCTTCATGCATCAGAGCAAGCGGGTTGGGGGAGAGGGGAGGGGACAGGCCCCCCACCTTTCCTTGTTTACTATGAACCAGGAAGCAGCAGCAAGAGGAACGCATCATTCTACTTACTGCCCTGTGAAATACTGAAAACTGCATTCAAGTAATATTTCTGCACTATCATGAAGGCGTCACTGGGTTATCTTACACTCGGAGGAGACTATGTACACCAGAGCAGTGGGAACTATTTTGCAGTTGAAAGTTTCTGTGCTTTACAGAGGTACCTGGGAAGGAGAGGCCGCCGCCCAGCTCGGCTCCAGTCTGCTCCGCAGTGTCGGGCTCCGCAGGACACCCAGCGCCACCACCTACAGCCTGCCAGGAAGGAGCGTCGCTCGGCTGCACCACCTGGCTGCACGGAGCAAACCAAGAGATGAGATGAGGGAACCAAAACTCAACCTCAAATTGGCAAATCAGCGGTGATGAGGAGAAGCAGAAGGGCAATTTATTATTTTTGAAGGAGGGGGGACAAAAAAAATTTTTTTTTTTTTTAATCCTCGTTTGGTTGGTTGGGGGTTTTTAAATTTTATTTTTTTTTTTTTATTCTTCCCGCAGCTGCAGGCGGTAGCGGTGGTAGCGGAGCTGGAAAAACATTCTCTCCAGTAAGGAGTGCGTCATCCCTGGCAGGGCATAATGTTCAATGACACCCACGTGCTTGAAGCCCAAGGACTCGTAGAGCTTGTGGGCTGCCATCTTCACAGCCGTGGTTCCCAGCACAACAGAGGAGTAGTTGTTGAGCATGGCGAACTCCAGCACTTTCCGGCCCAGGGCTTTGGCAATCCCTTTGCCGCGGTAGTTGGAGTCGACGGACATGCGCAGCAGCTCCACTGTGTTGTCCTCCTCGTTGCCCCGTGCTGCCACGATCCCCACTACATTGCCATCCAGGACAGCGACCCAGAAGCAGGAGCCTGTGGGAGATAAAGCAGCAGATGTAGCCGCCGGCCACCTCAGACATACAACCACTCATGAACATGTCAACGGGAGCATGGAGTCAAATCACCTCTCTAATGCAACATGAGGACTAACAACCTCTGTAAATAAGGACCAGACTTCCTTTTCCCTTGACACTGTGAAGGGAAATGTTCAGACACCCAATCTTAGTCCCTGTCTCTTATTGGAGCTCAAAGGAATGGTGCTTTTGGACTGCAATGGTAGAGCTGAGCTGATGGCTCAGGACTTGCATGGAAGGGCACAACGCAACCCAGCCCTGGGCATCCTGGCCCTTGAGCAGCCATATCCTTCAATCTCAGCACCTTCTCACCACTGCAAAAAGGATGTAGAAAACACTCCAGAAGAGAGATGCCATGGGAAAAGCAATCCACTGCAGAGAAATTGCTGCAAGCCCCCCTGGGAGCAGAGAGAGCTGCAAGCACCACTCCACGTGCAGGGACAGCATGAAGACCTGGCCTCCCTGCAGCATCTTCCTGCCACCCCCTTCTCCAACCCATAAGCCCTGTCTTGTTTCTGATCTCCCATACACGTCTGGATTTGTGAGTGCACTTGTGGACTTTAAGGCTTGGTCCAGGACTTTCCTAAGATAGTTTCACATACAAAATCCAAACTAGGATGCTGAAAGCCAGCAAAGCAAGGGAAACAAGGGAACGGGGGAAAATGCCATATACACCTACCAGAAAAAGCATCTCCTGTGAGCCAAGATCTGGCTCACCCATCCCTTTTTCCCCACAGTATGGGGTGCTATGTTCAGGCCATCCTTGCTTTAGAGCTGCTGTTGCTCCTCTGCTGGCATGTGTCAGGTAAGAGCATGTCATGAATTGGAAACATGGTGCTCAAGGAAATTAGGGAAAATTACACAATGTTTCAGTGAGAAAAAAATCTTAATTGAGCATCCTTAATTGCACCCTGGCACCAGCCAGCTGGCAATGCTACTCCAAAATGGGGCTGAAGGCTCAAGAGGCCAAAGCAAAACCCACCAAATCAAAGCCCAGCAGCCTGAAGGTCACTCAGTCAGGCTCAGGGCAATGATTTCAGTGTCCTAAGAACTTTGATCACAGCCCAAGTTATGAAGCTCAGATACAGCTGGACCTCACTGGACAGAAGCAGTGATATTATCCCATCTCTCCACTTGGAACAGCCAATACTCAAGTCAATGCAATTAGAAACTCTGGATTTTCCAGCATAAGTCAGGAGTATTACACCATTATTCAGCCACACCAGCAAGGAGATTTTGACAGACTCTAAACATACTCAAATAAAATTCAAATAGCTATTATTCAAGCCTTAACTAATAATCCTCACATAAAATCCTGCTGATGACAAATTGTCTTGAGTTGAACTGAAAAGACCAGTGCTGTCAGCACAGGCCAACTGCGACCTTAGCTTTGGTACTACTTAATTAACACCCAAGAAAGGCACTATTCAATTACAGCAGCTAACAGGGGGAACTGACAGGCCTCTTAGCAAAGAGGAGTTTCCAGAGAAGGAACCAAAAGAGGCAGATCTCATCACAGGAGACACCTCTGGGGCACTGTGACCTGCTACAAGTGGTGATCACCTTCTCCAGTGCTAAGCAGAAGGAAACCTGGGCAGCAGCTCCATCTTTAGCATCAACCTTGCCAACTGCCCCAACCCAAACACATGGCACATCTCCCTAAGGATCGGTGTTAAACAGTCCAGGTGGGTGCTGAGGGGTGCAGAGCACCCTATGCAAAGTACAGTAATTCAAGGAGTCTTTCTTGCAGGAGGCCAAAGCATGGGGCAGCAGGAGGTGCCTCCCCAGCTCCTGCCTGAGGGATAAAGACACCTTGGCAAAACTCTGGAGAGGGACAGCTGAGGTCCTTCATGCTCTCAACAGCATGGTCTGGCAGCTGGGAAAAAGCCAGGTAGAAGCAAAGCTTGTGGAACCAACCCAGTTCATCCCAACATACCCATCTTATTCCCACCATCAGAAAGGTGTGCAGCTCCAGTGACACTCACTTTTGTTCCCACTGACAGCAAGTCATTACGTTGCCACTATCTAGGTCAACAGCTGATTTTTAAAACACCGGGACCCATCTTGACCCATTTATCAGAAACAGTTAAGACATCTCCTCCACTGCCACAGCTGACAGTGTGGCTTGTTCCTTCTGCATCCACCCAGACCTAAAAACATAATTTATTCAGGCATGACCCCAGACAAAGACCTACAAGCACTGAAACCCAGTGGCTGCTCTCCCGCTGAATACAAATCCCAGGACTGTGAGAGCTCACTGCTCTGTGCTCCACAGCCTTGAGGGAACTGGGTCTCTTTAGCTTGGAGAAGAGGAGACTGGGGGGTGACTGATTAATGTTTTTAAATATGTAAAGGGTGAGTGTCAGGAGGATGGAGCCAGGCTCTTCTCAGTGACCTCCAATGATAGGACTCAGGGCAATGGGTGCAAGCTGGAACAGAGAAATTCCACAGGAATCTAAGAAAGAACTTTTTCACAATGAGGGTGACAGAACACTGGAACAGGCTGCCCACACAGGCTGTGGAGTCTCCTTCTCCTAACACATTCAAAACCCGTCTGGATGCCTTCCTGTGTGACCTGGCCTGGGTGTTCCTGCTCTGGCAGGGGGATTGGACTAGATGATCTCTTGAGGTCCCTTCCAATCCCTGATATTCTGTGATTCTGTGAATCATTCCTCATGTGGTGGCTCTGTCCAGATTGTGCCTCCACAGCCCATCCATCTCACCCCTGGCCACACTGCAAGCACACCAGGAAACTGAGGCCATGGTGATCTTTACCCCACCAACATCACCTCCTGTGGCATAAATTAAAAAGGAGATTCACAAGACCCCTCTCTGTACCTCACCCTGAGGCAGCCCCAAAAAGTACCATAATGTGGCCAGCAAACAGTGCCTGCCAAGCTGCAGCTGGTGGCACTACCATCATGTCCTTGTCATCCACAAGTGCATGTGGCAACTCCTCCTGGAGCTATCAGAGACACCAATCTGTGTTTCTCTTGGCCTGAGGCTATGCCTTTGCTTCCCAATTTTATTCACCATTTTTATTTCTTTGCAAGCACCTCTCCTCTGAACCCAGCGTGCCCAAGAGGCTGCTAAAGCTCACTCAGCAACACTTCCCACATTTGTAAAACAGCACATTCCTAGCATTTGTGAGTCTTCTGCCTATTTAAAACTAAAACCTGGATGTGACTGCTACAGCAGACTCCACAAGGGCCTTCAAATTCCCGATTGCCCTCTGACCATACTATAGGATGGAGGCTGTACCCTCACTGTCCACCCATTGGGGATTGGCCCAGTTGCAAGCAGTGTGATGGCAAACCTCTACTCCATGTTAGTTCTCCTTACAACTTTGAAGCTTAATTATACTGATCTTGAGTTCAATGTAAAAAGAAATAGTATCTGGCACATCTCCCAGCATGTGCATGCAACCCTTATAATTAGCAGCAGACAGGACACATCTGCTGAAACAATGCAAGTTGTATTCAGCTCTCATTGAAACCAGCACCATTAACCCCCAAGCAGCGCCACCCATCCTGTGTCTGCTCTTCAGAATGGTTTGGGTTGGAAGGGACCTTAAAGACCATCAAGTTCCAACCCCCCTGCCATGGGCAGGGACACCTCCCACTAGATCAGGCTGCTCCATGCCTTGTTCAGCCTGGCCTTAAACACCTCCAGAGGGGGCATCCACAACCTCTCTGGGCAACCTGTTCCAGTGTCCAGATCCTCCAGCCTGCTAAAGGTGGCTACAAGCCCAGGAGCAGCTTTCAGTCATGGAGTTGTCAAATCCCTCCTCCAAAGGAGGAAGGGATAGGGATTTGCTACTGAAAGCTGATTTGGGGTCTGATCATAGAATCATAGAACAGTTTGGGTAGGAAGGGACATGCTGCTGGCCTTGGGCTGAGGCCTCATCTCTAGGCAAAGCTTCCAGCTTCAAAAAAGGAGTCCTCTAAATCTTTAGTTTGCTTTTTATCTAAACTCAACAAATTTTCAGCTGCAGCTTCTCACCACATCCATCCACTCACCCTTCTAGCAGTCTGGAGCAGGATGGAAGCACCCTGCAAAAACCACCCTCAAGGGATGGAAGAGTCTCTTTCCATCTTTTCTGTACCAAAGGGACTGACTCAGAGCCTGTCTTGTTTTTGCACTTTTTCACACCAAGGATGAAATAAAACAAACTTAATCTCACCTGCCAGTAATGAGCAACAGCCTCGTGCTATTAATAGCAGGAGCTGACATTTTACTCTCTCACACACCCCTATCTGAAAATAATCACTGCTGCAAAGATAAAACACACATACCCTCATGGCTACAACTCTCCCTGCCCTTCAGGTGCTCATCTCATGGCAGCATCTCCATCTCTACCTTCACTGTCACCTGCCTCCATCTTCTGGGGTCTCCTCATCACTCATCACTACCTGCCCCAAAGGTCCTCTCCTGGTTTTGATCCTGCAAGGAAAGTCACCTCATGGACATGTTGCATTTAACTCCAGCTCCGCTGTGAACATCACTCTGGGGACCAAAGGGGCCTATTTGAAGCATTAACTATTTCAGGCCAAACATCAAACCTCTTTGCCTTTTGCCTCCTGATACAACCCAGCCCCTCCAGGCTGCCAACAGGTGAAGGTAAGAGGAGTAGCAGCCACAGAAAGCCCACTCCCACCTTGGTTAGCTCTCTACTCCTTCAGCCCCTTGCATCACCACACACAGCCTTAACTTCAGGGTCTTACAGACAAAAGTCATAATATAAGAAGAAACTTTTTATGGTGAGGGAATTAAGACACTGGAACAGGTTTCCCAGAGAAACTGTGAGCACCTGAGTGTTCCATCTTTGGGAGTGTTCAAAGTCCAGCTGGACAGGGCTTTAAGCAACCTGATCTACTGAAAGATGTTCCCACCCATGACAGGGGCATTAGACTAGATGATCTTTAAGTCTCTTCCAGTTCAAACCATTCTGTGAGAACAAAAACTTGAGACACGTGTATCTATGAAAAACACACAGAACAGCTGTGATGTGCATAACAAGAAAGACAACTTTGGGTTGTTTGTGCTTCACAGATTTGGTGAAATGATCTTGGCACCTGTAGCAGTCAGCCTGGGAGCTCAGGTCAGCAGGGGGTTAGTTTCAAGACAAGGAAGCTGAGTTGCAGCAGGCAACACCTTTCCCTGGAAAGACCCACCCAACGTACACCCACATCTTAATATGCCCCAAGGATTGTGCTGTGTTTAAGTCCATGAGTCCAAAACTCCAGGGGATGGCCACACATTGGTGCAAGCAGCACATGAACCAGGTTGCTCTTCTTGTGAACGAGAGTGGCTAAGAAAGATTTCATGGTGGGATAAACAAAACCTACAAGTTGTTGGACAAAGTGAAGTCAGGCCCCCTGTACCCCTTGCCTCTTTGAAATTAAATTCCTGGTGGAGCAAAATGGAAGTGGTTCTGCTTTATCTTTCTCTCCTCATCCATGGTTTGTCTGTGTCTCAGCATCTTTCCATACTCTGGACAACAAACAAGACCACCTTTTCAGTGAGTAACTCTAAAAACCTGTTTATCAGCCCAGATCTCATCACTGCAAAGCTTCATGCTCCTACAGGACCATCCTTTAAGATATATTTTGCTTTCTAGGCACAGAAAGAGTTCCTGCAGTAGTGAAATTACTAATAGAAACACAGACCCAGCAGGGTCAGATGTGGCTCCTCAGCTGCTGTCACCCAGGGTCTGAAAGCACATACCCTGGCAGTGTCTTTCTGCTTGAAATTTAAGAATGATTCCCAGCTTCTGAGGACCAAAAGAGAACATTCTTTGAATCTGCCTACTCCTTCCCTGCAGTCCAGACTCCACACCAGTAGACTCTGATTTCAGTGGAGCAGGGGCATTGGACTGGCCACCCATCTTCCATACAAAGCCCTCCCTGCTCCTGCCCAAGGAGGACACACTATGTGATCCCCCCCCACAGCAAATCTCTCCTGCTCTTCTCCATCATCCCTCGCTCGCTGNGCTCCTGCCCAAGGAGGACACACTATGTGATCCCCCCCAGCAAATCTCTCCTGCTCTTCTCCACCATCGTGAGCTGCATGCAGAAGATGAGGATGGTGGGTGAAAATAAATTAGTTTATTTTTTGCTGCAAATTCTTCTACACCCTTCAGTGAATAAAAGACCAGTGGGTGGATGGGTGGAAAGACTGGAGCCAAAAGCAATAGCAGAGAGTACTGTGAGAGAAGAGGGGGAAATGAGATTACACCCTTCCCCATCAGCACAAGTCTTGCATGACTGACTATAGCAGGTTTCCTCAGCTACCCCAAGTCCTTGAGGACCACTATCCCAAAAACCAAAATTTAACAGCATGCATTGCTCTGACAAAGCAAAGCATTTTTAAATCCTTTGCTTTCTAGTAAATTATAGCATTTTCACAGAAGTAAGCAAAGCCCTGCCACCCCAAAACCTTCTCATCTCACACTAATGTCTTCCCCCTCTGCGTCAACACCCACACACCAAGGTGTTGAGGGGCTGAGGCAGGTAAAACCTATCCCTGCTTTTGCAGGGCTGGAGAGAGGACAGAGCAGCTTCTGGCACCAGCACCGGTGCTAATTTTGTGGGGTTGCATCCTCGCATGGGGCAAGTATGGAAACCTTGCATAGAAGAAGCAGGTCAGTCTTCTCCCTCTTTCTTCAAGGGTGGCACTGCTATCTTCTGCAGCCAAGCCCTCATTTACTCCTTGAGGGTTACCATGGAACATAATTTCCAGAGAGACACGCAACTTCTCAAGGAAATGTTGCTCCAAGCACAGACTGCGATTTCCATTTCTGCTTTAGCATGTCACAGCCATGCTAATGTGAGCAATCCCCCTCCAGGCTTAAAGCTCTGCTGGGTGACACCATCAGAGCATCAGCCAGATGAGGGGACTAGCAGCAGAGCAGCCCAGCAGTCAGGAAGCAAGGTCAGCTCTCCTGCACGCTTACAGCAGAGCCAGAAAAACATCCCAGCACCACCAGAAAAAGTTAGTGTGAGCTTCGGGAGGGGATGGAGGGTGCCCACAGGCCCAGTGTATGTCTCCATGGCGTGGCTGGGAGAAGCAGCATCCTGTCCAGGGCAAACGTCCCTCTCCTACTGAGATCCTCCTTCAAGCTGGTAGTAAGGCACGCAAAGAGGAGAAAAAACTCCCACAAACTATCCCTGCTCTGTGCTGCCCATATGGCAGGACCTGCAATTGCCTGTGTTCCTCACTCTTTATCTATCAACATAAAAGCTTGCCAAAAGTGAGTGCCTTGCTAATCCTAAGGATCTGAATGACTGGCTGACATGCTGTGGCACAGCCCAGTGCCACTCCACCACACGGAAATATCAGGAGAGATGAAATGCAACATGCCATTGCATCATGAATCTTTAAATATTTGCCCTTAGAGTCACTTGTTCAGCATCCAGTGCAATCTTTTGGCTTGATTTTGGCCACAGCAAGCAGCCCTTTCTGTCAAGCAGATGTTCTAGCCAGGTGGTACAGAGGGAACCAGAGGGTGGACTGAGCTGGGCACAGCACTGTGCAACTATTACTTATGTATAGATAAGAGTGTAGAAAACCCCAAAGTTCAATGTCTCACCTACCCTCCTGTCAGGGCTATTTATATAAATTGCATTAAGTGAGACAGGCCATTTGCAGCAGCAAGTGAACAGAACCCACAGCTCAGAGCTGCCTGTGCCACGACTCTTTATTGCTGATGCCATTTAACACCAGCCTTTTTATCCTGTCTGGGCCTTGAAGAGAGACTTGGCACCCGAGGCAACTGTCCTTCCTCTTTCCCTTCCATCCTTGTCGAAATGTGGAGCAGACCAGACAAACTGCATCAGTGTCATAGGAGAAAGGAGCCTCCTCTGGGGAGAAGGTGGACACCATGATGTGAAAGTCACGTGTGGGATGAGTTTGGGTCACAAACATGGCACATCATCTGCTGCCTGGCCACAGACATGGGCAGCTCATGCACAGGGACTAAGCAAGGACAGGCAACAGCTGTACCTGCTACTCACTGCTCAGCTACCAAGGATGGGGAGGGATTTATTTCTGTGTTTATGAAGCACATTATTATCTTATTATGCCTCCTTACCTCCATCTTTCCCTTGCCTTTCTCTCCCTTCCACCTTTCCAGCTCCCCTTGGCTTCAAGCAGGGCTGCGTAACAGATCCCAGAATTTCTGCTAATAACTCCACTCTTTATTTCAGTTAAAAGGCATTCCTGGAGGGTTCCTACAAAACGATGGCATTTCAGGGTAGTTTATGGCCATGGAAACAGGGTGAGATGTGAGAGACCTGACTCCAATTCTTCTGACACCTGTGAGCACCCCTCTGCACCAGGCACAGCCCAGGAGTAAGGGGGCAAAAAAATGTCAGGGACACAGAAGAATTATTCAAGCATGAAATTAGAAAAGCTGTGGGACCCCTCTCTTCTCATAAGCAGCTCCACATAACCTACCACTGCAGGATTCATTGCCCTGTTATAAATAATTCCCTGCTGGAAGAGCACAGGGCAGCGCATCTATATGCTGAGGGTGGGTGACACCCCTTGATTCATGAGGCATCTGGGCAGCAGGCAATGAGATCATCTACACAGCATGAAAAGAGATTAATGGCTTGGTCCCCAACAACCAGCTCAGCTACTTCCCCCATCTATCTTTTCATCCCTGCTACCTTCCACCTTTGTTGTTGTTACTGAGGGCTGAAGCTACTTGAAACTGCCCTGGAGCTCAGGCAAAGCCTCCACTGCTGCAATCAGTAGAGGATCAGCGAGATGACAGTGACATCCAGAATTCAATGTGGCCACAGTGTGGTTCTAGAGATGTTCACAACCAGAAACACTTTGATCACCACCCAAAACAGCAAGGAGTTTCAAACTGCCCCACGAGACAGCCTCTGCAGCTGATAAAACCGAGCATAAAATGAGACACAAGGGGCAAAGGAGCTTTAGACTGTGGGCAACAGCTGGCCTAAACATCTGTGCAAACCCCAAAAGCGTACCTAGATTCATACTAGTATAAATCAGAACGTGCCACCGCTGATAAATCTCGAGCAGAGCACATGCTGCACAGCCGCTGGCTCCACAGGGAGGTGCTGCTGCAGTCTGGGGATGAAAAAGCTGGTGAGGCTGCAATTTAGAGTAACAGTCAGAGAAATGACTTTCATCAGTGACTGCTGCTCTGCATTTCCTAAGGGAGCTGATCCATACTCAAAGAGCACCCAGCTAGCTCATCACAGGTATTCCATTTTGGGGTCTTAGAGTTCCAAAAGTGCTGACAGCTAGCTATAGTTTACTTTCACTCTATAATATTTACTAGAGAAGAGAAAAAAAACACATTGTGCACTAAATAGACTTCAGAAAATGTCCAGGTTTGGCCCTAAACAGCATCTCCTGCTGTCACTGCCAGGGATGTAACCCAGCAGGCATTTCTAATCTTATTAAAACCTTTGCTTGAAACCTCACCCTGTTCCTCTGAAACACCTATGTGACAGCTCCTACGCTTGAAACCTCACTCTTTCACAAGGACTCAGCCTGAATGTCTGGATCAAGGCAAGCTGTTAGTGGATGTCCCCCATGTCAGCACTTCACAGGCTGATTTTTCAGACAGGCTTCAGTCCCTGGGGACCTGGAGTATCTCTGTGCGTGACAGCACCACGGGAGCTCAGCAAAGCCCTGAGAAACACTTGACACATCTCAGGAACAGGTTTTTGATGAGGCAGCTAGAAATCCAGGTGATGCCACAGACAGGGTAAAGACATCCAGTGCATTTCAGAAGGTGCTATATTAAGAAGTGCAACAGCAGGACTCTAAAAATCTTCTACCTGGCTCTTTTTGCTGGCCATAATGTACCTTGTAAAGCAGAGACTGTAATAAGGTTCACTTATAACAACTGTTCAAGAAAAAGCTGCAGAAGCAGTTATGTGGGATTAGAAGTACAGTGGTTATCTGTTCATGTTTAGCCTGGTCCATCTCTCTGCTCTCCACTATTGAAAAGAAAGCAAAAGGAGAGACAAGAATAACAATTCAGGGATTGGGGTCTACCTGCTGGGTCATCAAGAGAAAGCACTGTCTGAGAAACCAGGCATTGTCTGAGGGTTTTGTGTGTGAGCAATTGTTATCAATAAGCAAAGAATTAAATAGCTTAAAGGAGTGGATAAAGACTAGAATATGTGATTTTGGCCTGGCATTGTCCTCAGGGCTAACTGGATGGTGGTTCCCAAGCACAGTGGAGCTGGCTCAGCAGAAGGGACTAGCATGCACAAATGAACAAAGCCAGAAAAAGTATTTAAAGTACTTTCAGAGCAGATATTCCCCTATGCATCCAAAATCCATGTCCTCCCAGCAACTGCTCCAAAGGACTGGTGTGGAAATTAGCTCCTTCTTAGTCAAATTAATTTGCAAGATAAAACATGCTGCTTGTTGTGTTCTATGTCAGCTCCTTAAAATGATACTGTTAAGGATTGTTCCCCATCATCTGCATCAATCTTTCACTATATGGTTTTATCCCTTTCAGAATGGTCCTGAACTTACACCACAGCCCTTCCCACTTCCAAACGCTGAAAAAAATGGAAAAAAAATCTATCATTATTGGATGTTTTAGAATTCATTATTTTCTGCCTGACTTACTGTAAAAAGTTACCGAGCAATAATTATCAAATGACTTTGTTGCAGCTGAGCGTTTGGCCAAGCCATAAATCACACAGGGGAAAATGGACAGAATTGATTTAATTTTCATCATCCATCATTACTTGTCTGGCCTAAATTTAGCCAAGACTCCCTTTAGTTCATCAGCAGTGCCTGTATCTGCATAGGTATTGCAGCAAATGCTTCACAGCAGACGGAGAGACCAACATTGCATTTACTTGAGGTTAAACAAAAAATGCAATTCTAGGCACTACAAGAACTTCCACAGAGTTTTATGCTGTTTTAACAGAGGCCAAGAACCTTTTAGGTGAGTCACCCTCCAGGAGAACCCCTCTTCTGCAAAAGACTGTGGCAAGAGCCTTCTTCACACAACAAATACTTCTGGTCGAGGTGGCAGCAGGCAAAAAGAACTCCACCCAAGATGTAGGTTCAAACTTGGGGCATGACACAATGATATGCTAAAAAAGAATAACTCACCTGTGCAGGCAAGCTAGGAGTCTTTAAATAAGACACAGCTGAGAGCTACAGCAAAACAGGTGGCCCCAGAAACATTTATGAAGCAACAGAAAAAAAGGCCAAACCACACCCCAAAACAGGACTATATTGCTCACATTACTTTCAGGTGCACTGGGGATGGCAGAGCTAGGAATGTAACCAACTCTGTTTTATAGGACATCAACAAAATGCTCCTTGAGTGCTGGTGAAGATGCTAACTGGTTCTCTTCATCCAAACCTATGCCAGCAAGGCAGAGAAGGGACAGAAAGGGCAATGGCACTATATTAATTTTCAAGTCATGTAAAGGATGAATATATTCAGCCAAAACACGCTGCACGGGATGATTCAGTGGTTCTGAACATAGGTTTTGTATTCCCTTAGCACACTCCTGCTGTCCTCAAAAGCCTCCGAATGAGGACTCAACAGCACAGCAGCCAAGTGACAAGTAATAGTTTTTAATGCTGCAGAAACACTGACCAGAAAGGTCCTAGACTTCAGGTTAACTCCTCTGCTTTCCCTTCTGGGGTATACCAGGAACTGATGGACAGGGGCTACGCTGCATGAAATGCTGCACAGCAAAGAGAAGCTACTAAGATATTCTCCTAAAACTATCAATAAATAGAATCACAGAATCATAGAATAGTTTGGGTTGGAAGGGACATTAGAGATCGTCAAGTTCCAACCCCCCTGCCATAGGCAGGGACACCTCCCACTACATCAGGCTGCTCAGTGCCTTGTCCAAGCCTCGCCTTGAACACCTTCAAAGAGGGGGCACCCACAACCTCCCTGGGCAACCTCTTCCAGTGTTTCACCACCCTCACTGTAAAGAATTTCTTTCTTATGTCTAGCCTGAATCGACCCTCTTCCAATTTACATTCATTATTCCTAGTCCTTCCATCACATATCCTATTAAAAAGTCCTACCCCTGCCTTTCTGTAGGCCCCCTTTAGAGCATTCTTCAGAGCTCCTCAGGTGCCCCACATCCCATCTGCCCTATATCCCATCACACCTTCATCCCATCTCCCCCCGTATCCCATCTCTGCTTCTTCTCTGCTCTGCTGCACACAAAGCCCTTTCTTTCTGCAGATGACTTGAGTTTCACAAGAATCCCACCTTGTTGCTAACACAATGAATCAAACTTCCCTGACATCCAATTTAACATTGTGTAAATAATCCAGAGGAGTGAAACAGCAGTCACAAGTGATAATATTTCTCTGTAACCACACTAAACGTAGAGGTAAATGGGGGGAAAAAGCAAAAGCTCAGGGCACTGATTTGGTACTAAATGCATGCTGGCGTCAGCTGATACATAGAATAGTTTGGGTTGGAAGGGATCTTTTAAAGGTCATCCATTTAACCCACAATGCATTAAACAGGATCATCAACTAGATCAGGGTGCTCAGATACCTGTCCAGCCTAATTGTGGGTGTTTCTGGGGATGGGGCCTCCACCACACTCTCTGAGTAATCTGTTCCACTATTTTACCACTCTCAAATAATTTTTTTTTGCTTGTATCTTGTCTGAATCTATTGCCTTTTGGTTTAAAACCATTACCCCTTGTCCTATTGCAACAGATCCTGCTAAAAAGTTTGTCCCTATCTTTCTTATAAGCCCCCTTCAAATACTGGAAGGTTGCAGAGATAGCAATACATGGCTTGATCTTCTTGAGCCTCTTACAAGCAATAAATATTTCTTCCTACTTCAAGCACAGCAGCTTGAAATGATGCTGCCCTCCCACAAACACACTCTTCCCAGATCTCAGGTATCCAACAAGAATGACAGTTGAGACAGAACTAGATGATCTTTAAGGTTCCTTCCAACCCAAACCATTCTATAATTCTATGATAGTTATCACAGCAAATGAAGAGTCAACATCTGCCACAAAGAAATAAGTCCCCCAAAATCCATTGCAATGGACTGGTAGGAGCTTGAGAGGTGAGGAAGGAGGGTGGCACTGAAGCACAGCTTGCTACCTCAGTCCTCCCCAGATGCCCAGCAAACACACATCTTTGGGCACTTCTCACTGGACCAACTTTGTTAGTATGAGCCCTCCAACGAACACATCAAAGCTATTCCCCTAACTTCTGAGTAAGAAGTAGATGACTAAAATAACAGGGGAACTGAAATGATAATAAAGATGGCAGTGGTCAACCAGCCAAATGCACAGCCTCTCTGTCCTGCAGCCACAATGGCTCTACAGAGATGCTCGCTCTGGCATGAAAGCTGAATTTTTTTAAAAAGGTAATTTCCCACCTGCAGCATGCCAAGAAACAAGAGGGTCTCCCATTCGTTCCTGACATTCAAGGCAAGATGTAGCAACAAGATTTGTAGCAAAAGCAACTCCTGACCCATAAAAATAAATTAATAACTACCAAACCTCTCTGGAAGCAAATCTTCATCCTATTCTCTAAATGCTTTTAATATAATCACCTTTTAAATACTAGAGACCTTCCTGCAGCAATAACTCTTCTTCTACAGCATACCAACCAGTCTACCCTCTTCTGGAAGTGTAGAGAAAGAGCTCACCCCAACACACAAGACTGAACTCTGAGGCTGAACCTCAAGCATTGACAGCTGCAGACACCTCCTGGTGTTTGAACCTTCCCACACCTTCATCCTAACACTCAGTCCAACAATATGATGAATGGTAACTGCTCAGGTTGGGTAAAAACCACAGAGTAGTGCTGTACTCCGGTCTCACTGTGTTTGGAAAGCCTGGCTGCAGGACATGTCAGTCCCTCCTGAGATGGTGTCTAAGCTGGTGTTTTAGCCCTTCCGATACAACCACACCACTGTGTCAGCCAGGTGTGCAACCTCCATGACTACACACTCTTTCAGTTTTTAATTCAAAGCAATCCAGTGGTGATGTCCCATGTGAAGTCAGAGCACTGCCACTGCGCAGAAACACATCCCACTGTTGTTAAAAACAACATGTTTACTCATCTCTCCTCCCATACATCAAGGCCAATGTGCCTTGAGCGTAATTCTACTGATCTCCTCTACTCCAGACTGAAAGTAGCCTGTTTATTGAATGTGGCAGTGAAAGAAAATTCTACATCCATAAATACATGAACATTTGCCAGGCTGGGCACACACAATGATCTTGTTATGGATGACGCATTAACAGAAAATTAAAATTACACGGGTAAATCTCCACACCTCTAAAATTAAGAAAGAAGTAAGCCCCTCTCATGTGCTCAGATTACTATGCCAGACCAGTCTGTCCCACCAAAAGCCTAAGTCAGTTATTCTTGGATCTCCTGTGATGATCTTGCATCCTACATCCAAATGAACGAGGTTCCTTTGAAACCCAGCCTCAATACTAGCTGAGAGTCAGAGATTTGAAAGAGACATGTAAAATAAGTCAATGGAGTAAGTCATGTGTCTCTCCAACTCTCACTCTGCTGGAGGGACACATGGGAATTGAAGGGCAGTCTGCTAAGGGCTTGTGAAAGCAGACACTTCCATGTACAACAGCCTGCCACACATTCATTCACAGAGTATCTGCAGACAGGGGATCAACTTTCCACTACAAACAGCACCTACAGCAACCAGAGCCAGGAGAAATGCAAATTCACACAAACCTGGGTAGAAAGGTAGCATATGAGGATCCACCGGACTTTCCCAACTACGAAGCCAACATTAAGTGACAAAACTCCCCCATAACTGATGCTGAGATGGGGCAGAATAAATATAACTAAGAACAGGCTCACAGTTGCAACAACCCCTCTTCCTTCTGATGCACCACTTTTCCCTAAAACTTCAGAAATTCATTTTGCAGGCAGCTAGAACACATACACAGCAAACTCAAGGTTTACTGTCACTGCATTTCCCATGTATGTCACAAGCCTCCTTTAAATATCAAAACAGCACTTGGACCTTTACTGAAGGCTGTCCCCAAGTATACACTGAACTCTCAGCCAGAGAAAAGGGACTGAAGCCCATGATTGAGTTAAAGATTCAGTGGAGCATTTGCTTTGAGTCAGACTGTCCCAGAATTCAGTGAATGCAGGGAGTGTTTTTGCAAGGGATTTGTTTAAATGTTTTTTAGAATGTCACCAAAATCCCATTTAGCTGTTTGAGTTATCCATGAAAAATAGTCCTGCTTCTCGAGAATTCTTGCAGATGCTTTGATGCTTTTCAGGCAACTGATAGCTGAAGAAAAAGCCTATAAAACCTGATGATGGCTTACTCCCAAAATGAAAAATCACAGCCCAAGAGGCACAGCTTGATGTTATCCTCTGAACATTTGCAGGTTCTGAAATCACACCAGATGTATATTTTCATAGCTGTGAAGTGAATCTAATTGACTTTACCCACAAAGCTTGAAAAGGTGTTTTGCAAATACCCCTTTTCAAATAGTTTGAATTTTAAAAAAAAAAACCCTCTCATTAGCATTCGTTTCATACAGTAACCTCCCCCTATTTCCCTCTTTTCTAACAAATCCCACCACTAACGATGTAATTCCAAAAACAAGGGCTTTATCAAGAGTCTTAGTGGTGCTAAGTGGACTATCTGCAATGCTTTTATTGCTCTGTCTCTAACTAACCATCATCCAAAATTGCTTAGCACTTACAAATGGCAGGTGCTCCAAACCAGGCTATTATTTCAAAAGCTTCTCTTTGCAGCGCCACTATTTAACGTTATTTCAAATTAAAAGATTACAGATTCAGGTCTTCCCTGGATTCCCACTAGAAGTGTTCTACAGTGTTTCCGATGCTGTTATCTAGTTCCAGGGAGAATGAACAGATTTGGCACTTCCAAAAAAAGAACAAAAAGCCCTGATCTCAGCACATGTAATGGCTTTTTTGCTGCACTCTGACTATAATAATGATTTCATACATCCTATTAAAATGGGAAGAATGGGTTTTACAGGAAAAACAATCACAGTGGAAAAGATCAATAGGCTGGTGCCCAGATCCACCTGGGAGAAAAGCAGGTCAGATGTTCCAAAGAAGGTGTAAGAAATCCTGTTGGCAGCTCATTTGCCTCTAGGTATAATGTTCTCCCCCCACCATCACCAACGCGTGGGCTTGTGCACTGACACACTCCATTTTCAGCTTAGCAGACACAATATCCTCATGCCACTGACTTCTGTTTATTTTTTCATCTTTGTTATTCCAAGTATTATAGCAACAAAAAGAAATACTTGCACTCACCATGCAGAATATTTTAGCAACAAACCAAGGAGAAGAAAGTACTCACAGAATGAAATTAAATAAAAGGGATATGCATTTAAAAGCATAATAGGAGAATGGAAACCAGAGGGATACAAAGAGGGATGCTGTGTGTGGTACCACCACTGTTGGGAAGTGCTAAAAGTGATGAATGAAGCAAGGACCAGACAAAGTCATCAGAGAATTCAAAAGAGGAAAAATAAAATTGTAAATATTGCTATTTGATACAAGGCTGGAAAAAGGGGATACGAAAATGCTGTGGCAGGGGAAAGACCAGGGAGGGGAGGAAATTAAAAAAAATAAATTCAAAGAGCCACTATTAGGTCCCAATAGTAGATGTTATTATCCGATAGCTGTTGAAATGAGCGCTGTATGTGAGGTGCACTGAGGCACCATTCATGGCTGGACAGCTGGTCCATCACCTCCCATTTCAAATTAGCAGTGTTAAGGCAGAGACCAAGAGCTGCAACTGTGAAAAGCAAATAAACTTGCACCTCTGATGCCATTTTTCAAGTCAGGATTAAAGTATCCTGGCAGGAGAGGGTAAGAGCATCTTGTATAGTGATTACCAGTGATCCAGGATGAATCTAGGCAAGAAGCTTGCTTAAAAATGCATTTCTGTCAATTCAAAACAATTTGCATATTTGTCCTGAATTCACCAAAGATCTTTATCTGGGAAGGGAAATGTGGGTGAAAGCTATGCTGGCACCAGTCCTGCACATAGCTCAGCCACAAGTGCTGCCTGCAGAGACACCTCACAGCTCTGTCTTCTCCAGGGTTACGAGGAATGTCCTCTGGAGACAGTCCTCAACACCATCTCTACTGGTATAAAAATGCCAAAATACATCATTTAAACAGAGCCTGGGATCCAGGTGGTCCCAGTGCTGGCTCAGTGCCATGCAGAGAAGAACACAAGGACCTGCCTGGCAGGCAACAAACATGAACTCTATCACCACTTTACCATAATCAGCAATTTTAAAATATATACTTGGGTCTGATCTTTGCTTCCTAAGGAAGACTATAAAAGAACCAACAATTTTGTTTCAGGCTTGGAAAAGTATTACATTCACCACCGAACACAAACATTTGCTCCTTGATAGTGAAAAAAACAGAGAGAGAAAGTAGCAAAATCAGCTTAATTTGGATTAAAATTATCCTCTCTTTTATTTTCCAGTTCCTGAGCTGAAAAATCATTTTCTCATAAAACCTCTGGTTTCCAGTTTTGCCACTTGGATAAACCCTAGAAGTAGCACATGAATTTTAAGTGACAAATATTACTTGCAAGTTATCATTTCAAGCAGCACGTACTAACATGAGACTAATGCATTGTATTTTTTCTATTAGTGTTTACACTCTTGTAAATCCAATTTTACACAACAGTATCTCACACAGACACTTAAAAATACACCTGTAATACATTTCTTTTCCATCACCTAGTTCTGCAAAGTCTCCTTTCGCTCACAGGATCCCATTTTAAAGCAGAACCCCAGCTTGGTACTAAAATATGGGAGTCTCAGACCCAAATTTTAGAATTATCCTGCAAGAAATGACTTTTCTAACCCCTGAAAAAAACATCTGTCAGACAGTAAAGACAATTGAAGACAATAAATGGTATCATATATGCTTCCATGAATAGTTAATTGATTGCTGGGGTCCAAAGGGTCAACTGATTAATTAAAAAGAACAGCTCAAAGCCATCTGTAAAAGGTGCCATAACTTGTACCTGTCTCTAATCAGAGCACTCCAAACTAATTTTTGATGCACCTCTAATAAAAAGCATAAAGCTTCTTGGTGAGACTATTTAGCCCTTAGCAATAAAACCCCCCAAAACAAACAAGTAAAGACAGCATCCTCAACCTCCCTTATTATTCGATTACAAGTAATAGATATGTGAGTATAAGCTAGGCAAGACATGCTGCTAGCTTTGGATTCCCTTTAAGACTGATTTCATTAGCCACCTCTTAGGAAAAAAGAATCTTATTCCTCTGCTTCCTACAGGGGTAAAAAATAAAAGGGAAAAAAAATCTAAAAATATACTTTGAAGCTTGCTGCTTTGCTGATGCAGGAAGCAACAACAAAGGCCCATACATCCCTCAGCTTGTGTAGAACCAGATACTGCCAAAATGCTCTGCAAAGTCTCATTTTGCTTCAGTCTGGAAGAGAGTAGCATCAAACATGCTATTATTTGTAACAGATCTCCAGTGGTACCAAAATAAAAGTGTGTGCTCTGCAATCCTGCTAAACAACAACTTGAGCTCATGGAGCCCACAAGAGGCTCCAAGTCCCTCCAGCCATTCCCATCCCTGATAATTATTGAATGTAACCTGCCCCAATAAAGAAATGACCATAGAGAAGGAATATGCAGTTTTCAGAAATTCCCTCTGAAATTTGGAAACCTTTTGAAAAATCAGGTCACACATTTAAACCTTTACACTAAAAACTGCCTTTTCAGTATCCTTAGAGGACTCTAAAGATAGAGAGCAATACTAATAGGATCTAAAGTACTGGGGCTGCTGGTGATGCAGTGGGGCTGCTGTGCATGGAACCCACAGGTCCGCAAATACTCCTGAACAGCCGTAAGAGACTGAACATAATGCAATACTGGGCTTGGGAGTAAGATCTGAAAGGGGCCTACAGAAAGGCAGTGGTAGGACTTTTTGATAGGATATGTGATGGAAGGACTGGAAATAATGGATGTAAATTGGGAGATTCAGGCTAGATATAAGAAAGAAATTCTTTACAGTGAGAGTGGTGAAACACTGAAAGAGGTTGCCCAGAGAGGTTGTGGATGCCCCCTCTCTGGCGGTGTTTAAGGCCAGGCTGGACAAGGCACTGAGCAGCCTGAAGTAGTGGGAGGTGTCCCTGCCTATGGCAGGGGAGTTGGAACTTGGTAATCTTTAAGGTCCCTTCCAACCTGAACTATTCTGTGATTCTATCTCTCAGTTCATGTCCCTATATCCAAAACCTTTTCTGCTAGATAGACACTAAATTTTAAATTCTAGACTATTAGGAAAATCTTAACCTGAAAGACTTCTGGGAAATTGTTTTAAATTCTGGGCATTCCTAAGAAAGCATAGGAGAAGGAAGAAGAGCTACTACAAATCCTTCATAAGAGTAATCAGTTTGCATTTAAACTTGTGGAGAAAATCCCACTGTCCTTTTAAGGTTTATTCACAAAGACAGCTGTGAGAAATTGCACTTGGCCACATCAGAAAATACTCAACACCAGAGAAAATATTTTAAAACGAATTACTCCAGAGACAAAACCCACCCAAAATGCCTGCTCCTCCTGCCTTCTTCATGCTCACAAGCCCCGGCATGGCTTCTGTCTGACAGCTTTGAGAAGTTAACTGTGCCTGAAAAGCTACTGATCTTCTGTTTACACAACTTATTACTTCTTGTATTGAAGATTAATGAACAGCACTTGCACATACTGGGGGTTTTAAATATCTGCAGGCACAACTAATGTTTTAGAAGCATCATAACCACTCAATCATGGCTACAACTTAAGTACTACTGTATGATCTGACAGTCATGGCAATTAGGGGATACCTTAACAGAGAATTTCTGAATGCAGGAAGGGAAAAAAAAAAGAAGTCATAATGCTCTGCAAAGTTTACTATCAAATTTATTTTTATCTAATTTTGACATGGGACCATGCCAAAGCACACAGATCTGAAGAGAGCTATTTCTGTCTTACAGAAGCACATGTTGGGTTTGTACATATGTTCCTGCTCCAGGAATAAATAAATGGCAGAGGGGAGGAAGGCTGCAGCCACTTGCCCATGAACATGTTTATCCCATTTGTGCGCGTGGCACAGAGCTGAATCCACAAGCTTTCAGACAATTTCAGCTTTCCCATGTCTGACAGCACTGCTCTTCCACTCAACACTAGCTGAACCCTTCAAAAGTGGAAGTAACTCTGAAGAATGATGGATTTGTAGAAAAGACAGTGAGCCACTGAGTGTTTCAATCCATTATTAATGCTGGACAAAGCACATCTCTAACACTTGGGAACAAACAGGGATTGTTCTACGTGACCTTTAAAGTCCCTTCCAACCCAAATTATTCTATGATCCTACAAGTTGGTTCTCCTGTCGCTTCCCACCTAGGCTCAAGACAAATACTAGAGATGAAAAATGCCAAAAGGCATTCAGTGCTGCTAAGTTGAAGAAATTCAAAAGCAATGCTGCAAACTACTAAGCAGCAGCATCCCTAACTGCCCCTCTCACAGGAGACCAGTCTCAGAAGTACTTTCAGACATAATGCTTCCCACTATAAAACACATTAAGACTCTCTGATCTTAAGCCTGTAGGATCTCTCTGAAGTGCAGATCACATCCCTTGAAGCACCCTCACTGTATTGCAGTGTGATGACAGCACATGAAACTCTCATGGGATGGGGCATCTGAGGAGGCGATCTAACCTCAGTTCCTAGCAGAGCAGAGCTGGGGAATGACAAGGACACAGCCTCTCCCCTGAGTTTTCCAGCTCCAAGCCCCACACTGGGCTCCTGAAGGCACCATGAGGTTCATGATGAGAGGCACGTGTAAAAACACAGGACAGCCAGCTCAGAGGTTTGGCAGACACATGAGGTCGCTATGTAAGCCAGGAAGAAATGCTGAAGATAGGGATGCTTCAGATTCCAACTACCTCTAGGGCATCTCCAACAGGGCAGGGCTTCTGGGAAAACACATTCCTTCACTGGGAAATGACAGCCCTGAGCCCTCTCCCAGCATCAGGTAACTAAGCCCTTTCTTTGCTAAGCAAGAGCTGCTCTATTCTTTCCAAACAATGTTATCAGTGGGCAACGGAGCTCCTGTTTATCTGAAAGCTTAAGCACTACCCAGAATGTGGATAAACTGATGAGGGACGCCCTTCTGCCTGGGGGTTCTGCAGTGGGGAGAAAAATCTACCACAACCAGCTTGCAAAGGGTCTGCAGAGCAACCACAGTTCCCAGGCTGAGGATCTCCTCCCAGGGGGGGTTGTATCTTCCCTGGAGTATGCACACATCAGCCTGGCACCCCAAAACTCACTGCTGCTCACCCCCACAGGCACCTCTGGGGCTGGGTATCTGCTGAAAGGTGTCAGCAGGAACCACATCATTTCACATCCAGCTGTTCACCTCACAAACACCTGGGTTTGCCTCTGTCCCTTTGGCATCAAACCTACTGCCAACAGGCCCTATCCAAGAGCACAACTAAAATACTTGCTTGTTAGCCAAGCATCTCACTGAAGGAGAGGAACACTTCAAAAGGAAGAAGGAGGAAACAGAATCTCACTTCCCCACAAGCCAACACTGGCCACATCTCAACTGGTGCCCTTCTGTGGAAGAATGGGATCCCAAAACTTCCACCAGCAAGGGCACACTCTCCTCCTTCAGATTCTGCTGAGGAATGTGCCACCATAGAGCAGCAGGAATTGAACCCTAAAGAGCCATCATCTCATAGAATCATAGAATAGTTCGGGTTGAAAGGGACCTTAAAGATCGTCTAGTCCTAACCCCCCTACCATAGGCAGGGATACCTCCCACTAGATCAGGTTGCTCAGTGCCTTGTCCAGCCTGGCCTTAAACACCTCCAGAGAGGGGTCATCCACAAACTCTCTGGGCAACCTCTTCCAGTGTTTCACTACCCTCACCATAAAGACTTTCTTTCTTATATCCAGCCTGAATCTACCCCCTTCCAATTTACACCCATTATTTCTAGTCCTTCCATCACATATCCTATTAAAAAGTCCTACCCTTTCCTTTCTGTAGGTCCCATTCAGGTATTGATAAGTTACTATGAGGTCCCCCCTGAGTCTTCTCTTCACCAAGCTGAACAACCCCAACTCCCTCAGCCCTTCTTGCTTAGGGCACAGTCCTGCCTCATCCCCAGGGAGACCAGGATAAGAGTGCAGGCTCTTGATCTGCATGCAGGGGACAAAGAGCAGCGAGTCAAGGAGGTTCTGCTCACCCCTGCATGGAGGCAGGAGAAGACATCCCTTTCCCAGCACCAGGCAACCAGAGCCAGCCCTGCGCAGAGCTCGAGAGCTGCTGACACACAGCCACTGCTGGAAACCACAGCTCTCAGTCCGGTGTGTTTAATGTGACCTGGCACCTCCTGCAGCAACCACTCCAGCTTCATCTGCTGCATCACGAAATGTAGATGCCCTCAAGACTCCACCAAGCCCAGCAGCCACAGCTCCCCAGGTTGCACAACTCTGCTGCCTGTCCATCCTGCCCTGCAGCACCGAGACTTGCAGTGCAACCATCCAACTCATTACCAGTGCCCAAAACCACCAGCAAAGGTCAGCCCCCACCACCAGGTCTCTGCATCACCAAGACAAGTATACACATCCCTCAGCAGATCCTGCCAGCCCACAGCAGGAGGTTAACACTTTAAACCACTGCAGAAGGATGTGGCAGCTCATCAGCCAAAAGCCCTGCCCCAGCTCAGTTTGGAGAGCAGCAGTTCTGCATTGGATGTAAGGAGTCCTGGATTCCATTAAGTCTCCGCTGAGGATCTAATGGCAAGAATCTAACACATCTAACACATCAACTACTGTGTACACAAGGCAACTGACCAGCACAGAAGCTAGAAGAGACACTAAAACTGACTAGTCATCAAAACCATCAGACCATAAAAGAAACTCCAACTATGCTCATCTTATTTGCATAGAGAAATGCAAGAGGTAAGGCTCTATTTGAAATTAATTCCTTAGGTATTTGTGTTTGCTTGTTTCTTGTTTACTATAGCCTAAGTTATTCTGGTTGACAATTAAGTCCATTATCCAACTCTTTTCCATCATCCTTGTGCCTTTTTTTCCTAGCCTATGAGAAAGAATAAAAGCTAAAAGAAGGAAAATTCCAATATGTGCTATTTCAAAACAAAACGTGGATATTTACAGAGAGCTCAGGAAGGTGTCTGAAACATTCAACCTTCTGTTTTAAGACCCCAGCACAAACAAAGCCTTTCAAATTAACAGCAATTTTGAGTCACCCCACTGTGTACAAGCTCAAAGCTAAGTGATGGCCCAAATGTCCTGCCAGATCCTTCATGTAAGTGTAGGAAGGCAAGAGAAAACAAAGATCTAAGTTTTGGCAAGTGTACTCCAGCAAAATCACTCTCAGCACGTATTTTTCAGATCATACGAAACCCAGTGGAGGAAATTTAAAGCAACCAGCTTAGAGGCAAACAGTTCAGAAAAAATGGCAAAGGAAAAAATGGTGACATGATGTAACCCATGGGACTCACTGAGCTGGGTGCTTGCAACATCCCATCACAGACCCATTCCTTTTGGTCCAATTTTAAAACAGACCCAGTAATTTTTATGGATACTTTGCCAAAGCTACCAAGTGTTTTCATAGTTAAATTACTCCTACCCTACTAGACGCTGCTGAAGATCCTCTGTACAATCTACCCCAATCCCAAGTGCTGCAAGGAGCCCATTGCAAACACTTCTCATGCCTGGCTACCACAGCTGTCAAGGACAAAAACTCAGCAAAGCCACGAGCCACACCATGTTGCAAGACCTTAAAACCAGGTCCCAGGTTCTACCTTTGTGTTTGTGACCCTGAGAAACAAGAATTCATAAACCCACTACAGAAATGTTCCCCTCCCTTACTTTCCATATTGGGAATTCAAGCAGGTGAACAAAGATTCTCCAAAGAAGGAAGAAGTTGCCTGATTGTACTCCCAGCTAAATCCAGGCCAACCTTCATGTGCATCAGGTTGGTTTTTTTTTTAGTTGTCTGGTTGAGCTCTAGCCACCTCCAGCCTCTCCGGGCCCCTATCCCTGATTGCCCTGGCTGTGACCATTTCTCCCCTCACACCTCATACATAAGGTTTTCACTCACTAAGAGTGAATGTCTAAGCTGGAGCCAACAGGCAGGAGAACCAGCATTTCTCATTCCCACTGCAATCATTTCTGCCCAAGTGCTAATTTATAAACTGACTGAGTAGAAGAACAAACCTGAGTAGAAGTTGTTTTGTTCTCATTTTTCTGTCCTTTGGGCAACATAGAATCAGAGTTGGAAGGAACCTTTGAAGGTCACCCAGTCCAAAGACGAGCAGCAATGATGTGGCATATTGCTGCCTTTCTCTGTATGGTCAGACAGACAATGAAGTTCAGACAGATGCCCTCCAAAGCACACGAGTCTCTGGGATTTTCCAAGATGGCTGTATTTACACTACTCTTACAGGAAAGAAATCCAGTGACAGTATTTTTGGGGGAAAGCAGGGGCAAAACACAATTATCAAATAGCACCACATGCGTACATGTACAGGTGTCACTGGTGGTGCCAATCCTGACCCATGGACATCCCTCTCTTCCCCAGTCCTTAAAGCCTCTTTGGTCTTTAGAGATAGTTCTGACTTCAACCAACTTGCTTAACATCACCATCATCAAGAACTTTCAGCAAACAGCAAAGATCCCATAAATCTGCTTTTTATGGCATGGCAGAAGCCTAATTTCACACGATTAAACTCTGTCAAAAATTAAAACCCACACACTTGCTCTGAAATTGAAAAACAGCCCTTTTAGGTACCAAAGAAAGCGACACTAAGGTTTCAAACACATGGTGGCAACACAGTTGAGCTGAATTACAATTACTGACCCTAAACAAATTGAGGGCATTCCTTGCTCTTTCTTCAAGTCCCTTTATTTTCTCCATATCATACACCATGTCCTGAATCATGACTGTACAAGTCCTGAGCACTGATGAGCGATGCAGCTCAAACACCTACTAATACACTCTTACCCCACTGGACTCTCCTACTTATTGCAACAGAATACATTGTTAAACCTCACTGCAGAGGTTCAGAAGTTTTCTGCTACAAACCCTTTTATTTTTGTGAAACTCCATTTAATGAAGATTGATCTTTTTAAAACACAAACCAATTCTTAGAAACACAAGCATTGCAAATGAAACACAACCTGTTTACAAGATGGGACAAGACCAGGGCAAGATGCACACTGGGATGGAAAATGAAATCTAAAGCAAGCACATTCTGTATTTTTCTTACAGAAGGAGTATAATATTTTAAAAATGCAATACTGCACACTAGAACAGAAGGAAGGGGAAGTCTGTGGATATGGTACTTCCTATGCATCCTCTAAAAGTGCCCAGGAAGAGCTTTGTCACACCTGGGGAAGAGCAATGATACAGTGAAAACATAGGCAGAAAAAACAGAGCAGACACCCCAAGAAGATGGAAAGAGGTGAGTTACCAGCATCACCTTTGCTCTTCCAGCTTCCTACCAGCACTGTGTGACCATCAAAACAAGCCTCAAATCCCAAGTGATCTCCCAGACACCCTCTTGCTGGGAGATGGACATGGTTGCACACAGCATCTTTCCCTGCATGGTGCATTCAGAAGGGACTTATTTTTCTATAATCCATAAAAGACCTTTACATCTTAACAAACAAATATGACTACTAGATACTACATTTTTAATTACATACATATATGTAACCAATGGATGAATGCATATCATGTCAAATGTGGGCAGTATCCTTTTACATACCTGATCTCCTCCAAAACATTTGCATTAAGGAAGGCTCCTCTTGAATAATAAGGGAAAATAGGCACAATAACTAAACCTGTTTCCTCTACTCATTTGAGATAAGAGACCTTTCATCTCCTCCCCTCCCCCTACTCTGAGAGCTAATACCAACCACATGGAACAAAGAAATAGCAAGACCAAGAAGCAAGAGCTGGGGTAGACCTAGCCAGCAGTAACAGCATCATCCTAAACATCCAGGTGCCTAAATCAGCTGCAGCACTCAGGAGTACTGTGCTCAGGGAAGCAGATAGAGGATGCCCTGGATGACTAAACATCTTGATGGGGTTAAAAAAAAATTTTAAAAATTTAAAAAAACCCAAAACCCAAATCAAACCAAAACCAGAGATGGCTTTGTGCCTGGAAGGCTCAAGAGCAGCATTCTGGTGACTGTGGAGTTTGCTCAGTGCTGCTGACAGGAAGAAAAGGCGCTAGCAGCAGGGAGCAGCCATGTTTCCCCTGAGCAGGGCTTAGGGGGGGAAGGCTCCCTCTGGGGAATTGATACTCACCTGGTGGTTTCATGTAATATTGCTCAATATCGGACATGTCTGTGTGCAGCGCACAATCGAGATAGTGCAGGATAACTTTTCTACTGAAGTAGTACCTCATGCCCATCAGAAAGATGGGCAAACAGCAGGTCAGCAGGAAGGACTTGGTCACAACAAAGCACATTACTATGGAGATAAGGAAGAGAAATAAACGATACCTGTCAGAAAAGAGAATTTAGTGTTGATTTCGGAATACAAACTCATTATTTCAAAACAAACAAAAGAGCAAAAAAAATCCACAAAAAAACCAAACAAAGAACAGATAAAATACACGTTTTTCAGTACATACACAATTCACACTCTTGAAGTTATCATGTTAAGTGATGGTGTATCATACCGAGGTAACCCAAGAGAAGTTTACAGAGTGCCAGGAGAGAGCTGGGGTTGCGGAGGAAGGCTGCTACCAAGCCATGGAAGGTCACACCGAACCCCCCTCCCCAGAGAGGGGCTGATGAGGATGCCAGGGACCAGGCACACCCCAGAGTCTGCTTTGCTTCCCCCGGCAAGGCCAAAATGCATCCGGGGCAGAAAAGCCATGCTGCGGGCAGCTCCGCAGCCATGTGTTTGTCACTGCGGCATTACTATTTCCATCACGGGAACCACTAGCTCCCGGCGAAGACAGCCTGCCCGCCTCGGTGTTGGGGTGCTACCGCAGACTCGGGGAGCTCCTGTGGACACCCTCGAGACAGCAGGTACCCCCAGCATGGTCCCAGCCTCCGAGAGAGACCCCCTGTGCCCCAGATGCCTGCTGAAGGGGTCCACCTGGCTGGGATCATAGGGAGAACAACCTGTCTGCAAACACCAAGGGCATGAAAAACCCAAGGCTTGTTCAGGGTGGAGATGCACACATTATTAACAAAGTAATTATTTATAACGTGGTCCCTGCTTCCGTGCGATTAATCGCTGGGGAGATTATTATTCACTCCAGGGGGGGCGCCTTGCAGGCGCTATTTTGGGGACGCAACTCTCGGAGGTGAATCCTCCTCCTTCCCAACCTCGGCCCCGCTGCAGGGGATGCCCCCATCCCCATGTCGGGAGGGGGATGGGTTGTTTTTTGGGGGTGGAGGGGTTCCGCTGGCGGGGCCAGTCGTCTCCAAGCAACGCCAGTACGCGGGGTCCGGGGGGGTCTGCGCTGCGCGGGGGTGGCTGGATGCGCCGTGTGGTGCAAGGCGCGCATCGCTCCTCTTCACCGCACACCCCTCCCCAGCCTGGAATAACTGTAAGGACAACTCTATCTTCACCCCCC
>VZTY01030656.1:0-67519 GCA_013400935.1 Turnix velox | reverse complement strand
GGGGGCGGGACACCTTGTCTCCCCCCACCTCCCCACCACCATCTCCCCGCACCGCCCCTTGCAAATTACTACGGCGCGTCCCTTACGCCGGGCTGCGCAGGGGGCGGCCACCCAGCCTCCTCCTCACACATCGCTGGATGGGGGAAAAAGGGGGCTGGTGCGGGAGGACACGGCGGGACACAGGCGTATTTATTTATTTCCAGCGAAAGCACCTCACGCCCGGCAGCTTTCTGGAACAGTCGGTGCGGAAGGTTGCGGGGGTGGGGCGCTGGTGCCCGCGTGGCTCGTACCGCACCGCGTCCCCGGCGGGCTGCAGGGTAGGCGACTCATTCACCCCCACGGCGGCGATCCGCGGAGGAGTGTCAATCCCCGACCTGTCCGCACCCCCTCCCACCTTGCTCTGCAGAGGGGAGAGGGTCTGCCCCCACCGCCTCCTGAGCCCCAAATAAATAAATATACACGCACACTCCGCATCTCTCTTCTTCCCCCCACCCCGCGGTAACTTTTCCTCCCATGCTGCTGCCAGCCCTGCCGCCTCTGCGCCCCTCCGCAGGAGAAGAGGAAGGAAGAGAAGAGGGGTGGGATAAGGAGGGTGTGCACAGGGAGGAGGACGGGCTCCTCCTCTTCGAAGGACCCGAAAAGCTTCAGCCTCTCCTGGTTGGAACCGGCCGGCATCTGCCCCAAGCATGCGCCGTGCTCGACCGGTGCAGGGACGGGGCGGGGGAGAGGGGATGCTGGGCGGGGAAGCCACGGTGAGCCGGACCTCCCACAATCCCCCCTACCCCTCCGCCAGCCTCCCTTCCTGCGAGGTGCGTCCCCCGAATACTTCGTCGGTGCCTCCCCCTGACACCCGTGCAGCCACCCCCGGCAAACTTCACTAGTGCAGCCCACCCTCACACCCCCGCAAGCTACAGCCCGGCATCTTCCCGCATCAGGCACTCTCCCTGGGGTTTTTTACTCTGTGTCAGCCCCTCCTGCAAGGTGCCCTCTGCATTCCCCTGTCGGGAGGCACCCCTGCACCCACTCCTCTTAGAGTTAAATACAAGGGATACCCATGCACTCCTCCTACGATCTTCATCCCTGTGTTCTCCCCGAGAGCTGAACTCATCCCTGCGTCCTGCGGGATTCGCTGCGCCGGGAGCTCATGGGGACGTTCTGGTCCCATGGAAGATGTGCGGTGTCTGGATCTTTGCTTGATCTCACAGCCATGATTTCATCACAGTTTCACTGCTTCATTTTTTCTACCAAAATTTTTTCAGGACCTAGACATGGGAGAGAGGGGAGAATTAGGTAAGAGCTTGGAAGCCTTCCCACCCAGTGGAGCGGTGCCACCACCCCGTGGGCTTTCACTGCAGCCGATGTCCCCGGTGGGACCTACTGGTGGTCAGACTGCAGAGCTGCCAGCCTGGGTCGGAGGAGCTGGCACCACACAGCCTTGCTGTCAGCTGGCTCCAGCACCTGCAGAGTTCCCATTTCTAACCAGCATCTTTCACCACTGCAGCCACCCCTAGGTCCCAAAGCCTGTGACCATCTGAACCGGAGACTGAAGTGTAGGATTATTGACAAAGTTTAGGAAGCGGTTTCTCCACCATGAGTGTAGCTAGATTGGCCCAATCCCTGGAGACATTCAAGGCCAGGCTTGATGAGGCTCTGAGCAACCTGAGTGTCCGTATTCACTGCAGGGGTGTTGGACTAGATGACCTTTGAAGGTTCTTTCCAACTCTATGATTCTATTATAAAAGACAGCAGAGTGCAGGTATGGCAGCAGCCTTGCTGCCCAGTGGGTTAGCCAAAAGAGCAACATTTGCACAAAAGTTGAGTCTCCTCCAGGAAGGAGAGGGATCCCTCCGTGGGAGAGAGGCAAGGCATCCCCATGTCCTCTCACATCTGGCCCAAGTGAGGATGAGTTAGACTCCTGCACTTGGGAGATACCCGGCAGCCCCAAATTCACAAGTGCAAAGGTAAAGAGGCTGTCAAAAAGGGGAAATTAAAAAAAAAAAAAAAAAAAAGACCAGTGCAGTGTTTGCTTTTGAATTTTGAAAGCTTTGGGTCAAAGATGAGAAGCTGTTGTTTAAAAAATATAATTAAAATAATGGTTGGTTTCCATATGCCTGGGTTAAGCAGGCATTTATTTTTGTTTGATCCTTTCAAGTCAGATGTGTTGCTTATTTATGAAATAATTAAAGAAACGAAAACAGCTCATTCCTCAAAAAAAAACCCCAACCAACTGCAGTTACATAACAGCCAGGGGAGCTCTGAATTCCGGTCCCAGGCTTTGGATCTGAGTACTTGCAGATGAGTTATCATTTAGAAAGGCACTAAATACTTGTTTGCTGTTTGTGCTGCCACATCTGAGCACCTTATGAAGGGCAATTAGTAGCCCTTGTTTGGCAGAGGTGAGGGGGTACTCCCATCCCCTGCCACAGCCAGGGAACTGAGGTGGAGGGAAATGCAGTGATTTGTGCACCATCATGCAGTGACTCGAAGAAGACACGGACACCAGACCAGATTTCCCAAGCCCTTCCTTGCTGTCCGAGTGCCAAACTTTGCCTTTCTCGTTGCAAAGCCATGATTTCAACTTTCTCTGTAAATGTGGTTGGAAGGGAGAAGGTCTGGAGGTGCCACTGCAGGCTAGGGGGGGGGAGGGATGGGGAAGGAGCCGGCAGCCGTGACTGACCGAAGCAAATGTCAGTGAAAATTAAGGGTCTCGCTGAAATCGATTGCAAAAGCCAGTCAGGTTCGCAGACGGCAGATTTGGGGCCCCGGAATGAAAAGGATATTGTTAACAGCAGCTTGCTGGCAAGGCAACTGCTCTGCCAGGAGCTTTCAGCCTTTTAAGAACGCAGTTGTCATTCCAAGTCACTGAGGATTTTGCTCTCGGGTTTACTCCTGCTCCTCCAGGGCCTGCGGGTAAGTCTCCCGCATGCCATGACCCACCGGTGAACCTCATGGATAGGGCTAATTTAATTTAGATGGACAGTTCAGAATTTGGATTTCATGCCAGCACTTTCAGCAGCTCTCACTGCTCAGTGTAAAGTAGGAGTTTGTTCCATCCGTTGGTACTGCCAGAAGAAAAAGCTGGGATAACCAGAGCAGGTTCCTTTTCTCTGAAGGCTGAGGAGGTTCAAGCATTTCAGCAAGAAACATACTTTACCTTCAGAAGGTGTTCTTTAGGCTCATTTGGCTTTGGATTAGTGCAGCAAATTAGTAAGCCTTGGAAACATTATCATACATGCTTCCCAAAACTGCAGCTCTCATCTTGGGTTGGGGGGGTGTCACTCTCCTTTAAAGTAATAGAAGGCACTCAGCTGCCCCTGATGGGATGCTCACATCCTGCTCTCCGTCCAAAATTTTAGCTTTCTATCTAGCCCTGGGCTTTGAATGGCTTGGAACATTTTCTTCCAGCTAGATTTCTCTGTAAGTCCTGAAGCAGTCAAATCTGTGTGTCTGCAACTGAAGCAAACATCTTGGGACAAACAGTTAATCTTGCAAAGCACCTATACTTGAGCAGGGAATACCAAGGCAGGTCCCCTCGACCCACTGCTTCACATCTGCTGGTCAAGGAGAGGTGCTGCTGGCTTTATCTTACCTATGCAAAAGCTACAAGCAGTCAGAATTCTTTGCTCATCAGGGGCTATATCAATCAACCTCAGCAATTAGCCGGTTGACAGCAAAAGCTGCCCCAGGTTATATTTATGCAGTGATTTCACAACGGCTCATCCCAGCAGGATGGGACTGTCTGGCAGGGATGGCTCCCACCCTGTCCTTTTGCAACGTCTCCATCAACTAGCGAGGAAGGAAGGCACCCAGGTTTAAAGCTCTCCTTCACAACTACCTCCAGGTTCTCCTCCAACCTGGCCATTTTAAGTGATTTTCCACTCTTGACCTGAAATGCCCGGTACAGGCTGAGTACCTCCAGCAGAGTCGAAGCAGCCTCCCACTCACCCTCTTTTCCGGGCTGGAATAAAAGTAAAAGCCTCTCTGTTGACAGCAGATGTGCATGTGAATGTGAGGCATTTGCCTAATAAATATCTTCCTAAAGGGGGATTAATTAGCATCCTGAGATTTGCTCTCATTTCACTCCCTCTGTTGCAGCAGCTCTGCAACAGCTTCTCGCAGGGGCTCTTGTTTCACAGGGGGAGATGTTGCTGCCCCCTTTCTCCAGGCTCAGACCCTCAGGGCTGAGGATTCCAAGATCTTTAGCTTAGGAGCTAAACCGTTTAGGTTGTTAGTAACTGCACACACATCCCAGTTTCACCAGACCTGTCATACGCCTTGACCCACCACAGCTGTCTGGATGCCACTAATAATAAATCATCCTGAAACCCAAAGTGCCACGTTATTTCTAACTTGTAGAACTCCATGAATCAGTAGGCAGGGACCTAAGGTGGGATTTACTGGCTGATGTAGAGCTCTTCCAGGAGGATCTCAGCGCTGGAACCTGCCTTCCTCTGCTCTGGAAATGGCAAAGGGGGAAAATCAGCCTCTTTGGAAGTAAGGAGCCTTGAGACTCAACATGGACCTCTAAAATAGATTACATGAATCATGTGTTAAATGTGCTTGGGGTTTTTTGAGAAAAGGAGTGTAGGGTGATAAGCTCAGCTATGGAAGTCTCCTGAGGGTAGCTGAACATGAATCTTTGCCTACAGCTTCTAGAATTTTGTGGGTTGTGAATAAAATGCAAATATTTCTTAAATTGTGTACTTCTGCACCACTGGCTTTATCGTCTCCCAAAGGGGGATTTTGGAACTTGCATGTACATTTAATGCACAGTAACATGTATGGCAGGTGTTACATCAGAACCCCCACTCTGGTGACAGGAACATTGAACTCTGAGCTGTGTTTCAGAACTATCCAATGATTATTCATAGATTTATCTGAATGCTGGTGCAGCCATAAGAAATACTTTCAAACAAGGAGAAGTTCTATAGAGATGCAAAAAATCTTCAGTTGAAGAGTATAATTTTCTGCAAGGAGTAATTTTTCCAAGTGTGGTAGCCTGGGGAGATGACATGTCATTTTTCCTGTTAATATTATTGCTACAAGCTTGGATTAAAAAAAAAAAAATCTGTCAGCTTTTACCAGAAACCTTCATTTTAATTAGCTGTAGGAGAGAGCTGTGCATGCGAAGTAAGGCTC
Organism: Turnix velox; assembly: GCA_013400935.1. NCBI lineage: Eukaryota > Metazoa > Chordata > Aves > Charadriiformes > Turnicidae > Turnix > Turnix velox. Next base: position 62,380 of record VZTY01030656.1, on the reverse strand, counting down.
CATGATCATAGAATCATAGTTGGAAGGGACTTCCAAATGCCACCTAGTCCAACCCCCCCTGAAGTGAGCAGGGACATCTTGCACTAGATCAGGTTGCTCAGAGCCTCATCAAGCCTGGCCTTAAATGTCTCCAGGTTTGGGGCCTCCATCACCTTTCTTGGCAACCTGTCTCAGTGTCTCACCACCCTCGTGGGAAAGAACTTGTTCCTGATGTCTAATCTAAATCTGCTCTGCTCTAGTTGAAAACCATTGCCCCTTGTCCTCTTGCTCCATGCTCTGGCTCTCCTGTAAGCCCCCTTCAGGTACTGGTGAAACACAAGAGATGCTCTGGAGGGGTTGTGTTGGGAGCACAGTGCCATGAAGGAGGAACCAGGACAGCCCATGGCCTGAGAAGACCTGGGAGCACCAGAACTCTTATGCACATGATAATAACTCAGGTGGACTGAGGCAGGAAATTATCATTTTCTGGGAATTTTAGTGCAGGACTTTGCACCTTCTTTGCAAACTAGCAACACAGCTTTGGAAAAATACCTGCCTCCACAGCCAGTTTCTCCTCTTGCTCTAAATAACCTCTAGACATCCAAATTTTGGCTACTTGCTAGGGTCAGTGAGGTAACACCACTGCAAAATTTGCTGCATCATGAGCAACCCTGTCAATGTGTATCCATCTTTGCTAAGGCAGAAGAACAGAAGGTTAATGACTGTGCTTTTGACCAACAGCTATTTTGCTGGCATTTTTAACAGCCATTATTTTAACTAACTGCTGAAATATGGCTGTAGGCTTATGATTTTCTAAGGAGGCTGACTGGACTTGGATGAGCAGCATCTTATTCACTTCTCTACATGGGAGGCACTGCAGCCTGGCAGTAGGCAAGGGGGAAGGAATTTGGAAAGAACTCAGGGAAGGTTAAAGGAGTATAATATAGGGGGAAAAAAATGGCAGCAGAGAAGAAACAAGGAAATTCCAAAGCAAGAGGAGGGAAAAACTCAAAATACAAGTAACATGCCCCAGTCCAGGAGAAGCTTTGTCATGACAAGGCAGGAAAAGAAGTGAAAAGGTCATTTGGGAGAGGTTTTTTTGCTACATTTGGGAGTCAGTTCTGCTACTGAGCAAGGTAGTATGTAATTTTCAGGTTGGCCTGCAAGGCTGGGTTTGAACTGCTTGCAAGGGCCAGTGAGTGCCCCAAACTCCTCCAGCAGCAATGTATGTGTTGCTTTGGGGAAAGCGATGTATACCATCCCCTCTGTGGGTTGGGCTCGTGTCAGATCTGATTTTACACTGGTTTTTCCAGCACTTGATCCTGGCTGGGATTTTCCTTTCCTTGCATAATGCCTTTGAGCAGGGAGCTGAGGCAAATTTTCAGGTATTTCCAGTTTTACTGCTTAGTGATGCCTCCAGGCCTCAACGCTGCAAGGTGCAAGTCCTGGGTCCCCTTCTCTCTGCAGATGGGAGGGTGCTCTGTCTGATGCTCTTGGCAAAGCAAAACTGCTAGCAGAGAGAGGCATCAACCTGAACTCAACTTCACTATAGGAGGGGCCTCACATTCTTAAAATCATGCTCCCTGCAGCTGTTTGACATTCTCTTCTCTGCAGAGATCTAGGTGACAATGAGCCCAGCATCCTCCTTAAAACTGGTGTGGGCATGGAAAAAGGTGTTGAGCACCATAAGCTGTGGTCTGAAAAGTGGATTTTGGGGAATCAGGGCAGGCTCTGAGCTGCCCACAGGCAGCAGCGCTCAGATGTGCTCCCTGCAAAGTGTGCTCTGGGCATGTGCTCATGGAAAGTTCCCAGGTAGGATAGGAGATTCAGGGCAGGGTCACATATCATGGCTTTTCTTAGTCAGATGAAGATACGTCTCAAGAATGAGGAGTCCCTGTTTTCCTTGGGTACTCATAGATACAGCAGCTTCATCCTGGAGTCTGCTGTGAAGCCTGTCTTGGTTTTCTCTATTCCTCCATCCCCTTTCAGCTCCCACCATGCCTTTGTTGTCACCCCGCCTCCAGAGCATACAGCCCACCATAGCCAGACTGAATTTCAGCTGTCTTTTGCCCAAACTGAAGTGAGAGCTATCTGGGGGATATTTTAGTGCATTTGTAACATGGCAGCAGGTTTACAAAGCTCAGTTAATAAAAAGCCACATTAAGTTTTCACTTGACCCCTTGCAAAGGAGACAAGGCTGCAATGGGCATTGCTTACTTTAGCTCTGCTTTCTGCTCTACATTCATGATGAGGTCCACCACTGTTATCTGGAGTCAGGGCAGGGTGATGATTAAATTACATGTAAGGGAAGGCAAAGAACTGTGTCCAAAGTGAGACTTTCAGCCCTGAAACGGAAATGCTTGGGATCTGAGTGTAGATCAGGTAGGAAAAGGACACCCAGAAGCATTCACCTCAGCAACAGCTCATGAGCAATCAGACCCTTTAGTTTTTCTTCTGATTGAATCTAAGGAAACCATTTCACTCCATAGTTGGTTTTTTTTCTACAAAGAATTCTTGAGAAAATTCCCCTTTTGTGGTTTCTGCTTGGGTTTTTAAAGTGGGAATTTGTGGGAGGCACTTGCTTCCAGAAATTAAAACTGTAAAGAATTATCATCGAAGCTGAAACGCAATGGGAGGTTTGACTTTTCCCTCTGACCAGGGCCACCACTACATGGTAGTCAGTATTTCTGTGATCTTGGATTGTTGTACCTCCTTTAAAATTTAAGTCCTGACACCTTTTGAAATTTAAAAGATCCAGTGTAATTTTGATGATGGTGAAGTTGCTGCATTCATTCACTGATAAAAATCATAAAGCCAAGAGTGATGAGCACAGCTTTGCACTGTACAGAGGCCAGGATAGGGAAGAGGCCATACTGAAGTCATGCTGGATAAAACTGTGTTGAAACACAGCCACACTTAAACAAGTATCCAAAGCGTGTTTCAACTCAATTAAAAACAAAGTCAGGGCAACTGGTGCAGCAGAGAAGCAATGGTGGAAATACAGGCAAGAGGTGCAGGACCAGAGCTGCAGGAGGCAGGTGACAGCAAGTGCCTTTAGAAAGCAGGAACATATGACCCTGGAAAAATGAGCCTTATTGTAAGAACCCTTGTACTACCCTGTCTCTGAGCCCAGCCAGCCAGGGAAAGGAAGGAGGTTTGCTGCCCTGAATGTCAACAGCTTCATGCAGGTCTGGTTTGAAGATGGTCTGGTCTGAAGATGAATTCACTCTGAACTTGAAAGAGCTGCAGGCAGCTCCCTGGGAAATAGCAGCATTCTCCTGCTTGATGAGGTTCCAGCTGTAAGAGGTGCCTCCTGGGTGTGGAGGGGCCAGATGAGCCAAGGTCCTGATTTTCCCTTTTTGAAGTTGGGTTTTCACCCTGCCATGGAGCCATAGTGGTTCAAGCCACGGGGTTGCCGTGGGATTCTCAGGTAGTAGTGAAGCCTCTCCGTGGCTGTCCCAAGGAGGTGGATGCCCCATCCTGCCCAGCTAGGACGGCGTGATTAGGGTTTCTGCCGCAATGTGCTGCTCTGTACAGCGAGCAGGAAAAAGCAAATGCACACAGACCTCCAGCGGCCCTCTCCAGTACTACACTGCACTGTCAGCGCCGTCCCAGGGGCAGGGATCTCGTCCAGGTCTTCTCCTGCCACTGCATGTGGGTGAACAAGGGCTCATTTACAAAGTGAGAGGCCGCCTAGAAAAGCAGAGGGGTATTGAGGAAATCTGTTTCTCCTTCCTGCTTCAGTAGGCAGTGCTTCAAGCATGAAGTTGGCAGAGAATCCAGGCTGTGCTCAGGTCTCAGGGAGGACAGCCAGCACGTCATCCATGGTCCAGTGCTGCGTGTGACTTCTGGGACCCAGAGCCTGCAGCTTGCCTATGAGGGCGCTAGTAGCCCAAGGTACTTGGAAATGCAGATATACTCACATGTTCCTAAGGTGAGTCTGGGACCTGGAGTGGGGTCAACCTGTCTGCATACAGTCCCCACTGGACATGCAAGATGGAGCTGGAACGCAGGCAAGACACACAGGGATTTAATTTCCCAAACTTGACCATACACTTAAAATGAAGGACCAGCACCTAGGAATGCTCAATGGAAAACATACTGAAGGGTCAGGGAAGGTCTGGCTTAAGGACTATTGCAGTGCATCACTTTGACAAGTCACACAATTCCTATACCCTGCAGGAAATGGTGTGGTACAGAAACTCTGCTTTCCCCTCCTTACCTCTCTCTTTAATACACACAGGGATTTCCCTACACCACCCTCCCTTCTTGTGTTGTCATCCAGACAGGCATGAAGCTTAAACTCATCAGTCTCAGGTGATCTAACGAGAACCCTTCTAACAAGCAGCACTTCTTCACATGCCTCTATTTTAAATACCTCCATGAGAAATGGTTACTCATTTACAAGATAGTTCTCTACATGCCATTTTGCTGCTCCTGGAGAAAAAAGGCTCCATTGCAAAATAAACTCCTGGGTTATGGTAGTGTTTTCCCAAGTTTAACAATGACCAGGGAATTAGGGTTAATTTTTTTTTCTTTTCTGACCCACTTCCACTACACAGGGAAACATAGTTTCTTAAGACTGGTCTCCAGCATTGTCTGGCTTCTTCTGACTGCTTCTTTGTCCATTCCCTTCCTATCATGGCTCCTGTAAGAGACAGAATTGCCTCAAAACTCTGGGCAGACATTTTAGAGGCCACCTCCCAAGGAGGTATCCTATGTGGCTTTGATACACAGGTTTTAAAAGTGAAAAACCAGGAGCAGTGCTGAATGCCAAAGGGAAGAGCAGAGGGTCCGAGTTCAAGGCTTAGTGTGTACTTTTAGCATGTCTGAATGATAATTGAAGCTTGGTAAGAAGAAAAAACTCATTCCTGCTGTCCCCCATCCACCCACTGGTGCTCCCTGGGGGAATTGCTACTGACTGCTTTGAAATTCAATTTCTGCACTAGCAGCAGCACATTGGGCCTGGCAATAATTGCTTTGCCAGATGACTGGCTGCCTGTTGCTGCCAGAGCTCTGTGAAGCTGGAGTGATGGGATGATGCCATAAGTCATGGGGCCACAGGAAGCCCCAAGTTTTTGGGCCACCAGCCCCCTGCACTCAGCTGTTCCTTCCTGAGCAGGCACCGAGTCTCTCAGCTCAGTGCTTTGTCTGGAAACTAGGTGGTTTTGATGAGAGAGGAGACAGGAAGGTTTTTCTGAGAGCACAGAGCTGCCTTGAATCAACAGCACTGAGTCCACTACCTTTCCTATCCTATCCTATCCTATCCTATCCTATCCTATCCTATCCTATCCTATCCTATCCTATCCTATCCTATCCTATCCTATCCTATCCTATCCTATCCTATCCTATCCTATCCTATCCTATCCTATCCTATCCTATCCTATCCTATCCTATCCTATCCTATCCTATCCTATCCTATCCTATCCTATCCTATCCTATCCTATCCTATCCTATCCTATCCTATCCTATCCTATCCTATCCTATCCTATCCTATCCTATCCTATCCTATCCTATCCTATCCTATCCTATCCTATCCTATCCTATCCTATCCTATCCTATCCTATCCTATCCTATCCTATCCTATCCTATCCTATCCTATCCTATCCTATCCTATCCTATCCTATCCTATCCTATCCTATCCTATCCTATCCTATCCTNTCCTATCCTATCCTATCCCATCCCATCTCGTAGTCACTTGGAGCTTGTGACCCCTCAGCATTTTATGAGGTGCCAAATATATTGGGAAAGCTTTTAGGGGACCACAGGCTCCCTTGCTGATACTCAGCCACTGCTGCTCCCTGACTACCCCGTGCTATTTCCAGCTCATCTCCAGAAAATAGCTCACTCCCCCTGATGCTGCTGGCTCTCCACAGCAGGGAGCAAACTCAGCGGTTTACCAGAGGGATTCTGATTCTTATTTTAGACTTCTATTTCAGCCTTCTTTTTTTCTTTAAATTTGATAAGTTAATCCCTTTTACAGCTCTGGTAGTGAGGTGCTGCCACGGCAGCATCACAGTGCCCACAGGAAGAATTGCTGGCTTCACAGCCTCACTCCCTGCAGGCCACTTTCCTCGCCTTCTGCCAAGGTGCATTCTTTATTTTGGACAATACAAGATGCTCCAAGCTAAACAGCTGCTTTTTTTGTTTGGTTGTTTTTTTCACCTGCAAAATTCACCATCTCTTCTGCAACTGCAGAGAAAGTGAAAAGGCAAATCTGAGGTTTTGGCATGCCAGGGTGGCAGCAGTGGTGTTGCTGGGCCTGGGACTGAAGAATACAAAGCCCTAATGCACATTGAACTGCAGCTTATAACCATTACCTTGCAATCTGCTCCATCAGGCTAGATGGAGATTCTTTACAGTGAGGGTAGTGAAACACTGGAAGAGGTTGCCCAGAGAGGCTGTGGATGCCTCCTATCTGGAGGTGTTTAAGGCCAGGCTGGACAAGGCACTGAGCAGCCTGATCTAGTGGGAGGTGTTCCTGCCTATGGCAGGGAGTTGGAACAAGATGATTCCAACCAAAACCATTCTATGATTCTATCCCTCATTGCAAATGCCCCTTTCCCAGATCACTTTTTGCTATGTGTGAGATCTGCCTTGTATCTGTCACTTGTGGAAAGCTGGTCACCAGAAAATCTGGGTGCAACATCTGCGAGATATCTCAGTTTCAGTGGACAGGAAGGAGAGGGGTCACGTGAGTCTCTTTTCAGTTGCTTCAGTACATCAACATGCTGCTATTACCAAGTCAGGCTGCATCTGTTATTCCCACAATGCCAACAATGCATCATCTTGACTCATATTCTATCAGATCCAGCTGTTCAAACTGATATGCCATTGACCTTTTCAGCTGGTTCAGCACTTGGCTACCAGGAGGTCATGGGATGTAACTTTGACATGGGCTCAGTGCTTGCATCTATTTTACTGGGGTGAGAAGGGATTTCACCCACCTGTTTCAAGAAGAAACACCTTGGAAGATGAGCTGGCCCTTGCTCACCAACATGAGGTCACTGTCATGCCTGCAGGCTTCAGTCAGTGTCAATAAATCAGTCTGGCTCTGAAATTTTAGTAAACTGTGTAATCCAGAAAGTGCAGCTCAGTAGCTTGTGCCCCAGCTCTTGGGGACCACAGGGTCATATCACAGCAGGATCAGGTCCTGACTTCAGCTTCATTAGGAGGGAGGAGATGCCATAGTGATGCACATGCTAAAAATACCTACTAAATATCATGTAGCAGCTCTGCTTCCCAGGAAAGCATGGCCAGGGCTTGGGAAAGGGCAGAGGATAGAAAGGGGATGCTGTATTTTGTAGAGTGGCTTGTTCTTGTGGGCAATGATTTCTCAAAGCACTTTTATTTTTGGCCATCTATTTGCCCATATTCAGACCCTAAACCACAATCTCTGGCTAAGATGGGGATTCCCAAACTATTCAGTTAGTTTGTTTTGTCATGGAAAGCCTTCAATATGGGCAATCTGCAGCTTTCTTCGGTGACTTAATGTCCAATTTTTTTTTGCTACCTATTCCTCATGTCTGACCTGAGTCACTTGCTGATATTGCACTATTTACCTCTCGTCCTCTTGCCAGAAGCTGTGGGACAACAATTGACCACCATCTTCTTTACAGCAATCCTTTACATGTTGGAAGACTATTATATTACGGCTTTCTTTTGTAGACTAAACAAGGCAAATTCCTTCAACTTTACTTTTTCCCACCATTTGGACTTAATTTAGAACTTGGCTGGGGTGCTTAGGCTAAGACCATGAGCAAAAATCTCTCTCCTCATCACTTCAATTGTTCTAGTAAAATCGTCAAAATAGTTGCAGCTACATATATGGCCATTGGTGGTGCTGCTTGTGGTTACAGCATCGTGGGGAAGATAAACTGTCCCTTTTGCAGGAATTTTCTAGCTGAGAGTCAGCTGATACACAGAGATTGGTCTCTTTATTGCAAGCATGGCTGTTCTTAGTGGCTTCTGCCTTAGTTCCCTGTGGCACTGCCCAACTTCTTCAGGAAGCTTCCTAAGGGGACACAAAACCTGCGCCTTCAGATCTGAGCTTCCATGTGGTTTGGTCTGCTTCTGGTGCTGCAGACAGAATAGAAAGTAAAGCAAAATCTGTCCTGAAAGGCTCTTGTTTTGTCTTTGCTTCATGCAAAAGCTCATGCAATGCTCCTGGAGCAAAGCAGCACATGCTGGTTGTCTGTCTTGCTGAGGGAACATGAGCCCATGCTTTGTGCACCCTCACCTGGATCCCTCTGTACTACAGCAGGTCACTGAAAGATGCCATGATCTTGCCTGGATAGTCCTGTCCTGCATGAAAAAATTCACATATGTGTAGGGAGAGGATGGAAATTCTCTCCTTGGGCTCTCCCTACAGGATTCCTTTCCTCTCTATAGTTGGGAGATTATGTGATTATGTATCCTGCAGCATCTGGGAAAGGGAGGACTACAGAAAGAGGAAAAGCAAGACAGAACCCAGACAGTACATCCATACCATGGTGATATTTAGTTTTGTGTCTGTGCCAAATGCTGTGCTCCTCAATGCTGAGGACAAATTTTGTAAACCTGCTTTTGATAATCCTCTGCTTATTTCAGAGCCCCCAAGAAAGGGTCTGTGTCCTGCACAAGGGCATCCCTTGGTGGCTTGTGGAAGGGGTGATGTTGTTTTTAGTCTGGAAAGACACACTGGGAACAGCATGTTTAGCTGGTTTTGCTATCTTAGTGATTGTGGGGAGCAGCTGGTCCAGCCAGGAAAGAAGTGTGGTAGCAAGATGCCAGATGAGTAAGACTAAACAGAGCAGTCCTGACTTCTTTCTCCTTTCCAGAAGATCAAAACAAAAATTACCTCAAGCAAGTCACCCAGGTGAGAGGCTAATGAGAGCCACTGCCTTCATATTAGAATGGTACCTGACTCCACAAGAAAGGACCCTTTCAAAGGACCTGGCATCCTGACTTTTTGTGCCTAGCTCTGATTCTAAGTGACTCCCAGGGTTTTTGGCTGTATCATTAATAATTCTCAGGTTTTTCACCAGATTCAATCCTATTGTAAATGCTTGTAATAATGCTGGGTACAGACAGGTCCTACACTTTCCTGCAGGGACCTCTGCTAGAAGCAGATGTAGACTCCAGTGCAGGTAGGTAATGCCTGGTGGGGATGCCTACAAGGTGCAAGATGTCATTGCTGGGGACTCAAGCAGCTACAGTTGCTTTGATTTGTTGACTGTTAATACTACTGTTTGGGTTAAACAGTCAGTTGCACAACTGGGCTTGGGATAGCTCTTGTTTAAAATGCACACACTACAGCCTTCCCTGCAAAACAATATCTGGCCCCAAAGTGCACACAGCAAGAGCTGGCCAGAACATGGTTTTCTTCCTCTGTTAAATTTGTTACGGTATCAAAGAAAAGAATAATAAATCCGTCATGAGTTGCAATGAAAAACCACAATCAAAGAAGCATTTTTTCAAGCCGTGAACCTGGAGGAAAGATTCCTGTGAGTACAACTGAAATGTTTCACTTCCATTTCAAGCACACAGTGACTTGCCTGTGTCTCTGCTCCAGCCATACATGTTCAGCGATGTCAAGTGTGGTTCAAAATAATAATTTTCTGAGTTGCAAAATTACTTGAAGCCCACCTTTTCTGGTAGGACACATTGTTTTTAGCTCATCTGATCAATTTTTAATTTTCCCATGAATCTTGTTAGCCAAGCAGCAATCCAATAAACTCCAAGCTGTGGCTAGGCTCTTCCACTTCTAAGAGCGCTGGAGGAATAACTGTGGCATGTGGAGTGATTTATGCAAGTTCACTCGTGTTTCCTAGTTGTGGCTGCAGTCCTCCTGTAGTACTAATGCTCTCCAGGAAACTCCTTGCTTCTTGCCCTACTGCTGTGCTCCTGAAAGGGCTGTCTGGGTCCCCCCAGTGTGCTGCTGCATCCCAGCCCACTCACATCAATATCAACCTGTCACTGGGACCAGCATGGAAAGAGGAGAGTCAGGTGTAGAGATAAGAAGTGCCTGCCTGCCAGCGTTGGGCCAACACTTAGAATCATAGAATCATAGAATCGTCTGGGTTGGAAGGGACCTTAAAGTTCATCGAGTTCCAATTCCCCTGCCATAGGCAGGGACACCTCCCACTAGATCAGGTTGTTCAGTGCCTTGTCCAGCCTGGCCCTAAACACCTCCAGGGAGGGGGGATCCACAGCCTCTTTGGGCAGCCTGTTCCAGTGCTTCACTACCCTCACTGTAAAGAACTTCGTTCTTATATCTATCCTAAATCATCTTGCACCCAATTTACATCCATTATTCCTTGTCCTTCCATCACATAGCCTATTAAAAAGCTCACTTCCACCAGCTTGTTCTGACTATGGCAGTGAAAGGAGGAAAAATCAGAGTAGGACAAGTGTGGCCGGGGTGGTGGTGGAAAAGAGGATTCTTGAGCTGGCGGCACTGACAAATTGATTTCTGAAAGACACATAGAGGGAGGACTTTGCTTCTGCACATGAGAAAAAATCTGCTCAAGGGATGAGACAGGGGTGCTGATTCTGTTATTAGGCATCCAAAAAAATCACAGGTTTCTGATGAGCTCTGAGACCTGCAGAGCTTCTCCTGGGTCCAAGATGGGAAGTCAAGCATGAGATGAAATCAGTTTCTGAGAAGAGATGATATTTAGCATTATTGAACAGGGAATGTGTGGGAGAAGGCAGGGAGGGAGTCTGCACATGGCAGTCAGTCCTACCAAGGACTCTGCATCAGGGAGAGAGACCCAGATGGAGAGTCCCTCAGGGATGTTAGGCATGAGCTGAGGCAGCAGCAATCCCAACCAGATCCCCACAAGGGGAGAAACAAAAGTATTCCAGCTGTTCCTTCAGCCTATGGTTTCCAGTGGAGGCATTTTCAACAGCTAAAGTTACTTTGTTTGTGGGCAGCCATCACCCTTAAAAAAAAACAAGTGGAGCTAAGATCCCAGCAGTACTTTAAAGTTCCTCACAAGTGCTAAACTCCTCAGGGATGACAGATTCCCTGGACTACTTGCATGCACTGCATCAGTAAAACACATAATATGGCAGGGCCTTGCTTCTCCTTTGAGGTTTCTCTGACTGCAGCAGGAACCATAGCTGTGGAGTGGCCTCATGGGACCCAGCACTTCTGTGAGTTCTTCTCCAACACATTAGTAGCTGTCAGCTCTTCTGCATGGCCTCCAGCTTGTCTGCATTCCTCACCAAGGCTGTTGGTAGGATCTTGTGGTTTTGACCATGGACATCTGCAAAGCTCTCCATAATTTCTGTGCTAAATGGGCAATTGGGTGATAGCCTCAAGGGTTAACAGCCACCATCAGCTCTGGCTCCTGAGCAGAGAGAGTTAGGGTCCAGGCACCCTGCCAGAAGGTAGCACTGTTTGAGCACTGCTGGCAAAGACTTCAAACCTCTTAGCTAATTTCAGATGTTGTGCTTGTGACACAGGACAGGGAATTGCCTTCCCGCATGGGAGAGAGCTCAGCCCTTGAACTAGGAAGCAAAGGGACTGTTCATTAATATAAGATCATCAAGAGTTGCATTTAATTTCAACACATCTGTCTTTCTGAAAGCCCAATTGAGGTGGTTTCCCTCATATTTTTCCTCTAAGGAGCTCCAAGGGTGCTGCAGAAGAGGCTGTTGCAAAACCCTAGGATAACTGCTCCCTTTTCTGGAGTTTGAGAGAATAAAAAATACAGAATATTCAAATCAGAGACAATCTGGAGCAAAGTCATGCTTACTTTCCATGCTTTGAGAAGGACAAAAGATTTCTCCACATTCATAAAGATGTGTGTAACTTTTATCTGCAATAAAAAGAGCTATACTCAGAACAGATGCAACCTTTTCTTTAAGCCAGTAAGAAGAGTTTCAGCTGGGTCACACTTTAGCCCCTTTGGTGTTAGGAGCAGAGCATCCTGCTGGGCTGCAAGGCTCAGGTAACGAAGCAGGAGCATGCTGGTCTCCAACCAGAGATGCCATTTGTTTTAGTGCTCCCTGATTCAGGAGCTGCCAGGGAGCACCTCAACATGAGGACACCCAGGCCCACTTCAGTGCTTGCTTATGGAGACACTATCTCTTCTACTGCTATAGAAGACCAAACATGGAAAGCAGTCTGTTTGAGTAGACTGTGTTTCCCCACATCTGGCCAGGGTGGTGAGAACAGCACTGTGTCCTGGACTGGAGCAGAGACTTTTTATCAGTGAGGGGTTTCCCCAGAGAATGGTGCTGACAGATGCAGCAATGAGATCATGGAAGAGGGAACAGCATCAGATGACTGGATCACCGAGTCCCTCTGCTCTAGACGTGCATCTAACCCAGAGCCAGTACCTTGTAACACACTGGATCTGTAACCTGTTGACAACACAAGCCTGGTGACAGCACTTAGCAATGCTGAATGTGTCCTCTAGCCCTTGCTATGGTTTCTCACACACCTTCTCCAGTGACAGTCATTGGAATGATCAAGGCTTAAGGATGCTATTTAGGAAGTTTGGGGTGGTGGTTGCTCCCTCTCTGTTGTCAGCTATACAGTGAAATGTTATTTTTGGCTGCCTGGCTCCCCAAGATGAGGAACCAGGTGGTGAGGATATCACTGTCAACTCCATGCATCTTGTGGGGAAGCTGTGGGGAGATGCCTTAATTGCTTTGCCTTTTCTCCCTACTAGGTATATGCATCTCCATGCCTTATGCATTGGCCCTCCTTTAGATCCTGTAATAAGGTGTGAGCATTTGCTGTGCGTTTTTTTATACTCTAATCCCCCCACATCTGGAGGTGCCATGCTTTTAGACAAAATTGAGAACATCCTTGCAGACTAGGGAGGAGGACTCGCTGGCCAAAGCCTCTCCAGACCCATCCCAATTGCCTTTAGAGATGGAGAATGCTTCATGCAAGGACTGAGAGGGCCGTATAGGGACTGCTGCTGCTGAGACACCAGTGAAGGAGGAGTAAGTGCCACCAGCAACCCTGAGGATCTGGCATTGTGTCCTCACTATTCCTATGTCACCTACGACGGACTTCATAAAATTTGGACTTGAGGTACCTATTTTCCTCCACTGCAGTTAAAAAGGCCTCAGATCTGTATGAATAAACATGCTTTTTTCAGCCCCCCTAAAATGAGGAGGGTCGTGTACTTCCAGACTTTTCTTCAGGTTTTCCTTATAGCTCAGGGGGGTGTGCAGTTGAGGAGCAGACCTTTACTGGGCTTAAGGGCACTAAGAAATCCTCAGCATCAGTGATGATGATCCAAGTGAAAAAACAGGAAGGAGACACAATCTCTGTACTGAATCTAGTAAATTCAGACACCAAAACCACAGCGACATCCGCAACAATATAGCAAGCTTGTCATGTAGATAAAAATTTCCTTGGTCCCCTCTTTTGCCCTGACATATGGCTGCAAAAGCCTGCAGGAGCACAGGGATGTGCCCTCCAGACCCTCGTTGCTGGGGTCACACAGCAGCTGATGTTATTGCCACAGCCAAGGATCCCCCGTGGCTTCCTGGGAGCCTCCATCTGACTGCTCTGATGCTACACCACAGATGTTCCCGTGCACAGTGGATCTGTCAGAATTTCTGGACACCTGCTCTTCCAATAAGAGTGGCTGCCCCAGTTGGGCTGGCTGACATGCATAAATTACAGAAAAATGTGCTACAATCTACAAATATCACCATGGCAGAGAGAGAGAGCATGTCTCCCAAGACCCAAAGAGCTGGCTGCCCTTCCCTTCTTGGTGATGTTTTGTGAATGCATACCAAGTGCTGTCTGTCAGTGACTTCAAAATATCACCCTTAGAAATCAGTGACCCACCATAGAAAATGTGAGTTTTTCCTTTCATTTATAAATGCAAGTGGGGTGTGAGCTGCTTGGGTTCACAAGTTTGGCTCAAGTGTTAGCATCAGAGTTTAGGCATGGTTGTGAAGGCAGGGAGCAAAGAAGACATGGAGAGAAATCAAGGATAGGAAAGCAGAGGTGTTTTTTAAAGAGGAGTAGAGAGCCAGAAAAGGAAAATTAAGCAATAGGAAGAAGTCAATGAGATAAGAGGAAGAGTAGGGATGTGAAAGAGGAAAATCTGGAAAATCAGGGAATCAGGACAGGTTTAGATTAGACATTAGAAAGAAGTTCTTCACCATGAGGGTGGTGAAGCACTGGAACAGGTTTCCCAGAGAGATGGTAGAGGACCCATCCTTGGAGACATTTAAGGCCAGGCTGGATGAAGCTCTGAGCAACCTGATCTAGTGCAAGATGTCCCTGCTTGCAGCTGAGGGTTTGGACTAAATGACTTTTGAAGGTCCCTTCCAACTCTATGATTCTATGATTTTATGTTTATTGTACAATGGGTGCTTGCCCACTCCAGTCTAATGTTAATGTGGTTTTCTTAGACCTCATAGGCAGAGAGCTGATCCCTTTAACTACAAACTATGTGTGAGCAAATAAAATCCACACCCAATTGAATCACCCTCAGAATAAACAGAGGAGATTAAATTACAAGGTAAGTGAGTTTGAGATGCTTTCAGACAAAGTTGTCTTAGACAGGAGTCAACTTCTCCAGAGATGATAGCCTTGTCAAACACTCCCATTTCCCTGCTCTCTGTAACAGCCTCATCCTTGCTCTGCTGAAAAGTCTGTGCTCTTTATTTCAGCCAGATGGAGGGTTCCATCACAGGGCAGGTCTCAAAAGGACTGTGGGATCTACTTCCATGCATTTAAGAGCCATTTGTTTACAGTGTTGACTATGGAAACAACATTCCTTATCTTCTTTGGACCCATAATGGAACAATACTGTTCTACAAACGTGATCAGGGACCTCCTGCACTTCTAGAGAGGGAAGCTGTGGTGGCTAGGCTTGTTTAGTCTGGCAGTTGTCTCCAACTTTTTGATGGGCAATGATAAACATGAGGGAGTCTGTCTTCTCAGGAGCAGGCAGAATAAGAGAGGGCAATAGCTGCAGGATGAAGCTTGGGAGGGGTAGCGGGGAAATCATCATTTCACAAGGAATAAAACAAAGCACTGGAACAGGTTATACCGGGGTGGCTCATTCTTTGTCTTCTGAGATTTTCAAAATTTGCCTCAAAATGCCAAGTCTGTTCTAGTCTAGAATTAGCAGGACTTCAGCTTCAAGCAGGAGGTTCAGCAGGAGGTCTCCAGAGATCCTTTCCAACCACTGTGTCTATGATTTTGGGGCTATTTCCACTCAGTTTCAGCATTTATGCTAAAAAGTTTGTTTGGTTCAGTCTTGCTGAGCAAACTGCCCTAGATGATGTTGCAAACTGCTCCAAAGTCTCCTGCTTTGATTATTTTTCTTTGAAAAAAGCATCCTTAGATTGTAGTGGGTGGGATTTGTCAGGTTATTGAATCTCATCCATCTTTAGAATGTTACTAGAAACCATCTTTAATTGTCAAAACTATCCATTTTGCATATTCTGGAGACAGCTAAGAGTACAAATTGGAATTGGAGTAGAGCATTATGCAGTTGGACTATTGTGTGGAGTATTTTATTTTATTTTAAGTGTTTTTTCCCTTTGTTAATAATGTTAATGACACAGTCAAAGAACAGTTAGAAAGCCAAATGACTTGTGGTTCCAGTTCTGCAAGAGTACTACAAAACCCCATAACATTTATCAGGTGCTGAAAGCTAACACACGATGTGTTAAATCTTTGATTTAAAATGAGCTTGATATATAATCCCTGAGACACCAAAGCATCAAGGTTGGATAAAGTTTCTCTGTAATATGCTTAAGAAAGCTAAATTGAAACAGCTGAGGTCAGTGGATTTAATAAAAATTATTTCATGCTAAAGCAATTAACTTCTGACTCATAACAATCTTCCCCTTTTGTTAGAGATGCTTTCAGATAGGGGGAATTAAACAGGGGGAAACCTGTGTTTTTATTGAACCGAAGAACAGCTCATTTTTTCTTTATATGCTGTTGAGCTGAGATGTGCAAAATCTGATTTACTCAGATTTAAGTCTAAATCATGTGCTTCCTGCAGGAATCTCTCAGCAGTGTTCTATTTTTTCAGGTGCAGAAAAGATTTTATTTTTAATTCTGTTTTATGTGATTACTCACTCCACTGACATTTAAGGAAATGATGTCCGGTTTCCCCATTATGTATAAAATCTTTCCCTTTCCAGCAAATATTACCTACTTTTTCCCTAATCCCCCACTGGCCAGGGCAGTACTGTGTAGTGCTGCATTACACCAAGTTTCATCTCTTGTCATTACATATTGGGTGCAAGAAGGTAGGGAATGGAACTGAATTCTTGATCTTTGCCTTATTCTCCTTCAAATTAACACTTTTTATCCTGCTATAAAGCCCAAACAAAACATAAGCAGAGCAACATTTTCACGGTCACCAGAAAAGTTCATGGAGAAAGTCTTATCAAAAATATGATCAAATGCCAGAATTTAATGAAAAGCTGTCAAACCTCAGCTGGAAGAGAGAAAGAAAGGAGAGGTCACATCACAGAAGTCCTATCCTGGTACTCTGGTGATAACAATTTGCTCCCCTTCAGGGTCTCTTCCTGGTTTGAACAGTGGTGACACTGATTTGAACGTATCAGCTCTTTTTCAGACCAACTAATATAACCATAGAATCATAGAATAGTTCAGGTTGGAAGGGACCTTAAAGATCATCAAGTTCCAAACCTCCTACCATAGGCAGGGACACCTCCCACTAGATCAGGCTGCTCAGTGCCTTGTCCAACCTGGCCTTAAACACCTCCAGAGAGGGGGCATCCACAACCTCTCTGGGCAACCTCTTCACTGTTTCACTACCCTCACTGTAAAGAATTTCTTTCTTATATCTAGCCTGAATCAACCCCCTTCCAATTTACATCCATTATTTCTAATCCCCCCATCACATGTCCTATTAAAAAGTCCTACCCCAGCCTTTCTGTAGGCCCCCTTCAGGTATTGTGAAGCTACTATGAGGTCTCTCCTGAGTCTTCTGTTTACCAAGCTGAACAACCCCAGCTCCTTCAGCCTGTCTTCATAAGGGAGTTTCTCCAGCCCTTTGATCATCTTTGTGGCCCTCCTCTGGACCTGCTCCAACAGCTCAGTGTCCTTCTTATGTTGAGGACTCCAGAACTGGACACAATACTCCAGGTGGGGCCGCAGAAGTGCCAAGTAGAGGGGCAAAATCAATACTGATCTCCAGTAGTGTTGTTATCACATTTGTTGTTTTGACAACTTTTAATGGTATTTACACAACATCAATGTTGCTCCAACTCCTGAACAAGAGCTTTGGGATCAAACCATTGCCCTCAGTGAGCCCTTGGATCTTGCCCAGGAAACGCACTGATGCTATTTGCTTCCTAAGGAGTCAAAATGGTTAAATAAGGCATCCCCAGAACTGTCTGCTTTTCTGATTACTGTCTGAATAAAGGGTTAAAGCTTTCCTAATGTGGCTGCCTCTGGAGAGGTGTCTGTATTTGTACAACTGTCAGAATTCCTGGTTGTAGGTGTGCCTCTGCTAACAGCTTGTTTAGGAGCTGGGAATTGTTTCCTTCAAACTCTTCACTATCTATAAAAGACTCCTCCACAATTCTTTTGATGCCCCTGGAGGATTACAGGTAGTAATTCAATTATGCTATTTTCCCTTATCTCACATTTTTTACTATTTCTGGGAATTCTGGGATTCCCTGTCAGAGACAGAGATTTCCACCCCATGTTCTGCATCTCCTGCACTAGTCATTGTACTATGACTGTGATACAGAAAACAAAACTGAATATTTATCTATGCCTGAAGTATTTTGTATATGATAAATATATTCCAGTTACAAGTGGATACATTAAATAAAACATTAAAGGCTAGATAGAAGACAGAAATTCTTTACAGTGAGGGTAGTGAATGAAACACTGGAACAGGTTGCCCAGAGAGGTTGTGGATGCCCCCTCTGTGGAGGTGTTTAAGGTCCTTCTCTTGTGCATTCACTTTATGGCTTGAAGTACTTGAAAGGGTTAACGAAACCATGGCACAGGGAGGACTCTGCTGGCTCTCAAAAGGCTTTTGATAAAGCCCTGCACAAGAGGCTATTGAGAAACTTGGCAATCCAGGGGTGAAAGGTAAAATCCTGTCATGGATTAAAAACTGGAGAAGAGATAAGGAGCAAAGAGGAGGAACAAATGGCCAGTTCTTAGCATGGAAAGAGATTAGCATGGATAGCTACAAGGACAGGATTGCAGATTGGTGCTCTGTTTATTTACCACTGCCCAGCCAGGAGGTAAAATGCACTTTTGGTCTGAAATGTTCAGGACAGCCAAGAATAGGGAGATTTAATACAAACCCAAGGAAAATCTAACTTAAGAGTCCAGTTGTTTCAGGGATTAGTATCACTCAGTGTCTTTCAAAAGGCACAAAGAGAGTAAAAGACAAGTTGGCAGTGAAAGGCAAAGAGCTGACAGAGACAGGCAAGTACAGGCTAATGCCGAGAGGACAGAACAAACACTTACTAGTCCATTGTCATGGGGAATGTAATCAGTGAGTCAGAATTCAAAAGCTAAAAAGGTGACAACAGGGAAAAGAAAGTTCTGAGGGCACCACATGGCACTGCATGCAGAACTACACCACTACCCACCTAACCCACACAAACCCATGTGAAGGACTGAGGCAAAACTGAGATCTTTAAATGAACATGGACATCTTACGTAGTTGTCTACGAAAGACAAGAGCTCTCCATCCTCCTGCTACAGGAACAATCACTGACTGGACTGAGAAGAGGTACTAATAGAGCTGTGCTTTTCTTCTTTCATTGCAGAAAAGATGCATTTTTCTGACAGCAGCAACTACAATTGGAAAATGTAAGTGGCAGCAGCTGCAATTCTACTTCCTATTCAGGGATTGAAGAACACCTGACATATCATAGCAGGTAAAATTTCATGGCTGTCCACATGTCAGACCTAATAAACCTTATTGTCTCCATTTGACATGGAACACCTCTGCAGTAAAGGAGCATTAATACAGTCAGCATTGACCTTGGAGGTGAGTTACTTTACTTACTTAAACATGTATATTTGGTGTGGAATGACATATCCACAAGTGGTTATCTCTTCCACCTCTCAATAGAGGAGATCTTGAAGGATGCTTGTGTCCAACTTTGTCTTTTAAAAGGTCAGATCCTTTTTGTTGAGTCCCTCCTCTAGTGATTACTGCCAGCAACAGAAATAGTCCCCCCAGCTCCCCGTTATATTCAAGTACAAGAGATTGTAAATTGGCATCCTTCAAGATGCCAAGTGGAATTTATTCTTTCGACAAATTCAGATTCTTTTTGGGAGCAGAAGAGCAGAGCTGCTCATGAGGGACAGAGAGCAACCACAGCTCAGGCAGGACATCACTCACTAGGGATAAAGTGAGAGAGAGGGGTTCCATTGACAGCTCATTGACAGGGGTCCCATCAGATATGGGAAGGTGATGAGCTCTATCTGAGGTTCTCCCAGGAATAATTATTGTTGCAGTGGTTACAATTCATTCAAGCAGGAAAAATAAATACAGGCTTAGGGAAAGCACTTACTTATTTACTGTTCTTAAAAGTTACATTTTACTTCCAAGCAGCATTCATAATAGATTCTAAACTGACAGTTTTTCTCTTTTTTGCAAGGAATTTTCAGATTTATTGAAAATGTCTCTTTTGCTCTGTGTTTGCACCTTGGTCTTGCATGAGTCTCTGGTAGAGAGCACATTATAATTCCTTAGCCAGCAAAACAATTAATAATAATGTACAAATAGTGGTAGAAATCCTTCCTTAGGAATTACATTTACTTTTTCCCCCTATGCTCTGTGTACATTTTAAAGCTAGGTTTGACCTAAACAGCTACATCTGGATTTTTTTTGCCATGCATCTGAAGAGGATGGGAGGCAGCAGGTACCAGCTGAAATAAGAGAGGTTCAGACCAGATAAAAGGGAAAACTCATTATGAGGACAGATTTGAGCAGAACCAGAGACCTCCTGAGGTGATTTTCAGCCTGAATCCTGAGTGCATTCAACTCATTTCACAGAGACAGTCCCTCTTCCACCAACTCTGTGATGGGTTCTCCCTGTAAAGACCAGCAGAGCTTTGGTCTTCTTCAAACTCTCTAGAACCCTATTGTCAAATGATAGCCAGAAGACCCTGGCCCCAGTACCAATAAGTCATCTCAGCACCAAATTCTCCCCAGCACATTGCTGGGTATCTTCAGCTCAGATGCAAGCTGGTACATCCACAGGAGAGCACTCCCAGAGTTACTGGTCTTCATCACACTCCTGCTCTAAAAAGATGTATATGTCTAATATACAGGGACTGGATTATATTCTGCCTAATTCTCTACTGAATAGAGTGCCAGACTCAACTGATTGTAAAGGGAAATTTAGTATTAGATGGATTGGATTTGCCCTCCCAGGCCAAATGTCTAAAACCTCACTGAGCAGTGCCTACATTATGCAGTCATTGCCATTCTAGGGGAGAGGATAATGCAAGTGACAGTCAAGTGCACAAATACAGAGTTGATGACCCTAGCAGTAGGCTGCACAGATTCACTTTGGTGCATGTAACACCCAGGGAAATAGTTCTGACAATAAGAATGAAAAAAAAAATATTCAGTGTCTCTCTACCAGTACCACAGATAGTGTTTACAGAGATCTTTCACTGCAGGAACAGGGACAAAATGAGCCTCCTATTCTTTCTCAATCAACACAATAAAGTTAGATCTCAGTAGGACCATTTTACATAGTGGACCAATTAATCAGGCCAGGCACCAGATCAGACAAATGATTTTGCTCCCGTGAAGAGCTGTCAGCACCCTACAATGATGAAAACAGCTAAGTATATATATGGAACTAACTTGGAAATAAAGCGTTACCTGACCAGAATATATTTTCCACCCAATAATGCATGCGTGATTTTAGCCTCTTCAGTGATGCCTCAAGAAGCCTGGAAAATACATTAGGAAGGTAAGTCTGGTGCAAATTGAAATAGGCAACACTCTTTACCAAGTGTCACCAAAACACGTAGTAGCTACCCAGCCACCATTCATGCCACCAGCCTCTCAGGCTTCAGAAATCTCTCCAGTTAATGCACCATCTTGATCTCTCCTTCCAGGGCAGAATGACAGAGGACATAGTTACCAGACTTGCAACACAAAATATCAGCTAAAACTGGTACAGTTCTCAAAGGTGTAGACTATGGTACAGAAGAAGGATTTCCATACTCCTATGGAAGGACAGCCTCGCTATGAATGTATGGATGATGATTATCCATAATTTAGTCACTCAGATGGCTTGGAAAGCTGTGGCTTTCTGCAAGTAGTCTTTCAATCCACTCCTTCTAAGGGGAAATCACTCCCCTGGAGGATTTTTAGAGAAAGATATTTCAAGGTACTCATTTAGCATCTCTAAAGCTCAACATGACATTTCAATAAGAATGAGGGATGAAAGCATCCATAATTGTAATTTTACAAAATTAAGTTTCTTCTTCAATTTCATAACATCATTCAGTTCTTTTTCACAGGCCCTATGGTATGACCCTGTCATTAAAGTTTTTGTTCTTTGATTTAGTGAGTCCAGTGCTTAGGAGATTATCAGAAGTTTCACAGCATTTGGTGCTTATCTTAAAGATCTTGCTCTCAGGGCAACTAATGACATAAGAATGTAGCATTTTATCTAAAAGAATAAGTTTCCAGTCCTCCGGGTTACAAAAGAAATTTAAAACACAGAACTGAAGTATCCTAGTGGCTTGCAAACCAGAAGATAAATTGAAAGAGCATTTCTCTCTGTATTTCATTATTTTCAAGTCAATCTTAAAATGGTAGGCTCTTGTAAATCTTGTAAAATGGCAATTATGAGTGATTTCCTCCATAGAAATTGTTCGGAGTCACACTGAGACAAGCATTAGAGGAGTCTGATTCATGATTTCAGAATATTTGAAATTGTAACTGCTGTATCTTGAAATGTGAACATTTCAGTGCTTGGGTCTCCTACTCAGCTACTGTACATTTTACATGACAGTATGAAATCTTTAGCCTGCATTTATATTTATGCTCCTCCAAGCCAGCTTCCTAAATAGTATGTATGCACAGATATTGCATAGACGGTGTAATTCCACAAGATTTTTTTAAAAAACCCATCATATTGATTTCCTGTTTCACTCAAAGGCATTACTGGACATCCTGATTTGCCCTGAATGCTCTGCACCCAGGTTCACAGGTATTTCATTTTGCTTTGAAGCCTTATTGGCTTTCTCTCTGTGGAGTCCAAATCTATTATATCTATATCCACAATGACATTTCTGTACATTTGTGGCTTTGATTGAAGGTATCACACAATATTTAAAGTGAAACATATTTTTATCCAACAACTACAGAACAGATACTTAGAGAAAAGAGACATAACTTCTGTGACCATAAGATGTTCATGGACCATAAGATCTAAGTTTCCTAGAGAGGAGCCACTGCTGGAAAATTCAGGGCTGTGGCATAATAACACCATTTTTTAGGTCTCCATGGTATTGATTCAAACAGCAGGTCCTGGGGTATGATCAAGGCCAGATGAAGCTCCAGTGGAAGGAGAGCCAGGCTGGGAGCTTTAATTCAGCTAGCCTTCATGCCACACAGGAGAGGAATGAGATCAGCAGCTCATCAGCTGGACAGGAATGGCTGGGCTAGGTAAGATGCATGAATACTAAAATACAAAGGCTGCATCCTCTGCATCTTCATCTTTGTCTACAAAGTGTAGAAGTGAGTAGTTTGTCCTGCCAAGGTGACTTGGGCCACCCAATCAAACAGTGCAGGGCTGCTGTTCACCTCCTAAGGAAGGAGAGGAATACCAGTGTAGACTTCCTGGTTAATTCCATCTAAGGTGCCCCCAAGTATGATCAAGAACTGGACTTCACTGTAGAAGGTGCAAGAGAAATGTCTACTCCCAGACGGAATGTCTTTATAGTAGCAGATCAGACAAGAAAGCCGAATTTCTAGCATATGGGAAATGTCCTCACTGTTCTTGTTTGAAATTTGACTGTGGTTTGAAATGTACTGGACTAGTAACTGTCTGGAGCTTCTCAGTAAGAAAATTCTAAGAAAATGGCACTTCAAAAACAATGTGATGTGATGCTTGAAAATAAAATGTAATCCTTGAACCCTGAGGCTGCCTAAAGGATCTGGCAGACTTATGTTTTCAAGTGCTGATAAAGATTCCTTTTTAATATGCATACCAGGTCCTTTTTCAGTTTTGTAAAGATCATACAGAGTACATTGCAATAGAGATTGTAGTGTTTTTAATGTACATACTTGCTTAAATTGAGATTTAAATAACACTATGATAGGCAACACAGAGTGTAAAAAAGGTAAGTATTTCAAAATGAAAGTCCCAATTAATCAAGAGCACTCATCAGTGGGATTATTTCCGTGCATGAATTTGGCATTCATTTAAGTACAGTTTTGGGCCTGGGCCAGGGAAGAGTATTGATTTTGATGAGTTTTCCATTAATTATACTGGAAAATTAAACACTTGGGTTTGGGGGGAGGATCATGTAAGTAAACAAATTATTTTGACTTTTTTTTTTCAAAATTTTGCATTGGTCTCAAAGGCCAGATGGCTAGGATTTACTCTTGGAGTGAATGCTTACTTGCCATCAGATGTCTGTGAGACACGAGGTGACATTCTATAAATACTGCATGACCATGACCACGGCATGGTGATGCTCGTTCCTAAATTGGATCAAGTGAATGCCAATCTGACAAATATGCTCTCTGCTCTCCTTGCCTGCTCCTTCTCCTGCTGCCCCTGCTCTGTTCTCTCTGACTGCATCTTACCATGCTTGGGTATTTTTAGAGCCAACATCATGTTGAAGGCATGGTGATAATCATATGTGTAGAGGCAAAATATGTGAAACTATGTAGGTTGATAGTATGCCATCTTCTATGGACATTCATAACATGCTTGGAAAGACTCACTAAGGAAGTGGCATATGTTACTAATTAGTATTGTTGCTAATAATAGTAATCTTCTGGTTTATAGTGTGGGTTTTTTCTTTAATCTGGAGCAGGTGAGCTCCACACAGGGTCCATGACCTGCACGGGAGTTCATGAAGGTGTTAGAAGTGTGCACTGAAAACACAAGCTGAAATGTGAATCACATAAACATCATGCTCACTTTGTGTATGAGTTACTTCTCTCTGGGAGCAAGACACACGCATTCAGTTGTTTCTGCACCTTACTTTGAAACCTAGGAGCTGTGTAAGCCTGGGAAGAGCTGGTCAGCATTGTCTGGAAAGCTTCCAACACAATCATGGGAGTTATTCACTGTGATACTGGAGTAATTTGGGTTGAAAACCAGCTACTGTCTAACAACAACTGCAACAATGTATGACAAGAGGCAAAGAATAGCTATCCAGACAAAATCCCAGGCAGTATTTTGAATTATATTCTTACTTTAGTATGACACCATTGACACAGTTACCTTGAACAAACATTACATCTCTTACTTACAATAATGCTTCACTCAATCATCAACAAAATAGGTTATTGTAGCCAACCAAGCCATATCACCTTGCTAATTGTAAGATATTCTAATTGTAAGCTTCTTCTACTGGTTTCTATATTAAGTATGAAGGAAAAATAGGACAAATACAAATTTCTAATGAGTTAGAGAAATATCAGAATGCCTTTGGGAGTGACTGCTGTAAGTTATATCCTATCAAATAATAGAAAGACTGAATAAGGAAAAGTGAGGTTATGTAGTTACAAAGCTAGGACATGGAAGCAGACAAATCTTAGAGGAGTGAAGCAAGCATGGATCATGGATCATGGTGTGGAAGCAGAAGAAATCAGAATTGTATCTTCAGGGCTACAACTGGTTTGGCTACTTTGGCACTTGAATTCACTCATTTTATGTCCATAAATCATGAGAAGTCTGCCCATTGATACTTTCCTATAGTAGTAAAGCTGTAATTTAAGTTCTGTAAATATAAAGACTAAAAAGCCAAAGAACAAAGCCCTTGTTGGTGTGGTGCTCAACTAACAAGGAAGGAAGAAATGTCCATAGTTTTTGACCTAGGGCACACCTGATGACAGGAAAATGTACGTGCCTTGAATGGTAATCTAAGAAAAAGACAAGATGACCTTTGTTTCTCCATGCTGTTTTCATAGGGACAGGCCTCTAACCTTGCTGGAGATAACAGGTTTCCTGTTTATGTTCAGAACTCCCTCTAGGAAACACTAGGGCACCGGATGATGAGCCTGGGAGAACCCAGCATGGTGGTTCTACCATTACTACCCCTCCCTAGGCCCCCAGCAGTGCTTTCCACCAGGGAGATTAACTGGTCTAATAACTGGTCAGTAACAGGGAAATGAGGAAAACTGCTGTGTAGTTAGGGCTGCAACTAGGTTGAATTTGAAAACTTTGATTTCACTTTACCTATAGGCTTGTGCTCTTAAGACAACGGATACTATTTATGGGTAGTTTGAAGACAGCAGATTTAGCTACCTTTTTATTTACATCATGGGGAAACAGACCCAGTATTCATAGAGTTTCAGGGTTTTGTTATAAAATTTTAAGTACTTCGCTTGTAAGTACAGCTTTAGCCTAAGCACTACAAGCAACAAGAACTGGGACCTGCAAGGAACAGACTGTGAATTCTGCTCTGAGGGACTCTAGGAAAATGGCATCCAGTACATATAGTGCACACAGAAGACAGAAGAGACAGGAATAAGAACATTGCAGGTTGGAATTCCTGGATAATCCCATTTGAGAAGCATCACTGCCTCAGACACCACAGAGAATAGCTTAGCCAATGCAAGGATCAGAGCAAAAGGCAGCATGAGCATGTGCAGAAGGATCAGATGATATTCTACACAGCTAGGGCCAGAGACCAGCCTGCCCAAAAGCTAATTCAGAAAGGGGCAGCAGGAGGATTCAAAACTTTCCAAATTCCCAGATCCTCAATATTTTCCAAAGAATTTTATGGAACTTGAAAGAGTCTTGACAGAGGAGAACACCTGAATATCTCATAAAACAACTCTATCCCACAGAGAATAGCAGATGGAGAATTGTCAGTGAATCAGTGGTCAGGGCCATGGCCATAGCAGTGAGTTCCCAGGAAGCAGACTGTGCCCAGCAGGAGGAGGAGGAGAAGTCATGCTCCAAGAACTGATCAGACTACACTAATAGTTAAATTTAAATCCAAATCTAAAGCATGAAGTGAGGAAACAATCAGCAATCACTTAGTACAAAATTAAAATATGGAGGCTGGAATGAATCAACAATACAGTGAGAGGAATTACACTGAAAAATAATCAAGTAGCCAAAAGGAGAGGCAACCACATTATCAGAACTGTTGGGATCTGTTTGACAATAGAAGCAAGTCCCTTGACTCCCAGTATTCTAACCAGTAAATCAGACATTAGTTGGTATCTTCTACACACTGCTCATTCACACTAGATTTATCTTTTTTTGGAACAAATAATTCATTAAAAAATAGGCAAGTGGATGGAAGGGAGAAGGTACCCGCATTTTAATATATGCTGGAGGTGTCACACTGCCAAAACTAAATGGCCCTAGAATTTCTAAAAATCATAGAAGACAATTTCCTTACTCAAAGATACTCCATCTAATCAAGGAAACCTAGTCTTAAACCTCATCTTGAAAGTCAAAGAATTGACCACAGAATTAATTTTACTGATAGCTTTGTAACAAATGGTCTTACTTAATTGGATTTCTTGTGTAGAGGCAAAATGAAGTCCAGATGATTACTTCAGTGAACTGATACATATGCTTGATCTCTTAGAAAGGTGTTTTACAAACCAGAATAACTACAATACAAGGCAAGGGCACAATTATCTGGCAAACTGCCTTTGAAAAGCACTAGTAAGCAGTATGGATATCTATGAGGTCATGGCCTACCATGATGATGCAGCAGTTAGAAAGGTTAAATGGGACTGAATGTCCATGTTGGATGTCAGTTGCCTGTTTGGAATCAAAATTTAAGAAAGCCTTTATAATTTGTGGTACAAATAGATGATTCTAGCACATGCCTGAAGGATTGATAAAGATGCCTTGGTAAAACAGCCACAAGAAAAAAACCCTTGATACAGCGTAGGAAAAAAAAAAAAGGAAGGTGACTGAGTTGTCCAATAGAAGTTTGATACTGAAAGAGCTAAGTGTAGTGGACAAAGAAGAATCCAGTGACAGGGCAGACAACTTCACACTAGGAGCTGAGTATGAATTTTCTGCTAGTGATGGAAATTGGTAAATGGGAAAGTTTACCAAAGATGAGACTGGATTTTAATTTGCTTCTTGCCTTTGAAATCTTTAAACCATGACTAAGATTTTTTTTTCAGGAAGACAGTCTTGTTGGAGCAGCACTCTAGGAAGGCTCACATCTCACCCTGGGGCAAGTGTTGGACCAGAAGAATAGGATCATAAAGTTCGGGCCATATCAGACATAAATTTAGAGTCTGGATTGTAAACCAACACATCTTTGCATGCTTCTGGTTTGGAAACACCTTGTTATTGTTCCCTTAACATTCTATCAAAATAGATGTCAAGAAGGAAGATTACTGCAAGTAAGCAGATCTCAAATATTTTATATGGTGATTAATCTGATTACCAGATTAATGAACTTCTCACTGTCTCACGGACCTCCCTGGAGTTTGAGACATGGCTACTAACCTTGCTCCATTGAGTCAGTTGCTCAGATTTAAACTGGGAGTGCAAAATTAGTGATCAGGCTGGGCTGTGCTGACAGTGTCTGGTTGCAGTTTGTGCCATATGTGCATTCCATTTCAAAGGGGCCTGTGAGAACAATTTTGAGGACATCTGTTAGCAGTGCAGTCCCACAGGAACACTCACAAGTCGCTTGTGAAATGGCCCATTTAAATTTTGAAAATCCTCTGCTTTGTCTGCTAGATAGAGGATTTTCTTCACAGTTTGTCAGGGTTGACTCTGCTAAATCCAACTGCACCAGCTTTGGCACTCCATCTATAACTGAGACTTTAGAGGGAAATAGTTCATTTTCACTAGTTATGATGTTGAATTTGCATTTTCTTCATTAATTTTCCATTTGTGTTGGCCAGGTGCTGCAAGGGCTACTCTTGCACACAGAATAGGTTTTTGAAGCAGGACGTATTTGAAAGGCACCTTTAAAAAGGCTTGTCCATTTCTCACAAATGCCTTCTCAGCTTTACAAACCAAATATGTTACAGGCCCAGTTTTTAGAAGAGAGTCTTGAAAAGCTCATGGAAAACTTAATCTTCCTCATAGTTTGAAGACATTTTGAAATCAGACTCTCTCAGATCTCAGTCAAAATATTTGGTGATCTAAAAAAAGTATTACCTCTCCCCAAAAACCTTGCCTCAAAATAACCTTGCTACTGACAGCTCTTTAGTGCCCCCTCATGATGATTTGCGCTTGGCAGCAGAAGCAAGAACCTGGGTTTTTGGCTAACTCAGGAGTGATGTTTGATATGCAAACCTTTGCACTGTAGGTGACCCTTTGTAATAAAGTAAACACATTCGAAAACTGTAGCCCTGCCATTCACTTCCACCCCTCTTAACAGGAACACAGTGCAATGCTGTTGTGTAATACTGCTATTGTAAAGGATGACTAGAATGCAAATTACGTAGAGTTCTGTCATATTAAATTTTATCAAATCCAGATTAAAGGAGATGCTCTCTTCTTATTCTCTGTACTTAGTATTAGTTCCATTGCCCAAAACTGTCTAGCTGTTTGCATGAGGCTTATTAAATGACATACTAAGCCTGTGGATGCTAATAGCAATACTTCAGTAAATTTAGGAATCTTCTAATGATTCAGCCGAAGAAAAGAAGAAGAAAGGTACCTTTTAAATTGTAGACAAAGACTGGAGAATGAATGAGCGAGGATTACAACAGGAATTTACCCGAGTTTATTCAATTTAAGCAGAAATATCCATCATAATTGTAATTCTTGAACATTAAGCAGAATAAAATCAAATCCTCACTTGAACCTACTTAATTTATACATTTGTGAGAAGTATACATGTATTTATACATTTCTGATCAGTCATTATCTGAGCTTAACAAAATTTTCAGGGAAAATTAAGGTACCTTACAAATATTATGCTCCTTTTCTGATACGTCTCATGGCCAGTGCTGCTGTGGTGCTGAGAACACTCCCCACAGGCCCATTTTAAAATATTTATCAGAAGCATTTGGTAACAAACAAGCCCATCTTTGCCTCATCTTCATCCTCCACTCTTCTGATGTTGTATCAACCTATTGAGCTAATATGGGGACCAAGCACAAGGCTACCCATTAACAAAAAGACCATCAACATTTTCAGTGCTGTTACTGCTGTACCAAGAATATAGTAATCCTATCAACCATTGCCACATCTTCTCCAAAAGTTATTTTAGCTCCAGTGTTGACATTACAGAAACTTACCAAACAATCAGCATCTCTCAGAATAAAATGCTTAGTATAAGAGTTGTATTTTAGACATGAAACTGGTCTTTTGGCCTAAAGAACTTGAGTGGTTTCAGCATTTTTTTTTTCCACTGAGAATAGAAATCAACCTGTCAAATCTCACAAATAAAGAACTTCTTGGAAACTTCTTTTCCACATAGACAGAATCTTCTCTTATGGCTGCTTAGTGGAACAGGAAGCTGAGATCACCTGCTCATGAAAAGTTTGCAGAGCAGTTCACTTGCTAAATAATGCATCCATAACCATGGTAAAAACAGTCACCTGTTTTACAACTGACACATCTCTGTCATTTTTGAATTTGCCAGTATCTCTGCATGAAGAGCTGATAATACAGAGGGAATAATCAGGTCTGTGTAGGAGAAGACTGTAAGTACTGACGAACTTAGCTGATAATAGAAGCAGTAGCTGAAAAACACTTACTGTGTCCGTTTTTGCACTATAAGCAACACTCTTTCTAGAAAAAGACCTTTAAAACCGTATTGTGGTGTAGAGGGAAGTCTTTAGAAATGGGAAATAAGAATTCTTCAAAATTTTTATCAAAGAATTTAACCTGATGCACAACTCAAGATGACTTGAGAAAATAAGAACTCCTTAATAACAAGACATGAATCTTGGAGGTTCTCTAGTCCTTTTAACTTGTGAATCATCTGAGGGACTCCTTTTCCTAAATAACAGCTCCATTTATACTTGGTCCTCAAGATCTTTCAGATGGAAGAAATACAAAAATCTTGGAATGAAGGGTCACTGTGCTCAGCTGCTGATGGAGAATCATCTAACCTCTATCAGGAAAGTTGGGGAGGGACTGCTGCTCAGGCAAGTAGTGATAGGAAGAGGGCAATAGTTTTAAACTAAAGCAGGACAGATTTAGATTGGACATTAGGAAGACGTTCTTTGCCATGAGAGTGGTGAGGAACAGGAACAGGTTGCCCAGAAAGGTGGTGGAGGCTCCATCCCTGGAGACATTCAAGGCCAGGCTTGATGAAGCTCTGAGCAATTTGATCTAGTGCAGGATGTCCCTGCTCACTGCAGGGGCATTTGACTAGATGGCTTTTGAAGGTCATCTCAATGCATTGTATGATTCTATTCTATGATTCTATTCTATGATTCTATTTTATGATTCTGTACAGAGAGCGTGAGAAGGGGCAATGCCAGATCTGCTTCATAGACGATCAGAAGAGGTAAGAGCTGAATCACAGCTTGATCCTGCCGTCACACTGGGCTGCAAACCTTTGTGGAGTAATTGCACATATGCCATTGGGATTGCAGAAAAGGTGAAATCAGCCTGGAGATTTTGACAGTGCAGTGGCTCTAAGAAAGGACTTCAAGATGTATTTATTGCTGAAAAAGTGATGAAAGTAATTTAAAGCAGCTTGGGTTACAAAGCTAGTGAAAACAGGGCTTCAAAAACTGCTGTGCTGGCATCTTGTCTCCTTAACACAGGGGCCACACAAACCTGCAAGTAACTGCTCAGTGTGGAGCATTCCAAACCCCTATGGAGCAGGAGGCAGAACACAGTCCAGCTGTCAGAGCCTCCTCCAGCCTTCATCACTTTCAATGCATCTCATAGTTCTGTCAATTCTTTAATCCTTATTAAAAATAGTAAGCATCAGTCTTGGCAAGAAAATTTTATTCTACAGGATGTGGTAGGAGAAGGCTCATGTTCATTCTTTGCCCTATTGCAACCGATCCTTTATTTTGCTTTCTCTTGGCCAGTTTCTAGTCCGTGACAATATTTGGTCTCATATATTAGTGTATTTGTTTCCCAGACTGCCTCCTGGGAAGGACTTTGTCCTATGCCTCTTAAAAGCCCAAGAAAGTCACATCCATTTTTCTGGCACTGTAGTTAAAAAACTCTAGTATATTGGAGAGACAATTTCTCTTCAGTGAATCCAGCCTGATTTGTCCCCATTCTGTCATGTTCACCCAACTAAACTTCTGGTTTTTATTAGTTTCAACCAGTGCAGCTGGCACTGGAGAAGAGCTCGCTGGTCCCCCATCCTAGAATCAGCTCTTTCTAAAATACACACATAATATAATGAGAGGCAGCATATTTTTGTTAGCAACTCGGCTCCTTTTTTCTTAAATTCCTCTAGTTATCATGGGATACGCACCTTTCATTCCTAGCAGCTTGTGGCTCTTTAGCTTGTTCAACACCTCATGCTTCAACATCTCAGTGTCTACGATTTGAGCCTGAAAAAATACATCTGGGGCCAATATTACCCAGCATTCCCTGTGGTGCAGACAGACACAAATATATCCTTTAGCTCCTCTGTAAAGATCTTTATGCTCCTAAATACTTCTTTGTCACCTTGGTGCTTTAGGGAGTATCTCAGAGGCTTCCTGTTTCTGACTACCTGTGCTGGCTACCTGCTCTTCTGGAAGCATGTTCCATATTGTACGTGCCTTTGTAGGCCTGCATTTCCTTTTTTTGATCTTTCTCACTGAGACACATTGCTCTCCTCATTCATAGCAATGGCCGAAATACAGGCTCCTAAAATGCTCCTGCAAAACTATGACTCCTTAAAAACCTGGACATGGCCAGGTCATGCTCCGAGTTGAATAAAGAAGTGATTCAGATCCCCAGTCACAGCTTCTTTTGAATGTTACATTACCACAAAATGAAACATAAGTTTCTCGATTATCACTTGCCAAGATGCCTGGTTTGAGGAAGTACATTTCCTGGAGAAGACATTTCCTTTGAGTCAATGTAACACTGAGCCAACAATTCCTTTACAGAATTGATTTCGGAATAAACAGCACATTCTTCCACAGGCTCATATCAGTTACAGTGCACAGTGAAACACACCCAAATGAAACAGAGTACTCCTGGATGGAGCAAAATTGATGGCACAGCTGAGCTCTAGAGGAGAGAGGGAGTACCTACAACCTGTTATTTCTCTAGAACTAGGAGGCGTATTTGCCAACCAGAGCTCAGTGGAAATGAAAGTGGATGTAAACCCTCTTTGCCCACTTGCAAATAATTTCTGTTCTACCTCCCTTCTTTATGGGTGCCCATTTCCCTGCCTGAACCAGTCAGCTTTGATTTCAGCAGATGTTTAGTGAAACAAAGAGAGGATGAAAAGGGTGGGTGTTTGTCAGAAGAGTCAGTGTTTATCTCCCTAGGATGCTGAAGCTTTTATACAGAGCAGCTGGCCTGGCCTCCCTCAGTGGATGAGACAATAGATGTCTTATGCTCCTTGATCTGTCTTTCAGATAGGATTTTATCTGCCCTATGAATGTCTCCAGAGCAGCTTTCCATGGTGCAGCTCTCTCTCAGCCACAACTTCAGAAGGAGCTCAGACTCATGAAGCACACACTCGGGAGAGATTAGAGAACATTTAATGCATTTAGTGACACTATTTACAAGGTCAAAATTGCGCAGACTTAGAAACAGAAGATTGTAAGAGATGTGAAGAAAAAGTCTCTGGGTGCAGACTGGGCCAAAGCCAGACTTTAATCTTCTAGTTATTAAAATTATTTGTGCTTGTATTGACTGGCATGTCATTAAGCTTAATCCTTCTTTCAGGATGCTGTTGACCACTGGACAGGAATTGCTAATGAAGAGCCACATCATTGCTCAGATGGGGCAGGAGTTCATCATGAGGGACAGTAACTTCAGCTTAATGTCAAAATTTGTTGATGTCAATCCAGTGTCTGTGCTGTGCTGATAGACAATGGCTCAGTGTTGGCTCAGACATTTGGTTGCCCCAATACCAGGAACTGTTTGCCATATTCTTGCTTCAGAAATCCTCCTCAGGAAGGCAAACTGGCAGGTCCTGGCCCTTTCTGCTCAAGAATGTTCCTTCAGTCTAGTTACCCATGGTACTGAGATCTCATAGTCACTTTCTGTCTGCATCAAGTTTCAAGGAGCCATGGGACATGAGATGGCTGCGATTGCCACGCTGGTCACGAAGAGGACAGACCTACTGGTCAGTCCTGGGTCAGCCCTGTGTCAGTTTGATATTGCTCCACTTCATTTTCTGAGTCTTCAAATCCCTTGTCTTCACACGTGTCACTTGAGATAGCAGGTAGGAACCTGCACAAATGTTTTTATAAGCAAAAACACATCAGATCGAAATGTAATTATTCAAACACTATGACTTGCCTCTCTATTTTTTGGTGCCTGTAGTTAGGTGGAACTAGTGCCAGTTTAGATACAGTCTTTTACATTGATTCAGCATGTCAGGGTTGTATTGATCCACACTTAATTCTTGTCAATTGCAGACAGTGCAGGCTGTCAGCTCCTCTGCCTATTTGACAGCTAACTTCCAAATCCTTAATACACCCCATTGAATTCCCCTGGCTGCACTCTTGTAATAATTTTTCTGGATTGTATCCTGCCCGAAAACATGATTGAAAATGGGTTTCTGTTGATTTTCTTTGTTTCCAGGTATTTTCTTCATGTGTCATAAATGCCTTTACTGATCTCATCCCTCCAGCTTGTATTGGCATATGAGAAAACCTGGGAGTTCAGAAAATCAGCTGAACCATGTCTTCAGTCAATCTCACTGGGCTCATCCAGGAAATGCTGCACTATGGCAAATTTTTTTTCTTTTGATATCCTGCTTCAGATGGTGACAAAAATAGCAACTAATAGGTAAGGTCAGCATCCTTGTAAATAATCTGGGCACACCCAACACTCCTCAGTCATGATGTGGATGGGTTTTGAGCCCATTATATTAGATTGGAGCACTGTGGAGCTAGAAGCTGTGAAAAGGACACCTTGCTGTACATAATTCATGGCATCAGAATGAAAATAAATGAAACAGCATGATGCTAATGCCATTTGGCATTATACTGGATTTAAATAATCTTTCTGGGGAAGAGAACACATTTTTTTACCTATTTTAAGAGAAACAAAAAAGCTAACTAGATCTTTACATTTTGCAGTACCTTTCAGATTCATTGTTCCATACAAAGTGAGCTTTAAAAACTCATTATTTCTCTAGCTGTTCCACCTATTAAACATTCCCTTTACTTCTCATGTTTTTGTGCAACACAGCAGAGCTAACAAAACTTCATTTGATTACATTTTGGAAGAAGACCCAGGTTGCATCCCTGGAGCTGCCACTCTCACATAACCCCCAGTCAACTCCCCACCTGGGAATATCATCTGTTACATCTGTAATGCAGCTTCATGTAGAAAAAGATGAAGCTGCAGTCCCTCTCTGCTGCATGTGACAGTGTACTGTCTCCTTGGTTGTTCTAGTAATGCTTAAGTTGTGTTTTGATGCAATTAGCAGCTTGGTCCTCAAAACTGACCTTCAACGACATACAAGGTTCAGCCTTCATTGCTGAAATAATCAGTTGAAGAATAACAGTGTAAAACAAACATTTACAAATAATTTCCTTCTTTGTCCACCAAGCTTCCCAACCTGATCTGTGGATTGAGAGGACACAACAATGCCTTCTCCTTGGTTAATGCATGTAGCTTTACCACACGAATAGCAAATTGATTATAACAGAGTCACCAGCAGAGATAAGGTGAGATACAATCACTACCAGATCGCTTTTTAAAAGCAGTTTGTTGGCAACAAAACTTGAAAATGCTGTGTCTGAGCTCTCCAGATCCTTGGGAGGCCATCCTAATTTTGCATTGAGGAGCAAGTGATACCCGGAGAGAGGTTGTCTTCTTGATGTGGAGATGATGCTACTAAAGAGAGACCTTAAGGCAGCTAAGGCAACAGCGGACTTAATGGGTCATATACCCCCTGTCTCATCAGCTGGTTGCCAAGGACCCATTTGCTGCTTGCTTCTGAGTGAGGTGGGAGACAACTATGCTGGTATCTATTTCCTTCTCCCATGCTGGTGGCAGAAACCTGATGGCACTACAGTAGTCTGAATGGATCCACAGATTGCAGCTTTGTAATTTTAACAGAGATGTCCTCCTTATCTCACTGCACGTATCTTTTGCTAATAAAAGAGCTATTGATGCACATAGAAAACTGGGAGCTGGCAGCTGGCACAATAGCTTGCATAGTCTTTTTATCATCCTTGAATCTAGTTCAGTTTCTCTCCACTCCAAAGCCTATGAAGTACTTTTGGTACTTAAGATTTGACTGTGATTCAGGTATCAAGTATTTAACTAAGTTTTCTAGGTCTCTGGCTTCCATAACATAAAGCACACATTCTTTCCAAAGTCTCCTGTTCTCCTTCCAGTGTCTGCTGGTGAGTGCTTTGCTACTCAGTATATAGCAGCATTTATCCTCCTCCACACCCTCTCCTTGGGGTGAAGCCTGCCTAGCAGTGGTATTTCAGAGAGTCCAGTCTCAGCCTCCTACAGTCCTGCCAGGTGGAACTGGCCAGAATTCAGGTAATTTCATTGTTTTTCTTGGGGAAAGACAAGATTCATAACACAAATGAGGTGTTACTTGAGGGGTTGTTTTTAAACTTGTAGAAAACTACCTTTATTCCACCACAAAATTGCCTATTGACAAACTAAGCATCGAATAAATCAGACTTCACAGTATTTTTTTATTAAAGTTTCCACAGAAATAGTTCAAGGTTGTTGCAAAGTCTGGTGTGCTTCATATCTTCCCAAAAGGAAGACAAATAAGAAATTACAGTCCCTGAAATACTAATCTTCACTGCAGGTCTGCCTTGCCAACAGTGTGCCTCCTGCTCAGCCCTACTTTCTCTGTGGTCAATTAAAAGATCTTCTCCCTTTCTCCTGTTGAGAGGGATCACAGTTGATTTGTGTCAACAACTAATTATTTCAAAGATGAGCCTGTATGAACATAGTGGCACCACAAGGCATTTATGTGCCTAAGGAACGAGCTAAACAGCAAGGTCCATGTCCTATCCACTCCTTGTCATCACCTCAGCAGGGACTGTATCAAGAGCTTACAATCATTATACATCATGATATGGAATCATCATAGAATCACAGAGTTGGAAGGGACCTTCAAAGGTCATCTCGTCATTCATAATGTAGCTGGGTTTTACCCTTCAGTTAATTTACTAATAATTTTAATCTGATCTAAACATTTACAGCTTGTCTGAAAGTCTAACAAACACCCTTTGCCTGTGTTCCAGGGGTACCACAACCTGCAGCCAAAGCTGTCCTGGGATGCACCGGCCATATTTTCATATAATATTTTGTGAGAACAATAAGACTTGGGGAGACCTTGGTTGTTCCTGTGCCTCGTCTGCCGGGCCTCCTTGCTTGTCTTTTTACAGTGAAGGGAAGACTGCGATACCTCTGCCAGTCTTGGCGTCCTGTTGGTGGTGGCCTGAACAGATGCCAAAGAACCCTTCTCACTTTCATCAACCTTGGGTAAAACTCAGACCTGGTGGCCACAGGACTGTTTGCAGCATCCGTGTCCCCTTTGTGTCCACTTTGTCTTGAAGAGGCTTCTTATTTTGCCAGACTCCTCTTGGCACATTTTAAAAATACCAGGGTCAGTGGTTTTGGCTGTTGTCTCCTGTGCTTATCTGAAAGCAAAGAGCTGGATAGGGTGATGTGAACCAGGGAGCAGCAAATCAAGCCCCCAGCTCCAATCTGGGCAGGTTCCATGTCTGCACTGAATGTGCCAAAGCTCAGCAGTGCAACAAAATTTCTCCCTTCCTCCCAGTCCTGTTGGCACAGAAAGACGTTCTAGAGTTTCAGATGGGCAAACGAACTGGAGACTCCCTGAGCAAAACAAGGCCAGCTTGAACAACACTCCCCCTGTTTTTACACTTGACCTTCAGCATTCCTGACTGCAGAGACATCTATGGTTTTCCTGCATGTAACCAGCAGATATGTTTTGAGCTTTTGCATGCCCCTGGGTAGTCCTGGATCAGGAGGATGGGTGTAACACTGTGTGGCAGAGTGACAGGTGAAGGGAGAAGGTCTGCAGAGTTGAGACAAAGTTTCCTTGCTCCAGCCATGTGTTTCTGTCTAAGGGTGGTTGCTCTGCCCACATGACCATTTTACAGACATGAACACTCCCTCCAGGGGCACAGGAGCTTTGAAAACCAGCCCTTGCAAATGTGGGAGCAGGCAACCTCTACTATGCAGCAGCAGTGCAGAGCCCAAAGGGTGTCATCTTCCNAGGTGGCCTGTAGTACACCCCAAAGACCCCTAGTCTTTGGTGAACATGCTCACTTGGGACTGAGCTGGTCCCCAGAGCCAAAATTGGTAGAACTACATTTCCCCCATGATTATGGGGACTACTTCCTAAGTAGTTTCAAACTAAAACAAGTTTGTGCAAGGATGCAGAATGAAGCACAGACATAAAAACTGTGGGACTTGAGTTACAGGTAGGTTTGACTGCAGTTAAGAGGGGAACAGCAAGTTGTTGCTAACATTTTGGGAGAGGGCTTATGTTCTCACACCACAAATGGTCAGGAACTGAGTGACAATCCTTCTGCTTAACAGGGGAACCAGAGGACCATCCCACTTAAATATGACACACATGCACACAGACATGGTGAATCAGAAAGACTAATTTCTCCAGACTAAGAGAGTGATAAGCAAATTACAAGCAAAGAGGAAGAAAGGAAAAGACAGAAGACTAATGTAAGTCAATGATTTTCCAAGACAAAATTATCACAGTCCCACAATCAATAAAGAAGATCACACTGGCTAAAATTTCTTCCAGACTCTGTGGCAAAGTGCAGGCTCCAATGAGAAATAAAAAAGCACCATACAATAGAGGTAGGGGGAAGCAGACCAGAGCTGATAAAAAATGGAAAGCTATGAAGTCTGGGAAATTGGTAGTGCATGATAAAAATATCACTGAAAACAAGTACAAAGACCTTCTTCTACTGGACCAGAGGACAAAGATCTCACGGTGGAGAAGCAGACAACAGCAGGAGGGAGATTCCTCCAGTCTCTCTCCCCCACAGTATCCAGAGGAGCTGGAAGGGAGGATATGCCAGACTGCCTGCACTCCAGTTGTAGTGCTCTCTGCTTTGGGGATTTTCTATGCTCTGGTCCTGCTGTGCATGTGAACTCTGGAGGCTTCCTTTGCTTTGATCCCTGTTGTTCTTCGTTGGAGCCAGGAGAGAACAACAAATTTCCCCATAGAGAGGCTCAGTCTCCTCAAGAGATGGGAGCTTGTCATTTACATCCCCAGCCAGGGACCTGTTCTCCTTTGAAAACAGAAAAGCTGAGGTCTTGATTCACTGTGTTGTTACAGCATGGTATTTTATGTACTACTCTGCCATACCCTTTGTCTACCAACCACATAATTAAGGGCAAGGAATGATAGCTGTAAGACATAAGCTGTGTAAAGACCTTCAGTTTCATTGCTGCCTTTACAGTGTATGCCCCACTCAGCCTCTCATGAAATGGTTCTGAGCACTGTAACATAGCCCATGACTGCCAAAACATGGATATCTATTAAAGTAATTTATTTAAAACACAGCTTTTTGCTTCCCTTTTGATCCCCGTGTCATAACATTACACAGAATATGCATTAACCACCTTCTCCATATGCTTTTAGTTTGGCAATGAGATGAAGAAGTCTTTCATTCACCCTGTTAGTCCCATATCATAAGTATGTGCACAGAAACAAGGCACACCAGGGTTCTGGGTAATTCTGCATTTAAAAATCAAATACCCAAGCAGGTGTTTCCTGCAGGAGGCACTGCCCACTCAGAAGCTCTGAGCAGCTCTTCCCCAAGATTCTGCAGTCAGTGACAGGCCCACACTTGCAGCAGTCACCTCCTGGTGTCTAAATGCTGAAGGATATTAGGGCATCATCAAGGGATTTGTTAGTTATAGGCTTGGGGCAGGAATTATTGTGACAGTTGCATTTCCCAGTGGCCTTCAACTGTGAGACAAAGTCACCAGCCAGGTCCCCAGTCCTCATTTATGGCCAACACAACTCCATCTTCCCTGGAGGCTAAGTCTCACAACAGACCTAGTCACAGTGGCCTCGTACAGCCTTCTTGCCCAGCAGGTTCCTGCTGCCCAGCCCTATACAGGTGGCTTGTGAGACCATGCAGGGAGTGGCACAGACATCCTGACACCACCACCAGTGTTCATACTAACCTTTAGACCCCCTAAAACACTGTTTTAAAACCTGTTCTTGATTTTGCCAAGAGTTTGATTTAACTTTGTAGTGACAAGTGCAATGCATCAAAGGACTCCTCTGTGAACAGTCAAGCTTAGCTCTGTTACATTTTCTCTTCTCTCTCCTGAAAGAGAGAGAAAAGGTATCAGAGTCAGAGACTTCCACACCAGATGCATTGCTTATCTGTCCGTGTAATAGGCTGTTGGATACTGGATCAGCTCTTGATAATACTTGAATAGATTTTCCATCCCACACCTGAAAGGTTCTTGGGATGAGTCATCTGAGTAGATATCGACTTCTCAGGTGCTGTGAATACAGCTGCAATATAAACCAGCAGTGATCTAGTTTGAGAAAATAGCCATCCTTCCTGTCCAGGAATGAATCTTTAAACAACAAAGTAATCAGGTTTTTTTATCGGCCGATGTAAACATGTTTTCCTGAAAGAGCTATACTTAGTGGGCATTCCTTATGACACCTTCCACTAAGGCATTCTTCTGCCTAAAACTATGGAAAATGCAAAAAGGTAGAGCATTAAAAAGGTGTGAGGAAGGCAAACCAAAGAAGGATGAATTCAAGATGCCATTAATGGTTGCTGGAAATAAATCCCAGAGAAGGCACATTTCAGTCTCTCTTCAGATGTAATAGAGAAAGCTGAAGCTAAGTAAGAAGGTTCTGTGTGCTCTTTGGTTTCTGACTGGCATTTTGGAAAGCAAGAACTCCTCCATTTGTCTATGAATTGAACTGTATCAGAGGGTACCTGAAACCATCACCTGTGCCTCCTCCTGTCCTGTACTCACCACAGAACTGAAACACAGCTGCTGGCCAGAGTTTCTTAGACAGGTAAAGCTAACCAGGTTAAAATGAAAAGGAAGCTGTTTGTTGACCTTCTGACTGCTGCTGAAGACCATACAATCCTGCTGACACCAGCTTGACAGGAGAGCTCTTCTATATGCAGTACCAGAATATTTGCACTCTACATTCACAGGGCTGCTCTCATATTTGCTGAAGAAAATCTGATGTGAGCTTATTCCATCCCCAGCCCTGAGGCAGGAAACAAATATCTAGAGGCAGAGGTGGGAACTGTAACTATCTTTGCTATTCATGTGCATAGCTGCATCCTCTGTAACGGCAGCAGTGCTTGGTTCAAGGAGCCTGCCCTCAGCCAAATGATGAGGATTTTGTACAGAGTTTGAGCAGACAGAAGACAAACTTGGAAATTCTGAGACGAGAAACTCTTTTCTCCACTCTCCTTTGAAAAGTCAATATTTCCAGTTGATAATACCTGCATAGATGAGGGGAAGCAGTATGGTAAGTAGAAGTATTTCTCAAAGGAGGGAAGAATGAGTGAAAAGCAGATAAGTGATTTTTAATATAACATTCTTTTCCTTTGCAGGTCCTATATCCATTTGACAGACCAAGGCTTGAACAATGTAACTTCTAACATGGAAAGCTGCACCACCAATCTGACAATATTCATGGCAGCATTTTCCCAGACATTTGTAAGAACAGCCCAGTGCATGTTTTGCATTAGGACTGAATAACAAAAAAGTTAGGGTTGCTGTGGTTAAAGCTCTGATTCTCAGCTTAAGAGCACAGCAGAAACATAGGAAAACAAACCCAAATGTTTCCAAGAGCTGCCCACTTCACAGCCTTTGCCAGGATTGCTGTGGCAGTCAGGAGGAAGCACAGTGACTTTCCCTGGACTGCAAATCATAGAATCATAGAATAGTTCGGGTTGGAAAGGAACTTAAAGATTGTCGACTTCCTAGGCAGGGACACCTCGCACTAGATCAGGCTGCTCAGTGCCTTGTCCAGCCTGGCCTTAAACACCTCCGGAGAGGGGGCATCCACAACCTGTCTGGGCAACCTGTTCCAGTGTTCCACTACCTTCACCATAAAGAATTTCTTTCTTATATCTAGCCTGAATCTACCCCCTCCTAATTTACATCCATTATTTCTAGTCCTTCCATCACATACCTTATTAAAAGCCCTACCCCTGCCTTTCTGTATTGATAAGCTACTATGGTCAGTTAGAGACAGGAGGGGCTCTAATCTGTTAGTCACCTCCTCAAATCATTTGTTAATCATCCTCTCAAATAGCCTGGGTCTGTACTAACCCTCCTGTGTGTCCCATATGCCCTTGCTCTGGTGCGCATTAATATAATTTTCCAAGCCAAAAGCAGCTGGTGGAACTAGATGCCATCCAGCTTTACACCTGCTGGTCCCCATCCAGTTCACTAAAGAGGTCAGTGCCTTTGTATGGGAGGACAGTGGAGACTCCCGTACTGGTAACTGAGGTGCCAATGAAACTCAGGTAATTCAAGCCCCTCTCTCCATATTATTCAGCCCCACTCAGGCTGGTGCAAACCAGCAGACCTTGCAGGGTAAGAACAATACAATTGGCATCACAGCATGTCTTCTTTAACCAAGACTGCTGGAAATAAGATTTACAGCAACTTTATTCCTTTGCCCTACAGGCTGGCACTATCATAAATTTAAAAATAATGAATTTCATTTTCCACACAAAGGAGTGCAGAGGACAAAGATTTTGCATTTACATGAACATTTGGAGAGTTTTCATAGCAAACACAAAATCCAATTTCCTTCCAGTTTTTCAGCAACAAAAAATCCCTCATCCACAAATGAGAGATCATGAGGGCTGATGACTGATGGAAGGAACTGGAGCAGTCTCCAGCATGAGCAGCACAAGAGGCACTGCCTACTTTGCTCACACAGGAACAACAGATGCAGGCTTGCACCATACCTGTGCTGCAGGGATGAGGGCTTGTGCTGTGTCATGTTTTAGGTATCTAGAGAGCTCCTGGTTGTCCTGGACAGTGGTTGCTGCACAGGTATTATTCTTCCAGCAGGTAACTTGCTTGCACCAACTTAAAAGCATTTTCAGAGTGATTTTGCCCCATCATTTTTCCCACCTGGTTTTATTTGTGTCACTCCTTTACTTTTTTATTGCACATGTTTTTTTCCCCCTTAAATAATCTGTTGTATGGTGCACCATTCTGAATTCTGATGCCTTCTAGACATCACATTTCCTTTTCCTAAAGCTGCTGCTGACACTGCTTACTGCTCCTGTTTATGCCTAATGCTATCAGCTGCACAGTAGTTACTTCAGATATACAATGGTTCCTTGAACACGTGTGGCAGTTATGTTCTTCTGTGTATGCTGCTCATATAGTAATTAAAATTTTGCAGCTTTCCTCCAGCCAGATGATGGGACTCATATCTTTTTTGGACAAAGCATCTTTTTGTTGTTTTTTAGTAAGGATCACTTTTTAATAACTGCATGAGAAGAGAAAATTGCCAAGTACCACAAACATAGGAAAAGGTGGACAGAAAGCTTGCAGAGATTAGCAGAGCTCTGGAAGTTTTCCAGAGAAAAGCTGTGAGTTTGCTCACTCATAGAAGAGGTGACAAAGGTGAATGGTGGAGAGGAAGGTTGTTTTTCCCATAGGGCTGCCTTCCTGTGTTGACTTTCACATGCACACACAGGATGGCTAAGTCATGGCTTACTATGTCTCTGAAACACAGTGGTGTGCCAGTACACTGCCCTGCTGCTCTGACCCATCCTGGTGCTGTGACTCCAGTTCTGCATGCACCAGAAACCTCTACATGTGGTCACATTATGAGTAAAGGCACTTCAAGGCTATGGCTGGTGACAGTCCCTAGCCCTATACTCTCTCCTGTTGCATTATGGACATCTGTAGCATCACAAAGGGGCCTGGCCTCCTCAAGCATCCTCCAGTGGGGTTGCTTGCAGTGGGGGAGAGGTGGCTGTGGGAGCCTGCCACAGGTGGTGGAAGGCCTCTCAGTTTACAAACAAACCCTGAGCCCTACATAGGACATAAAGAATGATGCTGAAATGCTGCCCAGCACAAAGATTGTGCAGCAAGAGAGGAAACTACAAAGCATTTTCAGAGAGAAACAATCTAGCCAGATGATGGTCACATGAAAGCGATCCTGAATTTCCCTCTTGGTACAAATTTTCTCATACACTGTTTACAAAGCAATGATGAAAGAAATAATTTAAGAGCCTCTGAGCCAGTCACCACTGACCAGAGCTCAGCATCGCAGTTGGGGCCACCACAAGAATGAAAGGAAAATAGTCCAACTTTCCCTGGTCCTTGCTTTCAGAGCAAATATGCCGCAGCAGGGATGGGGTGAAGTGGCAGCATCTGTCTGTCAATCTGCAAACTTCAACAGAATGGTTCTTAAACTTCTCATTGCTTGGTGAACTACCTGAACTACCCTGAATTCCCAGGCTGTGCACAGGCTTCTCCTTCCCAGACCAGTCACTGACCACACAGACTGTCCTCAATGCCATGGGATGAGGAGAGAAGCAAAGAGATGACATCTTCTGTGCTGGTGGCTGGTCTGCACTTCTTCATCCTGAGTGCTGGATAATTTGAATTAAACAGAAGGAGTAAGGGGAAACGTGTTGGAAGGGAGGGGAGCTGGAGTGGGAATGGGCATGGAGATCCCTGCACAATGGCTGCAGGCTTGACAGGACACCAAAAAGAAGGCCACCTCAAAGATATTGTTAACCTCCATCTCATTATACCCCAAAGAATGACCTAGTGATAGCTCATAAATAGTGAGAAGTGATAAGAAGTACAGAAAGTGCAAAAATGAATGCCAGGGGGAGAAAAGTGTTTTATAACATTTTGCAGAGGGTAAAAGAGTGCAGCTAAAAATCCCAAACAAACCAGGGATGGCATGAACAACAGGGAGAAATGAGCTGGGAGAGTGAGTTACCTTGCAAATCCCAAGGACAAGAAGAACTTAGGGTCAGCATCTGGGAGTCCAGCAGCCAAGAGACACACTTGAGGGTTGGCACCATCTCCTAGTGATATTCCAGGCAATGACGCTGCCAGAAACCTAGCATAACTACTGAGAGGGAAATAATCATCCATCCCCTGGGGCAAAGGGAGAAGCAGCAACTGTAAATCATGTCGAGCAAATCCATCAGTTGTCATAGGAGTCTCCAGGCACTGTTGAAGGAAATGTAGCTGGAGAGAGGCAGCTTGTGTCAAAAAGCCCAGCAGGAGTGAAAAAAATGAGCTGAGAAAGGCATGCTTGTGATGTGGCGGGTAGAAGATTGAAGGCTTTGCTTATTTGGGGTGACTGGCTTGGCTGGTGGCTCTGCAGGCTGAGTGGAAGTACACTGCAAAAGGCAGTGCTGTGTCTAACTGGAATGAGTGTTTGACAAGACTGCAACACAAGGACACTAGTAACAGGCTGG
Source organism: Turnix velox (assembly GCA_013400935.1). Taxonomy (NCBI): domain Eukaryota; kingdom Metazoa; phylum Chordata; class Aves; order Charadriiformes; family Turnicidae; genus Turnix; species Turnix velox. Next base: position 17,714 of record VZTY01030656.1, on the reverse strand, counting down.
GTGATAATTTAATTTGTTCTCTGGTGATGGGTACATGGGTTTTCTCTGTTTACCGGGGTTTGCTCACAGTCATAAGGAGATTTACAAGCTGTGAACATCTGCAGTTTTGAATTTCTTTTACAGTTACAGGAGGCTTTTCAGATTAGTGCTACCTGAGAATTGACAGTTTAAAGATTTTCTGCTCAGAAATCTTTCTGGGTATTAAGAAGGGAGGTGCACTGCAGGATGGAAGAAGTGCTGCTTTCCTGGACTGTCTTCATCATTCCCACATGCACAACAATCCCACTGATATTGGACAAGCTTTTATGTCATCTCTGAAGCTGTTATGACATCTTTTCTGTGTCACCTACAAAGCTCACTGAGCCCCATCAAGAGTATTGTGTCCAGTTCTGGAGTCCTCAGCATAAGAAGAGAAGGCTTAGGGAGGACGTCAAAGTAGCTTCTCAATACCTGAAGGAGGCCTGCAGAAAGGCAGGGGTAGGATTTTTTAATCAGATATGTGATGGAAGTACTAGAAATAATGGATATAAATTGGAAGAGAGTAGATTCAGGCTAGATATAAGAAGGAAATTCTTTATTGTGAGGGTAGTGAAACACTGGAACAGGCTGCCCAGAGAGGTTGTGGATGTCCCCTCCCTGGGGGTGTTTAAGGCCAGGCTGGACAAGCCACTGAGCAGCCTGATGAAGTGGGAGGTGTCCCTGCCTATGGCAGGGGGTTTGGAACTTGATGATCTTTAAGGTCCCTTCCAACCTGAACTATTCTATGCTTCTATTCTATGATTCTACCTAATGCTCTCTTGGTGATCTGAGGACAGATCCATCTCAAACTAAGTTCACCCATCTGCCCCTGGAGTGGGTCATGTTGATTTTCTTCAGCTGATGTAACTCCAAAAATGGGTATCATCCATGGAGAAATATCCACAGGCCTCCTGTTGATGGGGAGATAGTGACTAGGTTCACCTTAGCACAAAGTAACCCCCTTGGCTGCTGTCCTTTCTGTTTGTAATGGCTTTTCATCTGGTAATATGATTAAGCACCGAGACATTGCACTGGGAAAATAGATAACAATATCCTCTCCTCTTCTATGTTGCTGCTGAAATTGTTCAGTGATTGAAATGAGTCTTTTGGTTATTGTTTCCTATCGTTTGACAGCACTGGTTTGATAAGTTATATTGAAATCATTGGAGTAAACCAATTTATATCAAGTAATGATGAGGCCTGCTATTGTTCTGGAATGATTTGCACCACGATAATTTCTAAAGCATTTGGATGCAATGTTTAATTAATTCTGGTGAGTGATCCAAACTCCTGTCAATTGCTACTAACCTGAGACAGGGCTATTTGTATAATTTTAGTGTAATCGTCTTCTCCCCTGCATTAATTAACACATGACAGCATTACACTGACAGCTTCTTAACACTTCTGTAACATTTCTTCCAAATCTCTCTCATGTCCCTCTGGACAGCATGGCAAGAAAAAAAAAAGTACTTTCTTTCAAAGCCCTTCATTTTTTTACCATTGCATTTCTCTCTGTATGCCAAAGCCAGTTGGTCCCTGCCTTGCTGAAAGAATGATGAAGAAGCTATGAGGGTTCATCAGCCTACAAATTCATCATGAGATCCAGAAACCACAAACAGTATTAATAGTTACAGGAGTTCCTAGGGCAAGGCATACATTCGGATGAGAAATAACTCTGCAGGGCAATTAGGTAATTTACTTTTTTTGAGTAGTACTGAAGTTGGTCCATGCTCTGCTGCTATAAGGACACCATATTTTTCATATCAAGAGTTAATACAGCTGCAATTACTGGAAAACATCTTTCGGTCTGTGGGTTTGTTTCTCATCATCTTTGTTTCTTCCTCTGTATTTCATGAATTTCCAGAAGTATTACTGGGCTTTTATTTTGCTTTCCCCTCTCTAATAGTTAAGTCACTGCTGTAGCTTATAAAAACAGCTCTCCAGAGATCACCTGCCTCATCCTCTGCCACAAAAACAGAACCTGTCCTTAAGTCATAACTCTGCCACTACAAAAATATCAATGTAATTTTGAAGATGTAGATGGAGGCTTTGGAAGAGGTTGCTCACAATTCACTGCTCAAAAATGTCTCACATTTGACTGATGTGTCTTTGAGTCTCAGCCATGCCTGCATGCTCACATCTGAAATGAAGAGCAGCCTCCAAAGCCTGGGATGTGCAGCAGTTGTTTCTCCAACACCCTTTAACCTCCCAGTTCTTTGGCTGGCACACAATTTTCTGAGTCACTGGTACTTGTGCTTCTTGCCCTTGCACAGTGATTATCATTTCTCAAATCATCAGTAGTCCTTCCTCTCCTGCTGCCTCTTTGTCTTAAAATAGCCAGCAGAGCTCTGCACCCTGCAGAGAGGATGACTTTGCTCTTAAACTATTTCCATGGCATGCAGGTAAACAAAAACAGTAATGGGTATCTAAATAGAAGTTCTCACAATAATCTTTTCAGGTTGCTGTGTTTCTTTTTGGGTTATTATAATGTGGATATATGATATATGTCAAGTTTTTATTAACTTGGTTAAGACCAACCACAATGCTATGGCCTTGCCATCTCCTGGCCAATGACTTGGACTGATGCCTTCATTAAGCACAGCTCCTGAGTCATGAGGCATTCAGAATTTTTGTAAAAATTAAGTACTTGATGAAAGAAAACTACTTGATTAAGAAGTTCTTCAGCATGAAGGTAGTGAGACATTGGAACAGATTGACCAGAAAGGAGGTAGAGGCCCTATCCCTGGAGAGGCTTGATGAGGCTCTGAGCAACCTGATCTAGTGCAGGATGTCCCTGCTCACTGCAGTGGGGTTGGACTAGATGACCTTTCAAGGTCCCTTGCAACTGTATGATTCTATGAAACTAACTGTTTAAGCCTTGCTTAAACTTCCACTGAACAACACTAATGAGGAGTGTCAAAAGATCTTATTTAGAAAATTTTACAGACTCATCTTGTGCCTGGAATTATTCAGTATAAGTTGCACAAAGCAAAAATGTTTGACTAGCTATTCCCCAAGTGTTTCTTCATAGAACAGTTTTTCTATTTCCACAACTCACTGGTATTTTTTAATGCAACACACTAGAGCTTTCTGCCCCTTCTGACATGACTCCTAAAATGCCACCTTGGAGTTCACTTTGTATTTCATCTCACCATTGAATTGAATTCTTACCACATAATGCTCTGTGGACCAGCAAACATATTTTAATAGTAAAAAAAAATTCATGAGGGTCTACAAACAATATTCATTAAAACCCCTCAATATTCTGTGTAAAAACTAGCCTGTAACAGATATCCACCATTGTAAAGCTACTGATGAAAAAACCCCAAATGTGAGTATAGAATGTGTATGATAGAGGAAAAAGTAACTGAGTGGATGAGTATCTGGGAAGTGCAGCCTTGTTATTAAAACACAGGACTGGGAGATGGATGTCCACCTTGTATTTCCAGCCTGCCACAGGTTTCTCATATGACTGTTGACAAATTGTTTGTGGTATATTCTTAAAACTGGGCGGCAACTTTTGGATGGCATGTTATGAAGACTGACACTTCTTCCTGGCTCCCAAGGCACCAACACTAACTTTAATCTTGAAAACCTGAAGTGGAGGCTCTATTAGCTTTGCCTGTACTGCTCTGAAAGATCAGTCTCCAGAACTGGCTCCGGCATAGCATGCCCAGCTTCCTGCCCATCAAGATCCATGTGGCCAAGTGCTGACAGTCTGCCCAGGAGGCACTGCCAGGAGGGTTTAGACATGCTCCTGCTTTGTCTGCCTGGACCTGTCAAAACAGATCTGTTGGTTTTACTCCATGTTCAACGGGCCTGATCCACCTGCCGCTGCCCAGAGCCAAGGCTCAGAGCTCCAGCACGGTATCTCCCCAGCTCACACACATGCAATAGCAAGATGTCCAACATGGCTGGTCTGGAAGTAAAGACTAGGGAACAATGGTAATCTTAAACTGAGGTCCTTCTGCTATACGCTTTGATCATATCAAGGGGGTATAAATGAATAAGTAGACACTGGTATCATAAACCAGACAATGAAATTTAAAGACTATTTCCAACCTTGATCTGTGTCTCAGTTCCTTGCTGGTACAAGGGGGTTGGTCAAACTAATAAGATCTCAGGCTGCTTCAAAAACCACTAATTTTTGTGAAGTATCCAAATACCAAAGAGTTCCAGAGAAATCTGTATTCCAAGCAGGGCTTAAGGATGGGCATTGAATAAGACACAGGACTCTTCCACTGAAGAATAAGGATAGAAGAGATTATTGATTAGCTGCTCGTTAATTGAGCATCATCCTTTCTGGGTGCTAAATGAGGCAGGGGACAAGAGGAAACAATGTGTGCAATTATGGTCTGTCTTCCAATGCATATGCATAGAGGGGCCTGAATTGCACAAACAATATTAATGCTGAAATTTCCTGGCAGTTGAATGCTAGGTTTACAGCTACTTTTCTAATATACTTTATTAGACAGCAATTTCTCTCTTCTAGTCTTGTACTCTGCAGCATCATTTGGATGAAAGGAATGGAAACAAAAAGGAGATAGCACAGAATTGCTATTTGAGAACATCTCAAATACCAAGTCTCCTCCACTTTATATTGGTGGGAAATATAGCATCAAACACATGAGAATGGGGTCATTGGCATCCCACACTGGGAAGCCAAGAACTGGGGACTCCCAGAATCACAGTTCATAATTCAGATTGGGACTTGACTGTGACTCTATTTTCTCAGTTAGACAGTAACAATGGTGAATCAATCTTTTCTTTTTCTTTCTTCTTTTTTTTTTTTGTGACACCATTGATTAAGAACCTGGGAAGAGCAGGTCTTTGCAGTTTGCAGCTGAGCACCTGATTTCTCAGTCTTCATTCCATCATAATTACCATTGATTGACTGGTCACATTACCTGCAGTGCATGCAGCTAGTGCACATGTGCCAGAAAGAGCAGAACAAGACAAAGCAAAACAATCTGATTTATCTACAAGTAGGCATATCCTGCTTAGACAACACTCTTGCATGCTGCCATTGACTAAGGAAAAAAAATAATGCAGTCATGTCAGATATATATAAATTTCAGCTCAGAAATTTCCTCCAGGAAGAGTAGGAGAGAAAAGAAATGAGAAAGCAACAATCTAAGAAAGGAGGAGATAATTTACAAGAGATGGGCAGTTCATATATCTGTAAGAATGGACAGATGCAGTCAAATGGTCCCAGTGATACAGCACAATAGTCTATTGTCTTGGCACCCACAAAACAGCCTCTCACAGTATATGCTTAGAGAGCCAGATGTTCATTATTAAACACTGTCCTGTGCTCCCTCTTGTATTTCTATGCCAGCCCCATTCTGCTGCTGCTCCTACCTGGATTAAGCCATGGTGGTGACTAATCCTGGAAGAGCACAATAGGAATCACCTGCCCAACAGCAGTTTTTTCAGCTCTACACTACATTAAATTCTGATTCCCACTGATGCCCATCTAGGTGCACTGAGCCTGAGAAGCACTAACATGTGCTGTCAGGACAGATCTCTCCATCTTGTACTTGTCTTGACAGACAGGTCTGCACAGTGAGGAGGTCTAGGCTCTTGCCTCTGTTAATAGGATCACCTACTCCTAGACTTCAGGAAAATCATGGCTTGCAGTTTCTCTTTAATATCTTGGGAACCTAAGAAATCTGATAGGGGAACTACCAGCTGAGAGAGTCATACTTAAATGAGCACAAGGTAGTTATGATTTTCTTTACAAGAAAGCTTATGATTTTAAAGCACTTTTTTGCTTGACTGCTGTGCAGCATCATAAAACCATAATTGGTTTGACCTGTTATCAAATGTGCAAAATAATTTAGATCCAGGCAAGACTTTTTGCAAAGTATAGGATGTAGAACTTTCCCCCACTGTCCATCCAAAGGACAGCTGCATGGTAAGGGTAAGCATGGTCAGGGTGGCTTTATTTACATCTGGGCTCAGTGAGTAGAGTTCGAATTTGAACTTCCCAAAAGCCACAATCTGATGAAGAAGATGTAGGGCTGTCTGTGTTAGGTACTGTGAACCTTCCTCTTTCTGAGCTGTGGTTAAAAATACGCCTAAGAATCCCTCACTGAACGAGGGTAACCTGGGATGTAAAAATGGTAAATCCAAGCAGTTTTAAGCACATATGTTTTTTGTTTACTTTCTGTCTTTTATTCAGTTTGGGCAGTGAACAGAGAACAATTAGTTTCTCTTGGCTCCAAGTCAGCCTTTTCCTCTGCTAGCAGAGGGATGTGGTGTTTGCACTAAAAGGCACAATGTAAAACTTTGGCTAGAAGAGACAGAGCTGTTAATCCAAAGGAAAGCAATAACTTTTTAAATAAGTATCTATCCCCCAAACTGGCTACTTGCCCTTAGAGAATTAACCTTTTGCAGGTACCCTCTGTGGGAGAGATCTGGAAGGGTAACAGGATAATAGAAGCAAGTCCTCATAAAGTCACCCAGTCATACCTGTACACAGGCAGCACTTTTAACTGTTCCTAGTAGACAGTTTTTTCTCAAAAAATACAGTGCTGGGGAGATGACAGCCTCTTCTAGCAGCTTTCTGCAGTGTTCCTTTATCTTCTATTGGAAAGCCAGGTTAGGATGTCAGACCGGTATTGTCCTGTACCCAGAGACTGGCTTTTCCTCCTCCCCTTTGCAGCTCTCTCTGAAATATTTCATGTTTGTTCACTGAGTTACTGGACTTAAAAATTTCTTGTTCAGTGATCTGTTTTGCATAGAAATAAATCATTCTCTTCCTCTAATCCTCTGCTGTTTCCTCCCCTCTTGTCATTGGGCAGCAGGGCTGGATTCAGGTGGGATCATTGGGTGGGAGAAATCCTGTCTGTGCTCCCAGACACCCTCAAGCACATTGCAGTCCTGCCAGGCTCTTCTTCTATGGTGCTTTACAAAAAAATGCACAGAAGAAAATCTAAGGTCCCAAGGGATGTGGCATGAGCTGGTGGCAGACATATGTCTCTCCTTTCTGAGGCTCCATCTAAAATAAAACACCAAAACCCCCATGCAGGCAGCCTTTGGCTGATGGTGAACATAGAATGAAGTCAGGCCACACAGAGCATCTGTGAAAAATTGTGATTTACCAAACAAGAGAAATAGAAAACAAATTTCATGCTGCAGATAAAGACTGGCTGAAACAAAAAGCTGTCTGAGGGCAGAAATCAGAAGTTTTGAAGATCTAATGTTATTGAAGCATGATGGTGCATTTGGGAGTAACTGTCTCATTTCAGTGATTCATAATGAAGAAAGGAGTGGTTATAATATATGGGAGGGAATACATCCACCCTCTTAACCATAACAAGACAAATGATTTTCCCAAAATTCATGCCACTTATGGCTGTAACTGAGGAAGAACGGGAGCATATGGTCCAAGCATGTGTTCTGAAGCACATCCTCTTGTGAACGCACCACAGGCTATGATTAAGGGTCTGAAAGTGTTTGTGAACAGGAAAATTACATGTGATTGGTGTGGCTGCATCCTCCTGCTTCTGCTTTGAAAAAGGATTTGCAGAGTAATACCAGTGCTGTGCAGCTTCCCTGCGTAGTTTCTAATGCAATATATCTCTTAGATTTCTTTTTTCAGTTTTAGATGTATGGGTCTGTAGGGGGTTACCTTCCTCGTGTTCAATGGCATTTTTCATGGTGCAGAATGACACCTACATTAATTCAAAAGCACTTGCAGAGGGATATTCAAGGGATGCCAAACAGAAAGGCCTAGAACAAACTGGATTGTTGGTTTATCCAAATCCAGCCCCTGCTCTCCTGCCTAAAGTGCAGTCCTGGAAGTGAGAAGGAAGCTGAGCCAGCAATGCAAGGCTGAGAAAGAAAACAGAGGGAAAATGACTGATCAGCCACATGAAGCAGGCAAATAAAGTGCTTCTAGGGGAAGTACTCCAGAGCAAATACCACCTCTGAGCTAATCCCTCACCCCTCCTGGAGCCCAAAGCAGAGCAGCATTGGCATTGCCAGGCTGGCTTTGGACACCTCAAGCCCTCTCTGCACCTCTCTTTCCCTGGAGAGGCTGATCCTCTGGCTGCTGATCAGAATGCTGTGCTAAGAGCTTATTTTCATACTGTAGAGCTTGCACCTACCCCTAATTCTTCTTATGATGATGCCCTGCATACTTCCACAGTCCTCTGACTGCCAGTTCCTCCCTCTGGCAGCATATTGCTACCCCTCCCTGCCAAAGTTCATGAACTACATACATTTCAGTCTTTTGGCATTTCCTATAGAAACTGGCCCCTTCAGGCCTGTTTTTGTTGGCACCTTCCTCCGTGTTTCTCATCCACTGCCGAGCAGACACATGCACTGCAGGTTCAAGAGCAGCAGCAAGACCCTGAGAAAGGAAGGAGTGCTGGTGTCCCCAGCCAAGCTGCTGAATGCCCGGGGCTCAATGTGGTAATGCTAGAAGGAAGTGGGAAGCTGGCTGCTCAGCCTGATGAGGTTTGCTGCTGTGAGGGGAATCCCTCACTGCTGGCATGCTTCTCCTTAGGATTTACCACAGTCCTTGGGCTGGGACCACTGGTGGGTTTCATATCTGGTTGTGTGAGGTCTTTCAAGAGGTGGAGGAGAAGAGGCTGGCCCTGTCTGGCCAGGGATAGGTTAAGGAATTGGGAGAGGTCCATCTGCCCCAGTAGCAACAAGGCTAGTACCTGGGAAACATGCCTGAGTAACTTGGTATTAACTGGGGAGGTGAATCTCCTGAGAACATGCCAACAGCATGCCTCATGGCAAAGCCTACAGATTCTCCTTGTCAGTAGAGGAGTGAAAAAAAGCAGAACCTAATAGTGCACCTACTAAGAGCTGGGGAATGTGGATATATTTGCATTCAGGTAGGAAATACTATAAAAAAATCTCTGAGGAAAGCATTTTTCCTCAATTTCTTGTCTTTCACACCTCCATTAACTCCCTCTATCTGCTTCCTGGTGAACACTGGGTTTTGGAAGCTCCTTCTCAGGCAAAGAAAAGATGTTGGAAGTTCTCCATCAAGCAACTTAGATGTATTCTCTCTTTGAAACTCCTTGTGGGGTGCTACAAGAGAAGCTCCACTTTGCTGAAATGAGATGTCCAAGAGCTATTTCACTTGAAAAGGACCATTGTAAACTGAGCATCCCCATTTTGGAAAGTCATTTACAACCAAGTGGTAAGGAACTTTTCAAGTGTCCTTGTAAATGTATTTTTGCCTGCTAGCCCTCTTAATAATCTTAGTGTCACCTTGGTGGCAAAAGACAAAAGGTGAATTCAGCACCTCAAAGGTCAGGCAAGAAATTTGGAAGCAAACCTGGATGTTCTGTAATGACATTTCTTTGTTGAACTACATATAGGAAGAGTATATACACAATGTATACCATAACCCATGTGCACTGGTTGGCCAACACGAGCTATCTGTGCTTGGGGCTTGAGGCCAACTGAGAAGATGACTGTGCAAAGGAAGCTCAGGTCCAAGGGCAGAGTCCTGGGGGCTCAGTGCCTCTGGGCAGAGCTCCAGGTGCTGGCACAGAGCAGTTGCCTGGGACAAATCAGGCTGTGCCATCTGCCTTGGAGAGCTGCAGAGCTGAGCTGGAGGACAAGGGAGGAAGACACCAGAAGGACTTTCTTATAGAATCATAGAATAGTTTNCACCCTCACTGTAAAGAATTTCTTTCTTATGTCTAGTCTAAATCTATCCCCCTCCAATTTACATCCATTGTTTCTAGTCCTCCCATCCAATATTATGTTAAAAATTCCTTCCCCTGACTTTCTGTAGGACCCTCTCAGGTATTGATAAGTTACTATGAGGTCCCCTCTGAGCCTTCTCTTCTCCAGGCTGAACAACCCCAACTCCTTCAGCCTGTCCTCATAGGGCAGTTGCTCCAACCCTTCGTGGCCCCTCTCTGGACCCTCTCCAATAGCTCAATATCCTTCCTGTGTTGAGGGCTCCAGAACTGGACGCAATACTCCAGGTGTGGTCTCACCAGTGCTGAGTAGAGGGGTAAAATCACCTCTCTTGACCTGCTGGTCACACTCCTCTTGATGCAACCCAGGATTTGGTTGGCCTTCTTGGCTGCGAGTGCACACTGCTGGCTCATGTTGAGTATGCAGGCCCTAGGGAGATCAGGTGAGCTGCAAAAATCATTTGAAGGTTTTCCTCATTTTTTTTTTCCAGGGGTGTCTGAAAAGGAGACAGAGTGTCTTTGAAGGTCACAGGAAGAACCAGAGAAAGCACTGGAATAAGTCCAGCCCAAATCATGACAGATTGATATCTTCACCAGGGTCAGTGCCCCAAGCAAAAGGATGGCAGCATCCACTTGTCTCAAAATAAATGTTTCAGGGCAGCTGAAGATTCAGATTTGGGGTCCCTTGCAAAGATGTATTTAGCTGTTCTCCCAACCATTCTTCTAAGTAGAAACTCAATTTCTGAAGACATCATGATCCCTTTTTTGCTGAAAAGTTAAAACAGTTCCCAAGCATAGTAAGATCTGCCAGCAAGATGACTTGTCTGCCACTCTAGGTACATCTACATAAAGGCTTCTGTTATTAAAAAGGAAAAGCAAAGCCCTAACAGTGCTGTGATACTGCTTGACATTTCTGAAGTTGACATGTTCTGATGTGGTCATGGCAGCCTTGTTCAGAGCAAGGTTATGGCTGGGTTTTGTGTTGGTTTAATTGCTGTGCAAGAGGAGACTGTGAGCCAAGAGTGAGTAACTGTGGCATCCACACATCAGGTGCAGGAATTGTATCACTTGTGCTAAACTAGGTTGTCCTTTATTACCATCCTGGGCACAAACACCTTCTCTTGAGTGCTTAGTCCTTGATTAGGATAAAAGTGTCTGAGAGCTGTGCCCATATGTTTCCTTGCCATATGGGATTAGCAATTGGTATAAAATAGCCTTATATCAGGCTAATTTCCTCCACTCTGCCTTTTTAAGTAGTTAAAGCAGCAGACTCCTGTGCATAGGCAAGACTTGACATTCTTTTCATACTTGGAAGGTTTTACCCACAGCTCTAAAGGCCAGACATTTTGTCTTTTTTTTCCCCTTTGTTAAATGAAAGTCTGAATCCCAGAGTAGAATCTCAGCAGCTTGAGAACTGTGCTGTACATGGGGATCTGAGAGAAAGAGCACTTATGTTATGGATCAGCAAGGAATCATATGACAAAAACCTTTTTGTCATTACAATTGCTTTGTCTTATCTCCACAGCTCCCAGTGGCTAGTGACTGTGCAGGGTATTTTTTTAGTTCATGAGCTAAAGTTTGAGACCACAAACTGCCTTTGAGTAAAATCTAATGTTGGCAATAGTCTTGAGGCACACAACACAGCACTCTTCCACCCACTCCAGTTTTCCCAGAGTAGCCACCACTGCTGCACCCAGATTTGGAACCAGCAGTATGACAGACAGAGATCTGGTTGGCATAAACCCAGCTGAGGGCTAGACCCTCTGCTGTGGGAAGTTGGACAACAGCAATTGGTGGGGCTGTGGTATTTTTTGGAGCCAACACTTGTTACACCCATCAGTTTGGACCAATTACCTTCTGCTTTTTTGAGAATCTGTAGTCTACACTGGATGACAATGTTTTGCTTGGAAAAATTGGTTTGAAAGAGTGAGGCAAGAAATAGGCTTTGTAATTAACTAGATTTCAACTATAACTCTGATTTTTTTGCCATGAAAAAAATGAGTTTTCCTCTGATGACCTTTCAGAGAGCTGAGCTGTGTGAAACCACAGCAGACCAGAAGAGCAGGTCTGCATATGCTTGGAACAAACAGCTGAGACTGAGAGGAAGATCTTGAATAGGGAGGACTGTAAGGAAGACTGCTGGAGCTGATGGTGCAGGCAAGCAAGGCAGAGAAGATGTGGTTGAGGGTGGAGTTGAAGTCGATAAATGATGACAAGTAGGAACAGTCAGTAGTGGAAATGGAGGTCGCATTTCCAAATGCAGGATGTCTACTTACAGATCTTTGTCTATGTGAAGACAACCTGGCAGCCAGAGTGGGAAATGTACAGGCTTCAGACAGCCCAGGTATTTTGGATCTGATTTGTCACCTTCAATGGGAGCTTCCCTGTTGATTCAGTGAGAGATTTCAAGGTGGACTCAGGATGCTGTGACCTGTTGAATATATTCATAAACTCTTGCTCTTTGAATAATAATATTTGTTTCCTAAAACAAAGTAGCATTTAGTGACAAATCCAGAGGATCAGCTATTTCAGATACTGTTAAAAGTCACTCTGTGTTTATGTGTGAAACCACTGGAGTGTTTATACTCAGGCTAGATTTGAATTGACCTACCAAGTCCAAATAGACCAGTAAAACTATGAATCTTGACAGCTCCTTAAGGAAATATAACCACACAATATGAAATCACTGAAGTCCATTCAAAAAGGATGACCAGTAAAAAAAAGGAACTGGAACAATAAAGCACTGTGCTGTCACAGTCTCCCATACAGCTAGCTAGAAAAAACTTATAAAAGCCTGTTAATATGTTGGGTGAGAGGAGATGGGGAAGAAAGTTCAGACTACAGTGGACATGCTAAATATAGAGGAAAGATGAAATGTTCCTAGATCAGGCTAGGTAGCTAAGCAACTAACCTACAAAGTGCCAAGCACAATTCCCCCCAAATTCCTCCAAGAACTGAAATGAACTCTTATAGCTGATCTAAATCCTGAGTCACTGTGAAAATCTCCGATAAAAAGAAGAGGTGGAAACAGAAAATGGCCAATACAAATCCTTTGTATAAGTACATCAAAACCATACTACATAATGAATTAGGTACAGAGAAAAATCCATTATACTGCCAAGAAAAGAAGTAACAAAGGTGAACTCTAAAATTACTTGTGTAAAAGTCCAGATAAATGAATTTTCTAGTCATATAACCATGCTCCAGAAAACACAAGGAAAAGGCTAGAAAAGTCCTTTCAGAAAACTAGATCAATCATTTATCTCAGAAGATTACTTAAAACATCTGAATGTTCTATTGTGGAAAGAAAACATTGTATGAGATATGGTAATTTTTCATTATTTCTTCAGACTCTGAGCTATCTTCTTCAAAAAGCAGGTTTGAGCACATTTTTAGTATATGCTTCCCCACCAGAGTTCCTCTTCCTCAAAGCTCTGCCTGCAGTTCTCTGTGTCACAGTGTGTCATGGCACATGTAGGTTGTGGGTGAATTCACAGCCTGCCTTCTTGCCACAAGAAGAGGGGAGAGGAGGACACAATCGGAAGGCTGAATGACCATCTTTTGAAGCTAAAATTTGTCAGTCTCAGCTAGAGCACTGACAGCATCTCTTGTGCTGATTAAATGTGACACTGGCTGCAATTTTATTTTTGTTAGAAGATGCTGCTATAATAAGCAGGTTGAAGCTATTTCTTTGCCATGCTATTGCACAGCCCTGCAGGAAGTCTTTGCAAGCAAACAGAACTCATTTATGGTGGAGTATGCATGTTCCCTGCACTGCGGAGAAGAAGGAAAATCCTTGCCCCAGTTTGCAGCAAGCACAGTTTTACATTCCTTGAAGCCAACAAAAGTTCTGTTACATCCAAAAAGATACTTAAAATGTGTCATTTCATGCTCAAAAGAACTGACCCAGGGAAGGTGAATTTTCAAAGGAACACATAAAGTTCTGTATTCCCTCATATACATGATGACAACTATGCCTTTACTTCGCATTTCATGAAAAAAATCAAATTCCAGATGTACAAAATGCTTTGGCCAAACCACAAAAGCAAAAAGGAGGCCAACAATGCATTGTTAAGTACATCACATATTCCAGACACAAGCCCTGAATTTAATATTTCACAAATAGTTAGCAAGCTATTTGCCTGAAGATCCATAAAACACCTTCACTTCTGTCCTGCTGCCAGCAGTGAATTGGTTAGCAAATTGTGTCAATTAACTCTGGTTAACATAAATTATATATGCCTGAAGCCAGGAAAATAATGGGACCAGATTTATAGCTACTACCAGCTGGTGCAGCTCTGATGTGCAGTTGACATTCAGTCTCTCACAGAATGAGACACCTACATTTAGGCACCAACAGGTGTGCACTGAAGTCTCCATTTCAGTCCATGCAGATGTAACCAGCACTGACAATAGCTGGATGGTGCTTTGAAATCTACTCTCTATATGGAGTAAAGCTCCACTAGTGCTCACCTGGATGCTTAAATAAAGTTGTCTTACTCCACAGATGAATCTTTCCCCAGTTGAGGGTCTGATCCATAGCATGAGGAATATAAAAATAATCCCTCTTGGACAGATATGTGGCCACTGCCCTCACACTGGCATGGCCAAGTGCCTGAGCTTCAAAAGAAATGGGCATAACTTCTACATGAATAGGAAGCTGGACCACAAGTTTCCATCTTACAAACTGTTCTGTTTTTCCAGTTATTCATAGAATCATAGAATAGTTTGGATTGGAAGGGACCTTAAAGATCATCTAGTTCCAACCCCCCTGCCATAGGCAGGGACACCTCCCACTACATCAGGCTGCTCAGTGCAACCTCTTCCACTGTTTCACTACCATCACTATAAAGAATTTTTTTTTTATATCTAGCCTGAATATCCCCTCTTCCAATTTTCATCCATTATTTCCAGTCCTTCTATCACATATCTTATTAAAAAGTCCTACCCCTGCCTTTCTGTAGGCCCCTTTCAGGTATTGAGAAGCTACTGTGAGGTCCCCCCTGAGCCTTCTCTTCACCAAGCTGAACACCCCCAGCTCCATCAGCCTGTCTTCATAAGGCAGTTGCTCCAGCCCTTTGATCATCTTTGTAGCCTCCTCTGGACCTGCTCCAACAGCTCAATGTCCTTCTTATGTTGAGGGCTCCAGAACTGGACACAATACTCCAGATAGGTCCTCACCAGAGCCGAGTAGAGGGGCAAGATCACCTCTGTTGACCTGCTGGTCACACTTCTCTTGATGCACCCTAGGATTTAGTTGGCCTTCTTGGCTGCAAGCCCACATATCAATTACATAAACAGCCTCTCTTGCCTTCCGCCTTTGGAAATGTTTTTTACTCTTTGCGGAATCAACTTCATGCTGAGTGACTGGGAAGATGCTTTCTCTAAAAACATGACTCTTAGAGAAAGCTAAATCAACCTTTACTTGGAGGCAGTAAAGTGTTAAACAAAAATTCCCTGGTGATTTTTCCTGTAACTTAGAACATGTTTATAAAAATCTTCTGGGTCTGTCAGTAAAAAAGGGTCACTGGAACGACTTTCAGCTGCTTCATTGTGACCAGAAGAGTTCAAGGCCAGGCTGAATGGGGCTTTGAGTAACCTGATTACATGGAAAGTTTCCACACCTAGAGCAGAGGGGTTGGAACCAGGTGTTCTTAAAGGTCCTAACAACTCAAACCATTCAGTGATTCCAGGATTTGTCCAAGAAGATACAGCACTTGCTAAAGGCTTATACTGCCCTGAGTTTCACTTATCCCACTTTGCTTATTTATTTTCCTGACTCCAGCTGATTTGTCATAGGTTATTCCACTTGTGTAAAGGTATTTTAAGATGGGCTTTTTGATGAGTAGGATTTTGTGACACTACTTTTTCTTTTTTTTGGATGACACAATGACAGCTCTGCTCCTAGGTGCCTGGCCTGTTCAGACTCCTTGTGTGAGCAGTGGCAGTAGTAAGCAGGATTACTGCTGCATCTCATCACTATCAAAGCAGCTTTTCAAACTGTAATGAGGCTGAACATAAGTAAGCAATGAATGGGACAGAAAAACAGTCACTGGTGGGATAGCTGCCCTTTCACTTGAAGCCACCATCAAAGGGAAGAACCTGTGTAAAGCAGCTCTGTCTGTCTTTAATCTCAGAGCACAGAGTACTTCTGCAGCAAAATATGTGGGGACAGAATTTGGGGGGGAAAAAAAAAGAAAAGCTCCACAAACATTTCCATTTCTATCCTGATGATTGTAAACAGACATCAGGCACAAATATCCTAGTTTTGACTGCATCCTCAGCTACAGCAGTTGCACAAACTGTCACTGATGGAAGTATTCAGATACTTGCTCAGATTGTACAGTTGAGGGATAAAAAGATTCTTAAAAGCTCCTCAAAGAAACATAGAATTTCTTTGGTAGGAAGGGACCATTCAAAACACCAACTCCAACCAGCACTAAATCATATCTCTAAGCTCTATGTCTACCCATCTCCTAAATACCTCCAGGGATGGTGACTCAATCCCTTCCCTTGACAGCCTGTTCCAGTGCTTAATAAGCCTTTAATGTGCAATATCTCTCAGACTGGTGGCATTATTAAGAGGCAATGATTTGCATTTTAACCAGGATTTGTGAAAATCCACAAGCTGGATCCAAGACAAAAATATCTTCATTCAAGTATTAGGATGCACTGGTGGGTTTGAGAATACATTTAATTGAAGGGGGGAAAAATTGGAGGAATTAGTAAACTACTAGTACTAGTAAACAAGGAAGTCCCTGAATAAATCATTGCAGCTTTAGGCTGATACATGTTCAACTGAAAACACAGTGCCTCATTTCCACTAAAGTATTTTGTGTTGAAGACTTTTGGCTCATCCAAGATCCACTTAAGCCAGCAAAAACACCTCTATCTTTTTCCATGTGTTTTAGGTCAGGAACTTTTTGAGGAAGAAGTATAGCAAATCTAACACATCAAAAGCAACAGACACATTTCTGGCTTAACAGAAAATCTAGTTAGAGTGGAAAAACAGGGAGGAAAGTCGACCATTTTTGCATTTTTTTTTAACAACAAAAGGTTTCCAGCTAAAATAATACTGTGACGTAAATAACCAATCAATAAAAAATAACAATATCCCTTGTAAACAGAATGAGCAGAAGTGCCAGGCTTTGCACAGATTTTGGCTGAGTTGAACAGCCCCTGTAGTCCTCTTCTGTGCCCTTCTGGGCTGCACAGTGCCACAGGACTCCACGACTTTGTCCCAGCCCTTGCTAAAATGCTGGCGCAAAGTGCTGAGCCTGCCTGTCTCCTCTTAATGAGAAGGGCATAGCCAAAAGCACTCAGCAGGTTTCAAAAGATACTCAGTCCCTTGCAGAATCTGGCCCTGGTGCACTGTAGTTGTATCATGATACAGAAGGATAAATCTGTTACCAAGTCGTGGCTACTGAATTGTCCCTCTGGTAAGATGAAAGAATCTACAGATGCCATGCAGTGAAGCAGTTCATTTTGAGAGAGCTCATACTGATAGTTTGCACTTCCCCTGACTGCTCTGCACAGATTTTGTGGACAGTGAAAACAACCATCCTTCTGGCACGATCTGGAGCTAATTCATCAAAAAGTAGCAAGTTTTCCATCACTGGCTCCCTGTCCTCTTTCTGTAGGCATGCTGCCATTCTAGTTAGATATCCTGGCATCTTGTCCTTTTCCCAAGATCTGTCCATATGCTCAGCCCTCCCTGCTCTCAAGCTTACTGTTGCCTGGACAATATGTTACAGTTCTCTGCACAGGCACCAAGACCTAGATGTGTAGACAAAAGAGACTGTGACATGGAGATCACCTTCCCTGACTGTAACAGCAAAGGCCCTAAACTGATAACTAAAAATAGAAGAGAGGAGGAGAGAAGAGCCAGCAGGCTTCAAGCCTCATTGGAAATGCATGAAGCAAAGATTTGTGTACCACATCAGGAAGTGCTGACTAGGGTGATGGAGTCCCCAGTACGCTCACTAATATGACAACCACAGTCTAGAGATCATAGAATAA